>SJYA01002179.1:368221-393727 GCA_006410615.1 Neotragus moschatus | reverse complement strand
TTTCAAAAAAAGAATGAAGCCCAGTTGGTGTTGGAGTCCTCCAAAAAACATGCGGGCCAAACCCTTCAGGCCTCCTCTGGAGGAAGTCCGACTGCCGTGCAATCAAAGTGGCAGGAGGGTGTGGGACCACAGGGAGTAGACTAGTCCCTCCTTTCCATTGCTGCTGCTCCCCCAGAATTTCTTTCTGATGATCTCTTGCGTTCGATTGCGCTTTCTGGCCCAGAGAGACCCTCACAGGAGATGGGGTACCATCAGCCTTTTCCAACCTCCATCTTGTAAAAGAGACTAAACCGAGCGGCACAGCTAACAAGTGATGGAACAGCTAAGTGACAGGAAGGAGATTTGAATTCAGCTTGGGGGCGGAGGGGCATGCAAACCTCCTCCCCCACCGTTCTGAGCTCTGCAGGAAGAGATGGCACCCCCATCCCCATCCCCACCCCCAGTGTCTGCAGAGCAGGACCAGTGATCAGGTCAAAGGCCTCCAACTCCAGAGAGCTGGAGAAATCTGCTTGGTGAAATGAAAGAGTTGCGTGGGCAGGCACCTCTTGTTGGAACTGAACAACTGCAGAAGCGAAGGCAAGAGGCGGAGCACAGGCAAGAGCTGAAGAGGCGGCTCATAAAAGCATGCAGACAGGTCAGGCAGATGAGTTTCCTAGGGCTGCCATAACAAAACACAGCAGACTGGTGGCTTCAAAAACAACAGAAATGTACTGTCCCACAGTTCTGGAATTGGGGGGTGGGGAGAGTCTCCTTGCCTCTTCCTAAGTCAGAGGGCTGAGCTAGCCTGCGAAGACTTCCTGGGGAGCCTGCTGGAATAACTGGGCCTCAGAGGAAGCAGGGATTTGGTGCCAGAGGGCACAGGGAGTGGAGAGTGATGTGAGAAAAGCTTGGAAGGCAAGTTGGAGCCCATGCAGACCTGGAGCGGTGGATGAGTGCCTCGGAAGAAGGGCGATGGTTCAGCCACTCCAGGCACGCCCCTCCCTGCCCAAGGTGCAGGGAGTGACAGGGTGGGAGTGGGCCCAGGGGGAGCTGATCTCTGGGCAGGGGCCAGGCCAGCTGGCTTGAGAGCACAGTGTCTACAGAACCTGAATTCTCCCTCCAGGTGTGACCCTTCAACGCTTGAAACTGTAGGCTGTTTCCCCAAATATTCCACTTCATCTGAGTTCAGCAGGCAGGTGTATGCCTGGTGTGAAGATGCCCTGGGGCCCATGCTCCTGATAGCACAGAGCGGAGCACTGAGAATCCCCCGGCCGCAGCCCAGAAGCCAGAGTGGCTCTCTTTCCAAGAGCAAGGGAGCTTTTACAGATCTCTGCACTTGGCATTTCACCCCAGACGAGCTTCCTGTGACACCAGCAGGCTCTGGGCCAGCCTGACTCCTGCACACACACATACAAACATACACACATGTGCAAGCTCATATGCACACACACACATACACACATCTTTCTCCCTTTTCCCACCTCTCTCTTTCATGCTCACACACACCTCAAACACCCACATACCCCTCACTCTAACACAGACCTTACGCACACACGCATCTTTACACTCACATAATCACTCATGCTCACAGACACGACTCACATACCTCCCTCTTATGCTTCACACTTGTCTCATACCCTTACAGTGCAGCTTACACTCACCCGTGCCTTAAACTCAGACTCACACACCTCAAACACACCTCACGCTTTTACACAGTGGCATGGACCTCACATGCTGGTGCACACCTTTTCTCACACGTATTTACACTCTTACACACACCTTGCACTCACACATATAGCCTTCACACTTATGCTATGGTACACACCCTGGGAGCAGGCGCCTGGGCTCAGAACCCCTTCAGTGTGGATGGTGAGTTGCCAGTGCAGGAACACCCACTGCTTCAACATCCACCCTGCGCACCCTCCAGAACCCCTTGCAAAGTTTGCTGCAAAATAGCCAGAGGAACATTCACGCCCTTATTTCTCTAGGAGCTTGGGCAAGACTGGGATTCATCAGTTTTACAGGAAACAGAAACCCAAAGGAGTCCTGTGACCTCCCCATTTTCGTCATGTGCTCCATAAATAGGGGACCAGGTCTTCCCTGAAGTTGAACGGTTCTATGAAGACCTACAAGACCTCCTAGAACTAACACCCCAAAAAGATCTCCTTTTTATCATTGCTATTGCTATTGCTAAGTCACTTCAGTCGTGTCCAGCTCTGTGCGACCCCAGACACAGCAGCCCACCAGGCTCCCCCGTCCCTGGGATTATCCAGGCAAGAGCACTGGAGTGGGTTGCCATTTCTTTCTCCAATGCATGAAAGCGAAAGGTGAAAGTGAAGTCGCTCAGTCATGTCCGACTTAGCGACCCCATGGACTGCAGCCCACCAGGCTCCTCCATCCATGGGATTTTCCAGGCAAGAGTACTGGAGTGGGGTGCCACTGCCTCTCTGCCTTTTTTTTTATAGGGGACTGGAATGCAAAAGTAGGACGTCAGGAGATAGCTGGAGTAACAGACAAGTTTGACCTCGGAGTACAAAATGAAGCAGGGCAAGGGCTGATAGAGTTTTGCCAAGAGAAACGCACTGGTCATAGCAAATACCCTCTTCCAACAACACAAGAGAAGGCTCTACACATAGACATCATCAGATGGTCAATTCCAAAATTAGATTGATTATATTCTTTGCAGCCAAAGATGGAGAAGCTCTTTACAGTCAGCAAAAACAAGACTGAGAGCTGACTGTGGCTCAGATCATGAACTCCTTATTGCCAAATTCAGACTTAAATTGAAGAAAGTAGGGAAAACCACTAGATCATCCAAGTATGACCTAAATCAAGTCCCTTATGATTATACAGTGGAAGTGACAAATAAATTCAAGGGATTAGATCTGATAGACAGAGTGGCTGAAGAACTATGGACGGAGGTTCGTGACACTGTATAGGAGGCAGTGATCAAGACTATCCCCAAGAAACAGAAATGCAAAAAGGCAAAATGGCTGTCTGAGGAGGCCTTATAAATAGCTGTGAATAGAAGAGAAGCGAAAGGCAAAAGAGAAAAGGAAAGATATAAGCATCTGAATGCAGAGTTCCAAAGAATAGCAAGGAGAGATAAGAAAGCCTTCCTCAGTGATCAATACAAAGAAACAGAGGAAAACATTAGAATGGGAAAGACTAGAGATCTCTTCAATAAAAATAGAGATACCAAGCGAACACGTCATGCAAAGATAGGCTCAATAAAAGGGCAGAAATGGTAGGGACCTAACAGAAGCAGAAGATATTAAGAAGAGGTGGCAAGAATACACAGAAGAAGAAATACACAAAAAAGATCTTCATGACCTGGATAATCATGATGGTGTGATCACTCACCTAGAGCCAGACATCCTGGAATGTGAAGTCAAGTGGGCCTTAGGAAGCATCACTATGAACAGAGCTAGTGGAGGTGAAGGAATTCCAGTCGAGCTATTTTAAATCATAAAAGATGATGGTGTGAAAGTGCTTCAGTCAATATGCCAGCATATTTGGAAAACTCAGCAGTGGCCACAGAACTAGAAAAAGTCAGTGTTCATTCCAATCCCAAAGAAAGGCAATACCAAACAATCTTTAAACTACCACACAATTGGCATTCATTTCACATGCTAGCAAAGTAATGCTCAAAATTCTCCAAGCCAGGCTTCAACAGTAGGTGAAGCGTGAACTTCCAGATGTTCAAGCTGAATTTAGAAAAGGCAGAAGAACCAAATTACCAACATCTGTTGGATCATTGAAAAGGCAAGAGTTCCTGAAAAACATCTACTACTTCTTTATTGACTATGACAAAGCCTTTGACTGTGTGGATCACAACAAACTGTGGAAAATTCTTAAAGAGATGGGAATACCAAACCACCTGACCTGCTTCCTGAGAAATCTGTATGCAGGTCAAGAAGCAACAGTTAGAACCAGGCATGGAACAACAGACTGGGTTCCAAATCAGGAAAGGATTATGTCAAGACTGTATATTGTTACCCTGCTTATTTAACTTATATGCAGAGTGAAGGTGAAGTCGCTCAGTCATGTCCGACTCTTTTCGACCCCATGAACGGTATCAGGCTCCTCCGTCCATGGGATTTTCCAGGCAAGAGTGCTGGAGTGGATCGCCATTTCCTTCTCCANTGATGGTGTTCCCTATACATTTGTCTGTCCACGAGTATTAGGGACAATGGTCGTGGACCTGAGAACCCGAACAACTCTGGTCAGCAAATGATAGTTTCCAAAGTGAGGCAGGGTGAGGAGGGTCCCTAGAGAGGAGACTTTAGTGGAGTTTTGTTTGTAACAGACTGTCCGATGGAGTAGCATGAGAAGAGGAAGTAGAAGGCACTTGATCTTAGTGGGGGTAGTGCGTATGTGTAGCCAGCTGAATAAAGGAACGAGGCGTCCAGTTCCTCAGTTCGGTCCTGGGAGTTTGGCAGCCCAGGAGACTGTGGAGATATCCCTCCCTCCTGAGGGGCGTGGGTGGGTTTGACATTTAGGTCCTTGCCAGCTCTGACATTCAATCAAAGTTTTGTTATGATGTGTTTTTAATTCTGGTAAATGTGAAGCCAGGCTCTGGTGAAAGATCCACTGTGCTCCAAGGTGCCTTTGGATCTGGGGCCTTTTCAGGGACGTGTCCTGTTCATTTGGGATGTAGGTGTGTATAGTAGTAGTAATCTGTGGGCTGTTTAGTTGCTCAGTCATGTCCAACTCTTTTGTGACACCACTGACTGTATAGCCCACCCGGCTCCCCTGTCCATGGGACTGTCCAGGCAAGAATACTGGAATGGTTTGCCATTTCAGTCTCCAGGCACTTTTCCCCACCAGGGATCCAACCCGCATGTCCTGCATTGCAGATGAATTCTTTACTACCGGGTCACCAGGGGAGTCCTTTAATGTCTGTCCTTATCCAGTTTATTTTCCCTGTACTTAGTTTCTCCTTTTGCAAAAATGAAGAAAATGTGGGCTCCCTCAGAGTTTCTATGAGGATTGAGTGAGGTACAAATGTGAATTTAAACTGTTTCCTGACAATAGAACCCGCAATGAGAACTGATTAGGGAAGACCAGCCCTAAAAGGATGGCAAGTTTGCAGAAATTAACAGTGGTTTCCTAACTTGAGCTTAATGTACATTGGAATCACCTGAGTGCTTATTGAAGACCCTTCTCTGGTTCCGCACCAGGAGGATTTCATTCTGAAGATCTGGGATGGGGCCAAATAATCTGTATTTTTTTTTTTTTTTGGCCACACTGTGCAGTATGTGGGATCGGAGATGAAACCCGTGTCCCCACAGTGGAAGCACCGAGTCTTAACCACTGAACCTCCAGAAAGGTCGAAAGTGAAAGTATTAGTGGCTCAGTCGTGTCTGACTCTTTGTGACCCCATGGACTTTAGCCTGCCAAGCTTCTCCGTCTGTGGGATTTTCCAGGCAAGAATACTGGAGTAGGTTGCCATTTCCTTCTCCAGGGGATATTCCCAATGCAGGGATCCAATCCAGGTCTCCCACATTGCGGGCAGACTCTTTACCATCTGAGCCACCGGACAAGTCCCTGAATAATCTGTATTTTAAGAAGCCGTTTAAAAGCAGGTGGTTTAGGGATTGTTTTGCCAAATCAAGTTGGGTGCTGGTTATGAGACGGCACGGCCGTGGTTTGCCTATTGGCTATGGCAGCAAGTCACCTCCCCAGATTGTTTACTTTTGTAGCCAGTAGCTGGTTTGAAATTCAGGAAGTCATTTCATTGGTGAAGGAGAGTGGATGCTGGGGAAAGGGAGTGGATTATGGCCCCATCAATAGAACCGAGTATGTTTTTCCTGCTAACGTCTGGCATAGTCCCCAGGTGCCCACTGCCAGGTTACAGCTATTGGGCAATCATGTACTTCCTGACTTTCCTTTTCTTTCTCTTTCTATAAAGTATAATGGCCCAATAAGCCTCCAGGCTTGAGACTGCTGGACCCAGGCTTGGTTAGGGGCTCAGCTGAAAAATAGCTGCTTGTGGCTTGTGGCTCATACCTCTTGGGGGGCAGACTGGATTGGGGAGGAATGGGGTGGCCCAGAAACAAACTGAAATTCAGAAACCCCATTAAGCTCTTGACCTGGGTCACTGCATGTGTATGGGGTGTGTGTGTGTGTGTGTGTGTGTGTGTGTGTGTGTGTTAGAGAGAAAGGGAGAGATCATTGATTCTGGAATGAGATAAACCAGCTTTCAGTTTGCAAACCTCAGTGGCTGTAGGCAGAGGTTTCAGCTCTTATTACATCAGAACAGAGAATTCAAAGGTGTTCCCTGGCTTCATGTCTCTTGTCCCCAGGGAGCGGAGATGAGTAGGAATGGGACCTGCTCCCTGATCCATAGATCACCCTGTACTTCTGCTGGGAGTTTGCCCAGAGTCTCCGACCTCCTTGGAGAGCAGCTCTACACACTGCTTAACTCTGGTTTCTCTGAATTCTGGAGAGGAATCCTCTTCTCCACTGCGCCCCACTCCTGTCTCTGCAGTGTCCTCCCTGAAGAAAGACTCAGCTGGTGCCCCAGGAGAGGAGTGTGGGAGCAGCCCACGACCTCCCCCCAAATGAACCAAAGTCTTTGGGGAGGAGGGTCAGAGGAAAGCCTGCTGGGTGACTTCCGCCCCGTTCCCAATTCCCAGCCTGTCTGATGGGATTCTCAGAGGCCCGCTGGGATTGTCTGGGGGGAGGGGCAGGTGGGCAGGACTAAGGGCCACTCCAGGAGGACATTAAAAGAAAAATAAATATTTGCTCTGGATCTTCTAGCTCTGAGTACATTCCTGGTATCCACATGACATTTCCTCCTGTGATTCTCCTGGCTCTCCTGACCTACGCCCTCCCCCAGGAAGAAAAGCACCTGCTGGGTGCCTGGAGTGGTGGAGTCCACCACAGCTGTTAGGGTGATCTGCATAGAGTTCTTACCTGCACTAGCAGAGGGGAGTCCCAGGGGAGAGTGATCTGGGCCAGGGGAGCTTCTGTCTCATTTTTATATTGGATTGTTGCATGGGATTTCAAAATGTTTGAACACAACCGATATGGTCTGATCCCTTCATTGACAGATGGGGAAACTGAAGCCCAGGGAGGGCAGGTGACATGTCCCGGGGATGGTTAGTGGCATGCCTGCAACATCGGCTCCTGACTTGACCACCCAGCGCGAGATGACCAAGACTGAGTCTCGAACTGGGAGCTGGCTCTGGGCTGAGCCTGGGCTTGCCTCAGTTTGCTTTGTCATTCCAGCAGCTAGCTCTGACTGCCCTTCCCAGAGCTCCAGGCACACTGAGAGTGGGAAGAGTCTTTGGGAACAGCCTCCACCCCCCATGTCCTCACTGCCTGCACCCAAGGATCCTGAGTGGGTGAACTATACTACATTTGAGGCTTTTGCTTTGTCAGGAAAACTGCTCGGCTCCTCATCAGGGTGCAAGCATTCAAAATCCCGGCTCTGCTGCTTCCGAGCCGTGTGACCCCTCTGCGTCTCAGCTTCCTCATCTGTAAAGTGGGGATTGTAATAACTCCTGCTTCATGGGGATTCTCCCAGGGTTAAATAAGGGAATGTGCATGTCAGCTGACATACATGGTAGCAGTGTTGCCCTAGCAGGGCTGGCTTTGTCATGGTCCTCCTCTCCCTCTCCTGGGGAAGGGGGACTCCCTCCATCCTGGGTCTGTCCTGTGCTGAGGAAGGGAATGGCGTGCGCTTCACTTTCCTAAGCCCTTTGGCCTCTGCCTTGTTCAGAGTCCCAGTCTCTCCTTTAGCCCCTGATCCAGAGAAGGGCTGCCACCGGGCCAGGTGTCGGAGGCCTCTTCTGTGTGATGCTGCCCTCCCAGCGCCTGCTGCACCTGCCTGCTCAGGGCAGGGAGAGAGACTTTGGCTGCAGGCGACTCCTGTTCCTGGGCTTTGGCCAAGCCGTGCAGGAGGGCTGGGTAGGGAAGCGCTTTGTCTGGCAGAGCGGGCCGGAGGGTGGCAAAGAAGGGGTGGGCACAGCATGGGATTTAGGGGAGGCAGCGCCCCCTCCCCTCAGAACCCATTCCTGGTCCCTGCTGGGTTCTCTGGAAGGCTTGGTGGGATGGTGAGCCACCCCCAGGCCTATCTCCACCCTGCCAGCCCCGCCCAGCTTCTCCTCTCTAATCTAAATGGGTCATCCTCCAGCTCCTCAGCCTGCCTCCCAGAGGCAGCTGCTCCATGAAAGGCCAAAAAGGAGTCAAAGATCTTGGCTCCAACTCTGGCTGATAGCTATGACCAGAGGTGCCCAGCTTGTACCCTTTCTCTTGCCATCTGCAGCCAGTACCTGCAGGTCATCTTTTCCTAAGATCTTTCTGCCATCCTCTCCTGAATGCAGATTATTCTTGGTCTGAGTTCCTATGGGGATCAAAAGGAGAGAAGGCAGCGTTTAACCAATTGATCTCAGCACCCATCTGTCCATCATGTTTGTCTATCTGTAAGTGGGTTGATGGTAGCTGTTGGTGCACAGCCCAGCCCAAGGCAGGGTGTGGGGTATTCCCTTCCCCAGGGGTTAGAGGCAGGCCAGAACATCTGTAGAGACCTTTTATCTTCTGAGATGGTTGCTTCTCCACACAGCAACCCTCCATCTTGGATCCTGAGAGCCTGGCCTTGTTGAGGAACCTGGGAAGAGTCACCTTTCTCGACTTCAGTGTTTGCATTTGCAAGACGGGATAGAGAATTAGCCATGCTGCCTTTCAGACAGGCAGGGCCGCAGAGGCAAGAAAACCACTGGGCTGGTATCAATAGGAATTTTGCTCCAGCAGGTTAACACGGTTATGGCATGGGGCCTCTGAATAAGCCCATTATAACAACCGTTGGCCAGCACCTTCCTAGCATGATAGCAGGTGACCCATTTCTGAAGAAGCTCATCAGAAAATATTGGAAGCGAGCTTAGAGATCCTAGTGTGCAAATTCACGAATAGTTCCTTTCCTTTCTTTCTGGTGTGTTCTCAAACCTTTCTGTCTGCCTGGAATGCCCTTGTTGTCCCCCTCCAAAAGCCTATGTGCCTTGGCTTGGTAAACCCCACTCTTCCTTCAAGATCTAAAACAAAGTTTTCTCTCAGGGGTGATTGACCTTGCTCCTCCAAGCAAAGCCCTCCAGTGCTCTTGGAGCCCCTGGGCGGGCAGGGATCTCAATCACACTTGACTGGATCAAGGGCCTTGGTTCAGGGACTGTCCAGTTTTTGTCTGAATCCAGCACCTACTGTAGTGCCAGACATGTAGTAGGCGTTCAGCAAATGTTTGGAGAATAGATGCCCTTTTATTTTTCAGATGAGAACATTAGAACTAGCCAGACCAGTTAACCAGATCACTTAAGAGACTTGAGTTGCATAGCTCCAAAGGGGCAAATAAAGATTAGAGACCTGGGCTCTTGGCGCCCCTCCACTGATCTAATGTTCACATTTATATTGTCATTATTGTGTTTCAGTTTCCTGGCCCTTCTGAGTAGGGTGGCCACGTAATATAACATCTCAGCCTGAATACTTTGGAGAGTAAGAAGGGCACTATTAATTACATGGGATGAGCCAGGATTGTACGCAGGTGGCTTTCCTGCCTCTGGGTGATCCTTTCAGCGACCATCTTTCTCCTCTTTACTCTGGTCACTATATTTTAATTCTAGAGAGTGGTTGCTCAACTATCTTGCTCATGAGAAGAAAGGTCTCTCAAAATGAGTTCTAGTAAACAAGGTTGACTCCACCCATGCCTCACAAAAAGGGCAGAAAATCTTATTTGGGCACTGGTCCTGTTGGTCCCAGGGATCAGCCCAATGATGTAACCAATAAATATTTATTTGTGATTTGTGTTCACCAGTAAACAGTTGAGTATTTTCTGTATGGTGAGCTCCTTACAAGCCTGAGCTGTTGCTGTATCTTATATAGTTTGACAGGCTCTCCAGCAGTTAAGAGGCCTGTCTGGTGGGGCAAGGGTGGGTGGGGGAAGTGCCCCAGGCCCACCAGGGCAGTGACACATCGCTCTTCTTGTCTGTCTGTCACTTGCTTGAGGACCGGTGGTGGCTCGATGACGTAGCCTGTTTCCTTCCTGGGAAGTGCCAGCCAAACTGTGGTCTCCTAAGAGCTAGCGTAGATAATGGGACCGGAGCATGAGCTGGCAGGGGGATGGAGCTGTCCACTGAGGATTAACAATTCTGGTTTTAATCCTAGGCTTCCAGAATGGATTTCAGGGTTCAACTTGTACACCCTCTATCCATTAAGTGACTCCTAGCACCCCTCAGGGCCCTTTCCTTCTCTGAGACCTCTCTTCTGTTAGGCCTGGCTTCTTTAGAGCTCTGACCCGGTCTACAGTGATTTGCTCATTGTCTGTGTTTGTGTGTGCACAGTCGTACATCTGAGATACGCCTAGGTTTTGCATATGTATCTTAAATTCTCAAATGTTTGTTTCACTATCTAAGTATGTGATTTATGTGATTTTCCTTTTACATAAATAGATTCAATTTGTGGCCCTTTATCTGAAGAGCTCAGGGTATTACCTGATTTTTAAAACAAAGAATTTACAGAGAGAAGAACTAGTCCGTAATATCTCCCCTTCAGGGGGAGAAAAAGGGTGATCAGGCACCGGGCTGCTGGTGGAAGCCTGTAGTTGGAGGAGGATTTAAGCCCCTTCCCCTGTCCCCACCCCCTGTCCAGTTCTAAGCCGGGTATTTTTCTGCTTCGCTCGCTCCTTAGGGTCATTTGGAGCAGGAGGGGTGGAGGGCTTGAGGAGATGCCCCGGGCGCAGCCAGCCCTGCAGCTGCAGCGGGGCCCCTGCGGGGGCGTGGGCAAGAGGCGCCCTGGGGCCCGCCCCTCGCGCCGCCATTGGCTCCCGCCCGCCGGCCGCCCCTCTTTCCGGCTCGCTGTCAGGCCCGTTGCTGGGGTGACCGGCCCGGGCATTGTGAGCGCTCCTCTGCCGGATTGCCGCGGTTCCGCATTCCTGGCTGAGGGGACACAGGCCCGCGCGTTGGAAGCAGGAAGCCTTTGTCTGCCCTGAGCCCGGGGCATGGGTGGGCGGCCCCGCCCCGCCCCCGGGCTCCTTTTCCCGGCTCCTTTTGAACCTCGAGGGGCGGCAAACCCTCCTGGGAAAGGAACTGGGGGCCGTTTTCCTCGGGTTTCTTAAAACAACTCGCCAGGCTCCGGGGAAGGGGAGGTCTTGTGTCTGCCCCTCGTGCCCTCCCACAGGACCTGTCGGAACGGCCTGCGTCGGTGACGCCTCGCCCTCCCCCGCCCGGCCCGGTGCCCGCGTTGCATCTCCCGTGGCCCGTGGCATTTATGCGGTCGTTTCACAGAGGCGGAGAAGGAGAGCATGGCAGACATCCTCCTTAGTCCAGCCCGGTTCCCCGACTGCCCACACTCCACACGCGCGTTTCCTGTGTCGCTGCTCCGTTTGGCGGGACAGAGGCCTGGGACCCCTCTGTGTCTTAGAGCGGTGCTTTAAGCGGCTTCCTGGCAGTTCTTTCTCCATTTCCTCTGCCTCACTCCACCCTTCCTGAACCTACCGCAGGTACCAGCCAGAGTTTAATCCTTATATGGCATGTTCACCTTTACAGGCAAGGTAGCAAAGCCCAGAGGACTCTGTTTAACCGTCTGGTGGTTTGGTGCTGGGGGAGAGCCCTTACTATTCACCGGGATTGAAAACGCTAGTACTTTTTTCATAACTTTTTTGAGTGATCTTTTCCCTCGTGGCTCAGACGGTAAAACGTCTGCCTACAATGTGGGAGACCCGGGTTCAATCCCTGGGTCAGGAAGATCCCCTGGAGAAGGAAATAGCAACCCACTCCAGTACTCTTGCCTGGAGAATCCCATGGACGGAGGAACCTGGTGGGCTATACAGTCCATGGGGTTGCACGGTGTCAGACACAACTGAGCGAATTCACTTGTGTATGTGGGGTAAGATGTATAAAATTTACCATTGCATCATTTTAAGTGTACAATTCAGTACATTCACAGGGCTGTACTTCATTACCACTGTGCATTTCCCAAGCCTTTCCATCATCTCAAATGGAAGCTTGGTATCCACTAGGCAATGACTCCCCATCACCTCCGCAGCCCCACCCTGGTAACCAGCCTCCTGCTCTCTGCAGCGCGTTTGTCTGTCCTAGTTACTCAGATAAGTAGAGTTGTGCAGCATTGTCCCTGTGTGTCTGGCTTCTTTCACTGAGCTTGCTTTCAGGGTTCATCCGTGTTGGGCATGTATTGGTACTTCATTCTCCTTTGTGGCTGAATAATACTCCATTGTGTGAACATAGCATATTTTGTCTGATCAGTCACCCGTTAATGGGCCTTTGGGTTGCTTCCCACCTTTTAGCTAGAGACTGTTTGTGGCAAAGTAGAGGGCTGTGGTGGAAAAAGTATCAGATGTGGGTCCACAGTGCAAGCCAGTCTGCCAGTGAGTGCCTGTGTGACGTTGAACAGGAAGGAAACAGTCTCTCAAGGAGCGCACTTCCTCACCTGGAAATGGGGATGGTGGTGCTTTCCGCGCCTGCCTCTCAGACTGGTTGAGAGGGCCAGCTCAGTGACAGCTGCAACAAATGGCTATTCAGTGCCTACTGCGTGCCAGGCGCCGTGCTCACCACCCAGTGGGGAGCAAAAGAGGCCCAGTCCTTTCCTCATGGTGGACCAAGATAAATTTGCTTTGAATCACGAAGCATCGGCCTTACAAGTACAGGTTGTTACCTACCGTCTTCACCTGTCCATACTCTGAGTGAGGTCATTGACTTATCCTCATTCCTGCTACATAAACTGCACCCAAGCCAGGCAAGAATCTTCACCAGAGAAGGTTCTCTCTAGCCTCTCTGCTGCCTGCCCCAGTGAAGGGTGGAGAGGCTTCTCTGGGTACAATCTATGGCCTTTGTAGCAGCTGGAGGCAGATCACCAGGGTCAGGGCTCCCCCAGAGTGTCCTCAGGGATGCCTTTGCCTGCCAGGCCTTCCTCCTTACTCTCCTGCACCCTCTGTTCCCAGGTGGCCATCAAGTCAATCCGGAAAGACAAAATCAAAGATGAGCAAGATCTGATGCACATTCGGCGAGAGATTGAGATCATGTCATCACTCAACCACCCCCACATCATTGCCATCCACGAAGGTACAGAGGGAGAGCGTTTGAAACTGAGTGTGTGTGTGTGTGTACACACGCACAGTCAGAACAGATGACGCACAGGAGTAGAAAAGGGCATGGGCTTCAGGCTTGGGCAGGAGCTGGATTTGAAGCCCAGCTGCATGACTTTGAGCAAGTAATTTAATGTAGTCTCTGGGTCTCAGTTCCTCTTCTGTAAAATGAGATAATCTCACCTACGTCACAAGGTTATTGCAAAGATCAAATTTAATGTCACCAAGTACTCGGCTCAGGAGAGGAACTCCACAGGTTGTAGGCATTTTTGTTCTTAGGTTTTCCATACTTAAACACTGCCTCCCCAAACCCCGTGAGAGCCTTGGCACTGTGGGGGTAGCTGAAACATACGGAGACCTGCACCTGCCTCAGGCGTGCGGGTGCTCTCTCTCTTTGTAGGTCTCAAGAGCCAGGCCTCCTGTCCTCTGAATCATTCCTGCCTTGAGGCTGGTTCCTACCTGTCCTCGTATCTCGCAGCCCGCTCTTGTACTGACATCAGTGCTGGCTCTCCACTCCAGCTGCCCTGCTCCCTGTGACCCAGACAACAAAGTGAGCGAGAGATGGTGATGCGGGAAAGACAGGGAACGGCCTCCCACACACTCCTGTCTGCCAGCAGCCTTTACATAATATCAGTTAGGCAGAAAGCGAGGAATAGCAGGAGCCGCAGGCAGGAGGAAGGGAGCCTACGTCTTTGCCCTCAGCCTGAATATTCCTGGTGGGAGGAAGAGAGGTCTCCTCCCTAAAGTTCTGTTTAGAAGAAGGCTTAAGAGCAGAACCACTGTCATGGTCCCCTGGCCTGACCCTGTCCCATGAGGAACCCAAGCAAGTGGCTGAGAAGGCTAATTGTATCTCTGCAGGGTTGTAGAGACCCACAGGGTTGGAGTCTCTAGGCAGGCCGCAGCAGTCTGGGCCACAGTGCTCTCCTGGGAAAAAGCACAGTCTTCCTGGCCAGATACCCAACTGCTTGGGAGCTTGGACTCTCCCTGGGAGTAGCCTCCTCTCCCAACTCCTTCTCCCAGGCTAGACAGGAATCACTCTGGGGTTGGCCGAGCAAGCCAGACTCACAGGACCCGCTTGACACAAAGATGCAAAATCACAGACATACATGTTTTGACACACACCCAGCTGAAGGGCCAGTTTGACGAACCAGCTGTTCCCTGCTTTTCCGGGAGAACAGACAAGCCCTGTGGTGGCAAGCGGGCCCCTCCCACATGTGGAGATGAGCCAGCTGGAATAGGCTGACCACCAGGAGCCCAGCCAGTCGATTAATTATCAAATATTTATTGATTGTTACTGTGTACAAGGCCCAAGCCTGAATACTCTGGACGGGAGATCAAAGAAGTTCAGAGTGATGAGGGGCTCAGCTCTCCGTGGATTACAAACCACTTTCATAGGCTTTTATCCCTCTTCTGATCTTCTGAGTATTATTTTTCAAGTTTATGCATGAGGATGCTAATAATAAAGGCAATGGCACCCCACTCCAGTACTCTTGCCTGGAATATCCCATGGATGGAGGAGCCTGGTGGGCTGCAGTCCATGGGGTCGCTAAGAGTCGGGCACGACTGAGCGACTTCCCTTTCACTTTTCACTTTCATGCATTGGAGAAGGAAATGGCAACCAGCTCCAGTGTTCTTGCCTGGAGAATCCCAGGGACGGGAGAGCCTGGTTGGCTGCCATCTATGGAGTTGCACAGAGTCGGACATGACTGAAGCGACTTAGCAGCTTAGCAACCATCTATTGAGTGTTTGCTTGCTTGTCAGGCTCCACACCAGCTTGCTCAGCCAGCCCGAGACCTGTCACTTGTTTTTACCTATTTCTCGCCCCAGCCCTGTGAAACTGCTGTCATTATCCCTCTTCATACGAGGAAACTGAGGCACACTGATTGAATGACTTGCCATGGTCACGCAGCTAGTAAGTGACAGGGCCAGGACTCGAACCCCAAACCTGTGTCCTTACTGAGATATCTGGAAGAGATTTGCCGAAGGTCACCAGGCAAAAAAGTACTGAGTTCTGAACCAGGGAGCCTGACTTTTCGTTCTTATCCAGTGATGTCTCAGAATTCGTAGGGTGGCTTTAAGAATGCTCAGAAGCCTGAACTTCCAAGGAGAGGAAGTGAGCCAGTCCTCTTGGCCTGAACTCATTGCTGCTGGAAGGTGCTGGGAGCATCAGCGGGCAGCATCCTGCCCCCTTAGGGACGTCTGGTTTGGGGCCGGGAGGAGGGCGTGGCCCCTGGTGGGAGCGTGCCCCCGCAGGGCCTGACTGCTGCCTCGCTCTGCCCCAGTGTTTGAGAATGGGAGCAGGATCGTGATCGTCATGGAGTACGCCAGCCGGGGCGACCTGTATGACTACATCAGCGGGCGCCAGCGGCTCGGCGAGCGCGAGGCCAGGCACTTCTTCCGGCAGATCGTCTCCGCCGTGCGCTACTGCCACCAGGTGGGCGGGCCCCGCGCCGAGGGGCGGGCCCCGGGCCCGGGGGGCTGGCTTTCCCAGAGAGGTCCCGCGACTGGCCAGGACCACACAGGGAGCTAGAAACAAAGGCGAGATGGGAGTGTTGGCGTCTCTGGCTTCAGGTCTCTTGTCTGGGGTTGGAAGGACCTATGGTTTGGCTCCCTGCCTATCTGTGCTTACCCCACCTTTGGTGCTTCCTCACTGTCCAGACCAGGTCTTCACGTCTCCCCTGATGGCCTTCCCCTGACCCCTGCCCTCCCTCTTTCAGAACGGGGTTGTCCACCGGGATCTCAAACTGGAGAATATCCTCTTAGATGCCAATGGAAATATCAAGGTGAGCCTCACTTCTTGTTTAAAACTGCTCCCCCAACCCTCCCCAGACTGTCTGCACTGGCCCCAGCTAAGCATCTTTTAGTCTCCAGGAGGTTCCAGGAGGAGTTGAGTCCCAGTAAGGACCTCAGCCACCCTCCATTTCAGCACTTCCTTCTGTGGGTTGAAAACTGAGGCCTCATGATAAGGAATGTCTTGCACAAGGTCCCATGGCTAGCAAGGTCAGCTGGAACCAGTCTTCTAACTCCCTCAACGTCACAAGGTTGAAGGAGTCTAGATCTAGGGTCGGTTGCTGCTCACAGCCTTGCGACTGGCAGGGAGAGGCTGTGGCCTACGTGTTTCCCACCTGCACGTGTGCACAGAGATCCAGGTACACATACACATGCATGCGTCTGCACTTTAATCTGCTACCATTAAGGAGCCCTTTTGCACCTTTCACCACAGCAAGCACTCCAGCACCAGCTTCCTGCTTCCGTCTGCTGCTGAATTCCCGTGGCTAAGTAGTTAAATTTAGGTCTGAGAAGTTTGTGTTGACATGATAAGCTTGGCTCTCAGGGCTGGAAGGGGCAGATAGCAAGAGCCTGCCCTGCAGACCCCTGGGAGGGCTCTGACTCTGCACTTGGACCCTCCTCAGAATCTTCTCGAACTCAGGTCACAGCCTCTTCCCCAGTGGCCCCTGACCTGTGCCCTGAGGTGTCCTGAGTTCATTCTCCTTTCCAATTCCCGGAGTAGGTAGGGCTCACTTTGATGCTGACAAGGGAGGGGGAGACCAGAGCCAGTCAATGCATATAGTCCAGGCAGGCATGAACTTTCCCATCTGTACCAGTCATCTGCCTCGTTATGGGCGTCAGTAGGTAACTGCTTGATAAGAGGCCAATAAAACCCATAAAAAGAAGGAGTTCGTAAACGGCTCCTCCCCACCCTGGGCACACATGACCCTCTGCTGGGGAGGAAGGCTAGGAGCGAGAGGGCATAGGTCTCAGCCTCTGTCTGAGGAGAGTTGGGGGAAGGGTCTCACTCTGAGGAGTGAGAAGATGGGCTTGGGGGCCCTCAAACTCCCAGTATCCGAGGGCTCCGGAGGTCCTTCCTGTAAGAAGATTGCTTCTCCTGGGCTGTGGCTTCTCAGATCTCCTGGGCTGACCCCAGTCCCACCATCACTTTTCCTGCCTAGATGTGGGCCAAGATGAGCCCTTTGCTGGGAAGGCAACCCAAGCCCATGGGGTAACTGTGTTCTGAGGCCCTTGGCACTGACATGAGACATTGTCTCTCCGCCTCCAACTGAGAGCCGTCCTTCAGTCATTAGGTGGCCATTAGTCCCATCCGTGGGTCACAGCTGTGCGAGGAGCTGCCGAAGGGGTCGGGGCAGGTGGTCCAAATGGGGAGGATATTGACATGGCAGCGTGAGGAGACAGAACTGACAAGCGGGGCCTTCTGTGAGTCATTGGAAATCGTATGGCTTTATGGGAAGAGGAGATCTCAGGGCAATGGAAGGCTCCCGGGGGAGGTGGGCCTTCTGGGTTGCTAGGACGTGTGTAGGCAGAGTGAGCATCCCTGGAGGTGGAACGTAGCATGAGCAAAGGGCCTGGGGAACAGTGAGGACTCTGGCGCTCCCCTCACCTCTGCCCAGGCACACCTCATTGACACAGCCTCTGAAGGGCTCTTTCTTCCAGGGCCTGAGCTGTGTTGGTAGTGCCTAGTATGGGGTAGAGGTCATGGGCACCCTTTCCTTCTGCCAGGGCCTATGTTTCCTCAGGGTCTGGAGAGGGGCAGACCAGGAGCTACAAAACAATGCAGGCCTTGGTGTGACCCTGTCCGTGTTTGACTCAATCCTACAGATCGCTGACTTTGGCCTCTCCAACCTCTACCACCAAGGCAAGTTCCTTCAGACGTTCTGTGGGAGCCCCCTCTATGCCTCACCCGAGATCGTCAATGGAAAGCCCTACACAGGACCAGAGGTGAGTACCTGGTCTCCTCCTAATCTCTTGGCTTAGACCTCGAGAGAGGGATGAGCTGGTTTTCTAATGATTCCCTTTCTCAGATTGCAAGACTCACTTCCCTGCCAAAGCAGTGCCTAGCCAGTTCTGTAGCTGGGAGTAGCAAAACTGGCATGAGAGCTTAAGTCCTCTGACCCCTGACCCCTGATAGTGTGGCTCTCTGCCCCACACCTGCATTCCCATTGCCTTTCCTAGCCTCCGGCTAGCCTCTCCAAGCAGAGGAAGGTGACACCTCTCTCCATGACTCCCAGTCCCTTTTACAGTATGATTCTCTCTGCCCCTGGGTACTAGAAGGAGGTGGTCTCTGGGTGCTCTGGGTTCCCCCTTGTGGGTACTGAAGGGGAGCCTGGAGCCATTCGCCCTGTGGCATGAGGACCCCCTGGCTGACCCCGTCTCTCCTTCAGGTGGACAGCTGGTCCCTGGGTGTTCTTCTCTACATCCTGGTACATGGCTCCATGCCCTTTGATGGGCAGGACCACAAGACGCTGGTGAAACAGATCAGCAACGGGGCCTACCGGCAGCCTCCTAAACCCTCTGGTGAGTGAGGGATGTGGGCATTCTCATCCAGACCCTGGGTGTCCTTTGCTAATTTCTGAGGCAGGAATTAAACAGGGACAGTAAAGTGAAGCTTCCCTGGTGGCTCAGACTGTAAAGAATTTGCCTGCGAAGCTGGAGACTGGGGTTCGATCCCTGGGTCTGAAAGATGCCCTGAAGAAGGGAATGGCAGCCCACTCCAGTATTCTTGCCTGGAGAATTCCGTGGACTGAGGGCACTGTCTGCAATTGTAGCCCAGTGGGCTACAGTCCATGGGGTTGCAAAGAGTCAGACGTGACTGAGCGATTTTCGCTTTCACTAAGTAAAGACAGCAACCCACTGTAGATGAAGGTGCCTTCCACCCCACCTCCTGCTCTCATCTCCCTACCTCCTGTGTCTGTGACCTGCAAGGAAGGAAGGGCTAAATCTTCCTTTATGGGCATGCTTATTTGGGAAGTGCTTCCTAAAGCCTAGTTTAGATCCTCTTTGCCACAGTTGTCTCATTTCCTACTGCACTGGTCCTTAGAAATCTTTTTGTCCTTTCATGTACGATGTATAAGGTGAGAAGAAGGGTGTGAGGACCTTGGTTTACTCTTGAGCAGCACAGCCCCACCCCCAGAGGCCTGCATTTCACTGGAACAAAGGAGCAGACCTGTAAACATGGCTGTGGTCCTGCGGTCCTGAAGACTGGGGAGCCTGCCTAGGGGCACAGCTGACCTGGGAGGGAGCCCCATCTTAGCATCCATGGGGTGAGCCAGAAGGGATGCTGCGGGTGCCCGAGCGTGTGGCTACGGAGCTGAAGCCTCTCTCTCCCCTTCTAGATGCCTGTGGCCTGATCCGGTGGCTATTGATGGTGAACCCTACCCGCCGGGCCACCCTGGAGGACGTGGCCAGCCACTGGTGGGTCAACTGGGGCTACACCACCTGTGTCGGGGAGCAGGAGGCCCCGCACGAGGGCGGGCACCCCGGCAGCGACCCCGGCCGGACCTCCGTGGCTCAGTGGCTGTGGCGCTCCTCCCGCCCCCTCCTGGAGAACGGCGCCAAGGTCTGCAACTTCTTGAAGCAGCAGGCGCCGGGCGGCAGGGCCCTCGCCCCTGGCCTGGAGCGCCAGCACTCGCTCAAGAAGTCCCGCAAGGAGAACGCTATGGCCCAGACCTTCCAGGGGGCCCCGGCCACTGACGCCTCCCCTCGCCCTGGGAAGGGCGGCCTCAAGCTGCCGAAAGGCATTCTCAAGAAGAAGACGTCAAATCCCGCAGAGGAGGCGAGGCAGGGCCCTGAGCCTGGCCCCAGCCCCAGCCCCACCAACCCAGGCCAGGCTGGCCCGCCACTCCCCAAGAAGGGCATCCTCAAGAAGGTGCGCCAGCGGGAGTCTGGCTATTACTCCTCGCCTGAGCCCAGCGAGTCTGGGGAGCTCTTGGATACCGGGGATGTGTTTGTGAGTAGGGATACAGATGCCGGGAACGTGTTTGTGAGTGAGGATACCGTGGAGCACAAGCCCCCTCCAGGCTCGGGGCGGCTGCCATATCGCAAGGGCATTCTCAAACACAATGGCAAGTTCTCGCATGCGGCCCTAGAGCACACAGCACCCGCCACCTTCGGCTCTTTGGATGAACTGGCCTCCCCGCGCCCTCCAGCCCGGGCCAGCCGCCCCTCGGGGGCTGTGAGTGAGGATAGCATCCTGTCCTCTGAGTCCTTTGATCAGCTGGACTTGCCTGAACGGCTCCCCGAGCCCCCACTGCGGGGCTCTGTGTCTGTGGACAACCTCATGGGGCTGGAGGCACCCCCGTTGGAGGGCCCCGGAAGCCAAGGCCTGAGGCGCTGGAGGCAGGACCCCCTGGGGACTAGCTGCTTTTCCCTGCTGGACTGCCCAGAGGGGACAGAGGGTGGCCAGCAGGGACTGAGGGTCTGCTCAGAGCTCAGCTGAAGACGGGGGCATTGCCCATGCGGGCAGGCTCTGAGTTGCAGCTGGATGCACCCTGAAGGGGAGACTGCCTTCTTCCCTGCCTCCCAGGACCCGCATCCCAGCCCAGAAGGCTGAGGTGGTTTCAGCTGAGCCCTGGGGAGGGCTGGATGTGGGCACTGGGCAAGTGAAGTGCGTTGAGGGTACAATGTCTTCAGCCCCGTGGAACCAAGAAGGTAGCTCTAGAGGGAAAGTGAGTAGAGAAGCAGCAAGGGAGGCCCGTGGCTGAGTCTGGCTTGCTGGTTAATTTCCAGGTTGCCTTGCCCATTCTCCCCTCTGAGGGGGGGTCGGTGCTGCCTTCTTGAGAATGCCTTTGGCAGCTTGAGGCCACCCTTACCAGGGCGAGGGGCGGCGTTCCCCTGGAGGGTCTGGGCTGTGTAGTTCTTACTCCTGGACTTCTTAAAGGCTGGCACCGCAGCCACTGAGCCACGGAGGCCTGGCCAGGGTCGCTGCCGGCTGCCCGCCCACGTGCGGGTACAGGGTAGCCTGTGTTCTCCCCATAGTAGGGCCACAGAGAGCTGGAAAGAGCACTCTATCAGTGCCTAGCTCCTGTAAAGAGTAAGTTTGTGTGTGATGCCGTCCTGCCAAGGTGGGGCTAGAAGCTCTTTATTCACATACACATTCCCATCTCCACCAACTGTTGCAGGAAGGGAGACCCCTTCCAGGGCCCGAAACTGGGCTCTTGTCTAACTCGGAAATGAATTGTCTGAGGAGACACATGCGCTGGCTAAGCAAGAGACTTTATTGGGAAAGGGCACTCGGGTGGAGAGCAGGAGGGCAAGGGAACCCAGGAGAGCTGCTCTGCCACGTGGCTCACAGTCTTGGGTTTTATGGTGATAGGGTTAGTTTCTGGGTGGCCTTTAGCCAATCATTCTGACTCAGAGTCCTTCCTGGTGGTACATGTCTTGTTCAGCCAAGGTGGATACCAGAGAGAAGGATTCTGGGAGGGGGTGGGCCAGGTGGTGTCTCCTTTTGACCTTTCCTGAACTCTGCCAGTTGGTGGAGGCTTATTAGTTCTGTGTTCCNGCCTTTAGCCAATCATTCTGACTCAGAGTCCTTCCTGGTGGTACATGTCTTGTTCAGCCAAGGTGGATACCAGAGAGAAGGATTCTGGGAGGGGGTGGGCCAGGTGGTGTCTCCTTTTGACCTTTCCTGAACTCTGCCAGTTGGTGGAGGCTTATTAGTTCTGTGTTCCTTACCAGGATCTCCTGTAAAAGAACTCATGCAAATGGTTACTATGGTGCCTGGCCAGGGTGGGCGGTTTCAATCAGTGTGCTTCCCCTCATAGAACCACTCAAACTGGAATGTGGCCCTCCCTGCTAGTTTTCCCTGGGGTGTCTTGGGAATGGTCTCCTAGAGGGTGCCCTTCCATACGTACCTAAGCAATAAGAGGATGCAACCTCTGTTTCCTCAAAGGTCCTCTCCCCTTTCCCGTCCTCCAAACTTGGAAAGTGAGAGTGAAAATCGCTCAGTCATGTCTGACTCTTTGCAACCCCATGGCTGTAGCCCACTAGGCTGCAACTGCAGACAATTCCCAGTCCACGGAATTCTCCAGGCAAGAATACTGGAGTGGGTTGCCGTTCCCTTCTCTGGGGGATTTTTCAGACTCAGGGATCAAATCCCACTCTCCAGCTTTGCAGGCACATTCTTTACAGTCTGAGCCACCAGGGAAGCTTCACTTCACTGTCACCGTTTTAATTCCTGCATCAGGAATTAGCAAAGGACACCCAGGGCCTGGATGAGAATGCCCACATCCCTCACTCACCAGAGGGTTTAGGAGGCTGCCGGTAGGCCCCGTTGCTGNCAGTCTGAGCCACCAGGGAAGCTTCACTTCACTGTCACCGTTTTAATTCCTGCATCAGGAATTCGCAAAGGACACCCAGGGCCTGGATGAGAATGCCCACATCCCTCACTCACCAGAGGGTTTAGGAGGCTGCCGGTAGGCCCCGTTGCTGATCTGTTTCACCAGCGTCTTGTCCTGCCCATCCAAGGGCATGGAGCCATGTACCAGGATGTAAGGAATGCCCAGGGACCAGCTGTCCACCTGAGGGAGAGACGGGGTCAGCCAGGAGGATGCTGCAGGGCGAGTGGAGTTGCTGCTATGAATCTAAAAGACTTGAAGAGGCTCAGGCTGCTAATGGACTTCATCTCAAGGGGCTCAGATTCCCCTGGACCCCACTTTGGACCTCAAGGACTCTGAACTTCTCCAGCCTCCGAGCTGCTCCTGCTGTTGAGAATGGATGTATCTGTTTCTCCAGGCCTTTAGGGCCCTAGAAAGTTCTTATTTATTTTAATGTTTTCAGCTCTGTGTTTTTAGAAGAGCGACTCTTACTATTTTCAACAATGTGAATGCCGTGTTCTGGGGAATCCCACTATGACATCTAGGTTTTGTGTACAGGGAGGTATTACTGCAGTGCCTCCCTACTGCTTAAAGGCGGGGTGGGGATCTTTTGTAAGCTTCCATGTCCCATTGCACTATCTGGAAGGGTCTCTGGCTCCCCCACTCCACGCCCTGATTCTGTCTACCTGATGGTCCCTCTTCCCTCCTGTGTCTAGAAAGAACCACCCCATTAAAAATGAGAATGGTGATTGGAAAATAGCTTCAGTCATTCTGTTTGGGTAGTGGGACACAGATCTTTGAGTTTTCTCCTAACACACACTTCCTTGGACTCTTGGGTGAGAAATGGAGACCCTGCTTAATGAAAGCAAAACACACAACAAAAACCCGGCTCCTAGCTCCAAAAGACTCCCAGGTATACCGCTGTCAGCACTTCTGCCCTTGTAAGCACACGGGGCAGAGAGCCCTGGACTGAGGGTCCCAACTCGCCCTTTCTGCCTTTAGCACTGAAGAACCGGGTTTGTCCAGTTATATAGCCCTTCCTTCCCTCCCCTATCCAGCTCTGTCCCTGGCTGCTGGAAGGCACCCTGCCATCTTTATTCTCTCCTTCCAAAGAAATCCTTTTCCCTCTAGTGCAGGGCAGCTTCTCACCCTGTGCCCAACTGCCTGGCTCCTGGAGGATGTCAAGAATGCCTGGAATGCCCCCCTCGTGGCCAGCCCTCTCCACCCCCTGCAGAGCATTCCCCGGACGCTGGTTCCATTGAGAAACTCCCAGGCTCGGAGGGCCAGGATGAAAGGGAGGATAAGCACAAAGTGCAGGCCAGTGACCGGCTGGCTCCGGCTCCAAGCAGACTCCCGCCCCCATGCCTTCCCCATCTCTGCTGTGCACAGGCCCCCAAACAGCCCCAGTCCTGGCCAGCTCCAGGTGCCTGCACCACACCTGCCCTCCCGGCAGCCTGCAGTGCCTGCTGGCGTGGAGCACCTGCCCTTTCCTCCCCTTCCCTGCTTGTGCGAAGCTGGCAAAGTTGCGGAGTCTGGGAAAGAAGTGAGGAGGCCAGGTAACTGTGAGGTCAGGATGGGAGAGGAAGCAAACTGTTCAGGCTGCAAATGGGATACTTCAGTCTGGTATCTTTGTTTGTGGTCCAAATGAATGCCGGAGCTCTGGGCCAAACTCTGGGTAGACATAGGAAAAGCTTAAGAGAAAATCATTACCCAAGAAGCAGAGAGTTCAGATGTGGAATCAACTGTGTTCATTTATTCACTGATTCGGGAAAAAAGTCTGTGAAAGACAGAGGTAATTGCTCTGTTGCTGGTGTAACACAGAAGATCGTAACCTCAAAGAGGATGCAGACTGAGCAGCAAGCTAGCATGTATTAAAAATAAAGCTCAGTAGAAAAACTGTCAGTTCAGATAATGGGGAAGGGGAAAAGGGGTGATGGAAAAGAATAATCGCAATTTAGGAGGTAACAGGGGCTACCATTTAAGTGCTTATGTATCAAACACTTGGTGGTTTAATCACTAAGTCACATCCAACTCTTGCGACCCCAGGGACTGTGGCCCACCAGGCTTCTCTGTCCATGGGACTGCCAGCAAGAATACTGCAGTGGGTTACCATTCCTACTCCATGGGATCTTCCTAACCCAGAGATCAAACAGTCTCCTCTGCATTGAAAGGGGATTCTTTACCACTGAACCACCAACTGAAAGTGAAAAGTGTTAGTTCACTCCGTCATGTCCAACTCTTTGTGACACCAGGTTTTCCCTGGGATTTCCCAGGCAAGAAGACTAGAGTGGATTGCCACTTCTTCCTCCAGGGGATCTTCCCATCGCAGGGATAAAACCACATCTCTTGAAATCCAGGTCTGGGGGGATGCCAAATCTCAGCAGGAGTGGGCGATGTGGGATTTATTCAATCTAGATAGGCTTTGGAGAGTTGGGAGCATACCAGTGAATATCAGTGAATGGAACCACAAATGTACAGGCCTGCTCTTCCCTAGGCACAGTGGAGGTAGTTATTTCTGCCCCACATGCCTTCCCCTTCCCTCGAAAGCCTCAAAAGGGAGCTGGAAAAGCAGAGGGTGAGTGAGAACAGGGAGAAGCTGGTGTGGGGAGCCAGGATGGGAGAAGGGGCACCACAGCTCCAACAGCACATTCTACCAGCACTGCTGGGATTGGAACGTCTAAGAAGGGGCCTTGTGGCTGTGAAAGTCACTCAGTCGTGTCCCACTCTCTGCGACCCCACTGACTATACAGTCCATGCACTTCTCTAGGACTGAGATCTTTTGTCCTCTTTGAGGTTTGTTTGCTTCATCTCTTTCCAACCAGGGGCTGGGAGGGGTGGGCAGGAGAGAGGGAACAGGGAGGCAGGCAGGCTGCTGGGGAAAGAGACCGGGGGGGAAGAGAGTGTCTATTACACCAGCCCCTAAGGAGACCCAGGCTTTGGGGATGTGGGTTCCATATTGCTGGGCCCTTCCCCTCACCTGCCAGATGCTTCATACCAAAAACATTCCAGAAAGTAGACTCAGAGAGATGACTCTGAGCCCCAGGGGGGAAGTCTGGGGCCCTAGGAATATTTAGTGCCACATCAGCGCTTCCGGAATGTGAATAACCCAGACAACCACCGGGGGGCAACTCTGGGAGACAGGAAAGGGCCTTCAGAAACCAGACCAGAATTCTCTCCACACCCTCAGCCCTTCCCTGGGGCAAGTCCATCCAGGCTGTCCCTGGGTGGAAACCCCCTCGCTGGGGAGCATGAAAGCTCCACTTCATGCAGTGGGGAGACCCCCCCCCCCCCCCCCCCCCCGGGCCGGCGGTGGGGGCCCTCCCAACC
>SJYA01002179.1:338704-368093 GCA_006410615.1 Neotragus moschatus | reverse complement strand
CCCCCCCCCCCCCGCCCCAGGCACGTCAGTTGGAGCCGTCCAATCCCCCTGGGACCCCATTCAGTTGGGCTGCCTCGGACCCTTCCGGTGGGCTGGTGGGAAGGGGAAATGGAATTCAGATGGGTGGGGAACAGCAGTCCTCCACATGAAATAGTGCCCACACCCCACCAGAGCTTCTGCTCAGCTCTGCCAGTCAGAATCTGGAGACTCACTGAGAGCCAGAGCGTGTCTGAGCTGGGAAGGACCCAGGACAAAGGGTTAGCCGAGCAGCCTCGGCATTTATAAGAGACTGGGGCTGGGGCAGGAAGCTAGGGAGCACTTAGATCTCCAGTGGAGATGAACGGTGTAAGGAGTCTGGAATTTCAGAAAGACATGTGAGTTGGAGATAAAGACAGGAGTTGTTAGGAAAGAATTTCTGCTTTGGGTGGAAAATCAGCTTAGGTGATCTCTGAAGTCCCTGAGTTCTAAAGACTCCTGGATTTCATTGACTAGGAAGGACTTCCCAGGTGGCGCTAGTGGTGAAGAACCTGCCTGCCAATTCAGGAGAAGTAAAAGACACAGGTTCCATCCCTGGGTTGGGAAGATCCTCTGGAGAAGGGCATGGAAACCAACTCCAGTATTCTTGCCTAGAGAATCCCCATAGACAAAGAAGCCTGGTGGCCTGCAGTCCGTGGGGTTGCACAGAAACTTAGACACAACCAAAGCAACTTAGCATGCACATACGCACACGCACTGACTAGGAAAGCAGTTATTCTGTGGCTGATCAGTTTGTGAAAGCTTGACAGTGGAGGAGATGGGTGTTGCTGAGTCAGGAAGGTGGTTTTGCCCGTATGCAACTGACTTTCTCCTCCTGAGGAAAACACAGGCTTCTCCCAGGGATGGAAGGAGAAGACTGCGGGGGATCGTCCTTTGTCTTCCCGTACAAGAGGGCTGTGCTAAAAGACCTCTCAAAGCCATCCAGCTGTGAAACTTCACGACCGCACATCTAAGGATTTTGGAGATTTTTATAAGCACATTGGAAGTGTCACTCTTGGGCCAGGGCTCTGCCTCTGACATTGGCGGGGGAGGGGAGTGGCCTTGTACAACCGAGGCCCCAGAGAACAAGCCAGCTCCCGGATTCCCAGTTCTCTTCCGCTGTTTCAGAACTTCCTGCTTCAGATCATGGGCAAGCATCCACGCAGCCCTCATTTTAACAGGCCTGGTCAGTGGCTCTGACGACAGCAGAGCTGGAGGACTGAGTCCAAGTGAGGGCTTCTGACCTCTCTCCACAGAGCTGCTGCCTTTACAGAAAGGCCACGCCACTGGGCAGGCAGCTTCCTCTCTGGGTTGCAAACTTCTTTCTCTCTCTCTCTTTTATTCTGCCTGCTTTTGGCTCTAAAATCCTCCTCACTGATTGTGTTTCATAAGAATGTGACACTAGGGGTGAAGAATCACCCGCCAGTGCAGGTTAGACATAAGAGACCCAGATTGGATCCCTGGGTCAGGAAGACCCCCCGGAGGAGGGCACAGCAACCCACTCCAGTGCTCTTGCCTGGAGGACCCCATGGACAGAGGCGCCTGGGGGGCTACAGTCCATGGGGTCACACAGAATCAGACACGGCCGAAGCCACTGAGCACAGCACCGCATGCTTCTCAAGCTTTCCCCTCCTCACTCCAGCTAATCCCCTGACTCAATTTCACCCTTTCCCCTCTGGGGATGTTTAGGGGGAATGAGTCATCCTAGAGTTGGGGAGGGGGCTTCAAGTCCATAAATGGGCAAAAGCTCTGATTTCAGGTCTCACTCTCCAGTTCCTCCCCTCTGTCACCTACCCCCACAGGAATTCCCCAGAGAAAAGGAAGCTGTTGGGAGAGCGGAGTGCTGGATTTGACCAATGAAATTCTACAAACAACAGCTTTTTAGGAGACAGGAGACTGACTCAGCTTCTCTAATAAACAGAAAAGCACAGCGGGATTTTCCTAGCCCAAGAGGCCAAATCCCATTTCCGGGTGGAAGTGAGGGCCCAGCCGGTTCCTCCTACTCCCTGCTCGTCCCTGCTTTCCCTCCTCGGAGGACACCAGCTCCCAGGGGTGCTGACCCAGCTCCCCAGCAGGGCTGACCACACGCCTCACCCAGCAGCAGAGGAAAGGGTGCAGTGACCTTTCAAAGTTCTCTGGCTGGATTCCGAATCCGCCTCCAGCCTGATCTGCAGTGTCTTCCTGGTCCTTTGGCTTCCTACCGAAGCAGGTCAGCCCCTGGCATGGAGCCCCAGTTCTGCTAAAGGACCTCTGGCTGGCTCTGTCTCTAAGGGCAGGGCTCTATGAATGGAGAAGCCATGGGCTGGGTGGCACCTGGGGGGAGCTGGCTGGTTCCTCCTCAGAGTCTCACGTGGTGGCTAGGTCCTCTTTGAGACGCTTTCTCCATTCAAGGTCTGGGCCTCACATGGCTGCTCAGAAACCTTGCTAGCCAAAGGCCCAGGAGACTCAGGGGCAGACTTGCAAAGCTCCAGGTGATGAACAGACACAGCCAGAACGTCAGTTTGTTGGTTTGTAAACTGCTGTCAAACCAACCAGACCCTCGGTTTGCTGATGAGCATGTTCACCCCTTGCTTCCACACGAGGCGAAGCTGAGATTCAGAGGGAAGCTTACTCAGAGAGCATGGAAACTGGGCAGAGAACACTGTGGCCATGAGTGGCCTTCGTGGCGTGGCAGCCTCTCAGCTAGGACACACCAGGTGGCTGGTTCAGGGCGCCCTCCCCCAGCAGACCTCTGGAGAGCCTCCCACACACACTGCCCCAGAGACAAGCTCCCTGGCTTAGCACATTCCTCCTGTAGGCAGAGCACAGTGCAATCACTTTCCCAGTGCACTCACGTCAGCTCTGCTGCCCCAGGATATCACAGGATGACTCCTGAACGTGCTTTGTAAGCAACACCTCCCCAAAGAAAACGAAGGAGTGGGAGAAGGTGCTCAATAAATGTTTAATAAAGGGCCTCCACCTGCTCCCGTGGCCCCAGCCCCTTAGAAAAGGGAATCTGATAGTTACATCAGTGAAAACTCACCCCCTAATAAACCCGTCAACACGTATCGAGACCTTACTTTGTTGGAGGCGCCATGGAAGACACAGAGGCAGTCAAGGCATGGCTCCCTCCCTCAAGGAATGTGTATATAATAAAGCTAAAGCCATAAAGTAACACCCACAGCATGACCGCGAACAGCACAGGCGTGAGCGTGCTAAGGGTGTGTGTCTGGTACAGAAAATGTGTCCAGCTCCCCTGGACTTGGCTGTAACGGGACCACTCGTGTGGCTGAGGGTAGAC
The DNA here is from genome assembly GCA_006410615.1 of Neotragus moschatus. NCBI lineage: Eukaryota > Metazoa > Chordata > Mammalia > Artiodactyla > Bovidae > Neotragus > Neotragus moschatus. The sequence goes on along the minus strand of SJYA01002179.1, from coordinate 364,798 downwards.
CCCTGGCTGGCTCTGGCCCCAGGCTTTGGTCACAGGTTGGTCAGAAAAGGAATAAGCGCCCATAACTAAGGCTCGTGGTGTTCCAGCCCCAAGGCAGGGTCTCCCCGAGCCCACTCAGTAGAAATGGGAGGGCCCAGCGGTCCTTCCCCACAGCCGCTAGTCGTGGCAGGAAACGAGGGTGAGGGCCAAAAGGAGCAGCTGGCATCGGGCAAGAACAGCTCCCGCCTCGTCAGCCATGGGTGAGGACGGGCTGGGGTATCGAGCGTGTTGCTTCACTGACCACGTCCTGAGAAAGGCATCCGCTGTCTCCTCCCTACCTGGAGGAGTGTGCCTTCTTTAGTCTCTCAGAGCCTCAAGGTGAAGCAGAATTGTGTCTCTCTCTAAGCCAGCTTGGTCTGCTTCACAGCTTGCCTGCCATTTGCTAGGTCCCTAGGTCCCGAGTCCTTCTAGGCCCATCTTTTTCATCCCTGCTAGGGCACTAGGCAAGATCCAGCTGCAGTCTCCTCCCACCCCATCGCTTAGCTCAGAAATGAGAACCAGCTCGGAATCACATTCAGCCGTGTGTGTGCTGTGTCGTACTGCACCCAGCCCAGATGGAAGTCAGGTACTGGTCACCACTGAAGACTCTGGTGTTGTTCTGGAGCACCAGGTCTCAAAGGGTAGTCGGGGTCCCCTGGGGGACCCCCAAGTCCTTTCACAGGATACACAAGGTCAAACTGTTTTCATCATAATGTGAAAATGTCATTTGCCTTTTTGCTTTCATTCTCTCATGAGTGGACAGTGGGATCTTCCAGAAGCTTCACCGTGTGTGAATTATAGCAGACTGAATGTTGAGGAGCCACAAGAATCCAGTTCTGCACAATGTGAGCACACTTAATACTATGGAACTGCACACTTAAGACAGTTAAGATGGTGAATTTTGTGTATCCTGTTACTGCAATTAAATTTTTTAATTAAAACAAATCTTTTTCATTAAGCCAACCATTAAAAAACATTTGCAAAAACGTAGAACAATGCTACTCTTCTCGCTATTTTTTTGAAAAATATAGCTTTTTTGGTAAAGTGTTTTGTATATATAAACGTGTAGTGAGTTATTACCATTGTTTTTTTTTTGACTGTTCTTTTAAAATAAATTAATAAATATTTTTAAATTTATGTTTTAATTGATAATATGGTAAACATCATTTCACCCACATAAAAGCTCTTTGAGTGTCCTCAATAATTTTTTAGAGTGTAAAGAGACCACAACATTAAAAACTGTTGCTCTACCAATAAGGAGTATACCAGCTAGGGTTGCCAGATAAAATACAGGGTTCTCTTCTCAGTTACGTTTGAATTTCAATTAAACAATGAATAATTCTGTAGTGTAATGTTACCTAAAACATACTAAACTAAGAGTATGTATTATTTGTCTGAAATTCAAATTTAAATGGGCATTCTGTATTTTTATTTGCTAATCTGTCAACCCTGACAGCAGGAAAGATTTAGGTCAGGCTGAGAACTTGAATCAGATTTTGGGATCCTGACCCAGAAACGGATGGAGAATTTCTGACAGCTTTTAACAAAAATGAATAGGCCTGAGGGCCCTAAATGCTTAAGGCTGGAGGTGCCAGCCTGGAGGAGGTATGAGCAGCAAAATCTTCCCTGGGCTGGCCTGAGGTTCACTCAGCCTCCAGGAGGAAACCCAGGCAGCTGGAGGATGAGCAAAAGCAAAGGAAAGTGAAACTCAGCCTCCAGTTGTTAAAAGGAGGAAGTGATGCTGGCCGAGTGAAGGCTGGGTGGGGGCAGGCGAGGACTGAGGTCTCTGGAGGATGTCAAAAACAGGAGGCAGTGAGGTCACTTAGCTCTGCTAAAAATAGCTGTGGCTGCCATAGGGGTGAGTGCGGTCAGGAAACCAGGGGTGAACCTCCGTGTCTGGGTGGGGCTGTGCAGAGGTGCAGCTGGGGTGGCTGGGGTGTCAGGCCAGGTGGCAGGAAAACCTAAGAGGCATATTTGGGGCTAGAAATAAATAGAAACAAAGAATTAGTCTCAGGAGCAGCCCAGGGGAGAAAGGCCCACTCCAGCTAAGAGAATGGAGGCCAGTCACAGTTCCTCCTCACATCAGCATGGGGAAACTTTAAGAAGCTCTTTCCCTAAAGAGAGGCAAGGGTGCCCCAGAGATAAGACTAGCAGGGAGGTTACAATGTTTTTGTTTTAAACGGCCTTTAACTATGTAATGGAGTCTTCCCTGGTGGCTCAGATGGTAAAGCATCTGCCTGCAATGCGGGAGACCCGGGTTTGATACCTGGGTTGGGAAGATCTCCTAGAGAAAGAAACAGCAACCCACTCTAGTACTCTTGCCTGGAGAATCCCACGGACGGAGGAGCCTGGTAGGCCACAGTCTATGGGGTCGGAAAGAGTCGGACACGACTGAGCAACGCAACTTCACTAACTATGTAACTGAGCATCTACTGTGTACCTGGCATTGTATCTGGCCTTGAGGATCTCAATTTGGATAAAATGTGATTCCTGCCCTCCAGAGCAGTGGAGGAAGTCCAGCAGAGAAGACGGGTGTATAAAACCGACGCAAATTTATGAATTCATTTGCTAAGAGTCACCCATCCACTGCAAACCTGGGCCTCTGCCTCAGCAACCACCAGTCCAGGCCAGGCTGCAACCTAGCTGAGGATGGAGAACCACCCAGAGGCCTGCAGAGCAATGCTCCCAAGTTCCAGACCCTTTCTCTCCCCACACGTCTGCTGGTTGTTTGGAGCAAAGGAAAATAATCCTAGCTTGGAGAAAGACATAAAAATGACAGTTTTCTTTCTTGAACCTTCTCCCTCACCCCATGCCAGCCTGGGAAAAACTGTCAGACGCTTCTTGAGAGAGTTTCTAAAAGCCATTATTGGCTTCTGATTAAAGGGGCGTCTGTGAGCAGCGCTGGCCTTCTTTGACCCTGGAGGTTTAGAACCCAACCTGAATTCACACAACTGGTAGAGACGAAGATGGTTCCTTGTTTCCGGTGTCTAGCTTACTGAACAACATGGATTGAGCCCCTGTTGCCAGGGGCCAGGGGAGATGCTGAGTCCAGAGCCCTGGCCTGCTGGGGCAGGCCATTACAGGGATCAGTTAGTGACCAGACAGTGCCTGAGGAGGGTGTGAACACAGGGCTGGAGCAAGCCCTGCATCACAGGCAAGGCGGGGAAGCTTCTTGGAGGGATTGAGCTGGGTGTTGCAGGCTGAGGAGTTTACTGGGTCAAGTAGAAGTGTTTTAGGGGAGCTGGAATTCCTTAAACCTGACTTCAAATAGCTGTCTGGTGCCTATATGCAAACCTTAGTCCCTCAGGTATTCTCTGGGTCCTGATTCCCACTCCCTCCCTGGCCCATTTGATCTGCCCAGGTGTCTGCACCCCAGGGAAAGGTAGGGTCCAAAGGCTCTTTCCTGGTCCACTGGGTTCCTGGGGTTCAGGCTCCNCTGTCTGGTGCCTATATGCAAACCTTAGTCCCTCAGGTATTCTCTGGGTCCTGATTCCCACTCCCTCCCTGGCCCATTTGATCTGCCCAGGTGTCTGCACCCCAGGGAAAGGTAGGGTCCAAAGGCTCTTTCCTGGTCCACTGGGTTCCTGGGGTTCAGGCTCCAGGCCTGGTTTCTGCCCTTGTCTCTCTTCTCCCTCAGGCCACAGCCTGGCACTGCTTTGCCAGGATGGAGGTTGTGAGAAGCACAGCTCAGCATGGAGGCAGCTGGGTGTGTCTTCCCAGAGCAGTGGTGGGAGCCCGCTGGACCCGTCAGGACCAGTCAGGACCAGTCTCCCCTGTGGCCAAGTGCAGCCACTTCTCTGTTATGTCTTTCCTGCTGACAGACAGACTGTGTGGGCTATTCTGAGGCCCCATGTGAGAAGGAGCATGTTGACTCTGCCCAGATTGTCTACAAGACCTTAGGCAAGTCCCTGGACCTTAACCTCCTATTTATTCAATTGTTATCTGTACTCTGGGCTTCCCAGGTGGTGCTAGTGGTAAAGAACCCGCCTGCCCATGCAGGAGACATGGGACATGGGTTTGATCCCTGGGTCAGGAATATCCCCTGCAGGAGGAAATGACAACCCACACCAGTATTCTTGCCTGGAGAATCCCATGGACAGAGGAGCCTGGTGGGCTATGGTCCATAGTGTCCCAAAGAATCAGATATGACTGAAGCAACTTAGCATGCGATCTGTACTCTAGGGTCTGTCTGAGGCCATATGTGTGAACATGCTTTGTGAGCTGTAAAGCACAGCACTGGTGTGAGAGTCTATTAACTTGTGGGAACCCTCAGACCCCACAGTTAGAACAGGAAGTCTATCTCAGTTTATTTTTCAGGCACCATCTTCCAGCTGGGAATTCCTAACCCAGGATCCAGATGTTCTTCAAGGAGTCCTGGTATCATTTGCAGGGTACATTTTCATTTGAGAAGGTACATTTTCTGGGAAGAGGGTGTCGAGTTTTTCATCAGACCCTCAAGAGAGTCCACAATGAAGATCTATTGAGAGCCATTGCCTGAACCTTGGGCTTCATCCCTGGAGATACTTTGCCAGGGAACTCTGACCCAAGAAGGCAGAGGGGCCTCCGAATCATTGGAGGCCACAGTCACACAGGCTAGGTGACCTGTGTACCCACTCAACATGGACACGGCTAAACAGCCACATGAGTCCAAAATTGCCAAAGATGTGTCTGCTAACCCCAAGTTCAATGCAGACCAGCAAGACGATAGAGCTCATGGGATCTACATCACGCCAAAATTTAGGAGGCGATGATTCTGTACTATCCTCTGTGCTGGTCTGATTTTGGCTGGAAAGCCAAGTCCCGTTCTAGAGACCATGTTACAAGAAAAAAGCAGATAAATGGAAATGATTCCAGAGGACACAGGCCAAGGTGTCAAAATGTTTTAAATCCGGTCTTCTAGGAGGAATGACTTTGGTTGAGAGCAAAGAGTTATAGAGTAGAGGAAGACTGGGAGTGGATATTAAATTCTTGAAATAGTAGCTAGTGGATTCTATAGGGAGGCAGATAGAAACTCAGCAAAAGGAAATATTTTTTTAACAGTGAGTTCAGTCCTTCAGGGAGTAGACAGACTGGAGCTCTCCACTTATTCGGTCTCGCGGAAGGGAATAAATTGTGGGGTCCAAGCTCTATCCCAGAAGAAGAGACAAGGGGAGAGTTGGTGTCGCCTTGTAGAGGAGAGAAGGGGCCGGGCAGGGAAAAGCAGGCCAGATCTGGGATCCTGTGTCTGCTTTCACAAATGAATTATTCTCTACCTGCTTGGATCCCCTGCGCTCGAATCCCTCCCTCCTCAAGCCTGATGTTCTTCAGAGGGCGGCACCCAGGGCTGGGTGAGGACAGAGGAAGGGACTAGTCTCCAGCCGCCTTGACAGACAGGCTGGGATGTCCTGGGCCAGGCCGGGGGTGGGGATGGAAGATGGCTCATTGGTGAGTCACCCATGGCTATTGTCTGCTCCCGCTCCCTCTGGGGGAGGGTGGCTGGGGCAGACGAGGCCTCTGGCTAGCTAGGCCTGTGAGGACAGGTCTCCCACGCCTGGCTCGCGGTCCCCTCCTCACCCACCACCCAGCAGGGCAGGGCGCTGGACCATGTTGAGGGGAGTGTGTCCACCTCCGCCACTCTTCACTAAGGGCGAGGGTCACACAGGGCAGCCCAGGGGCACAGCCTGTGGGAGAAGCTGCCCGGCCCATCTGGCACAGCCGAGGAAGCTGGCGGGCGTGCCCCCTCTCTGGTGACCACACCTGAGCCTGCCCGGTGCACCCTCTCCACCACACCCATCCCAAACCTCCTTCCAAACTTGCTCTCATCAAGCAGGCCTGTCGAGCGCCGCACCCCGCCTCAGGGCCCCGGGGGAACCCGGGTTGAGCGAGGTAAGCGTTGGTTGGCCCCTCACCAGGGCCTGGTCTGCTCTGAGGGGCGGGCAGGCCTCCCACCTCCAGGCGAGTCTGGGTTCCTGAGACCTCCTGGGGTTGGAGGTCGCAAAAGTGCAGAATGACGGGCAGTTATATGTTCAGAGACACTGAGGCCCTCAGAGAGCAGACGCAAGCAGGAGGCTGCTGAGTCTGCTGCGGGGAAGACTGCTGTCCTTGAGGCCAGGCAGCCTGTGACCTGGGAAAAGCCTGAGGGGTGGGGCCGCCATCCGGCTCTGCTGCTGTCCTCCTGGCTTCTTGCTTCTCTGTGGGCCCATGTGAAGGTGCTCCAAGGGGCAAAAGAGAGGGGTGGCCTGTGGGGACAGCACGGTGGGCCCCGGAGCCAGGCACACGAGGTCAGAACCCCGGTTCCTGGAGAAGGACATGGCAACCCACTCCAGTATTCTCGCCTGGAAAATCTCATGGACAGATGAGCCTGGTGGGCTACAGAGTCGTACACAACTTAGCAACCAAACAACAACCACACACAGTCAGGCAGATGGTGATTTGGGGAGATAGTTCTTGATGGAAACGTGACATAAAATGAAGAGTGAAGTGACCTAGCAATGTGGAATACAGAGTTTTGTAAGAAATTAACGTTCGTGTAGAGAATAATAATTGCAAATATTCAAACAATAAAGTCCACGGCTAAAGAAGCTCAGGGAAAAAAAAAAACAAAAAAGAACCCCAGTTCCTGCCACCTCCTACCAGCGGGAACTTGACCCGTGTCTAGGTCTCACTGAGCCTCAGTTTTCTCACCTGCAAAATGACAATTGCTTAGCATCTCGACATGCAGAATGTACTTCAGCACGCATCTAGCGTCTCACGGAACTCTCACTCTCGCAGGAACCCTTTGAGGCGAATGCTGCCTCCAACCTTCAGATGAGAAAACAGGCTCAGCGGTCACAGCCGCCGTCAGGATCTCGGGAACCCCGTGAGCGGTGGAGCTGGGACATCACCCTCGACAGTCTGACCCCAGGGCCTGCGCTCTGGGCCGCCCCGCTATTCTGTTCCTTTCCCCCCAGGATGGCTGGGAGAGATGACGGGTCAAGCGAGGGAAAGGCCGCAGCACCCCCGCCCAGGCCTTGATGAGGCGTCACAGGGCGCAGAGCTGGGTGAGGGAAGACGAGAGAGGCGCTTCCACGTCCAAAGCAGGGGCCACTGAGAGGGCGCTGGGTCCAGGGCCGGCACACTTCCGGTTAGTGGTAGGGAGGCGCCGGAAGTCCGCTGGCGGCAAAGCCGGCGCAATGGCTGCCCTGTGGTTAAAGCGGCCCCTCCGTGTTCCTGAGCCTGGGGCGGAGGAAAACCAGACTCGGGAGCCACGTGTGCCAAGTGCCCCCAGGGCTTTCCTCCGGCAAGGGACACTTTCACTCTCTCTGCCCTCATGCTGTTTGCACTTTTTACACCAACTGTGCATTTGAATTTTCTTTTAAAGAAACAATAAATGTGGGTGGACGGCCTCTTCTGTTTTGGAGTTTTCTCCGATTTTCTACAGCAAACATGTATTAATGATCTTCAGGAAATGCTATTTAAATGAGATTGTACGCATAGTGTCTGGAGAGCTCCTCTGCCATGACGGAAATGTGCCCCGTGCGTGCTGCCCAGTACGGCAGGCACCGTCTGCATGTGGCTCCTGAGACTTGAAATGCGGCCAGTGCAGCGGAGGAAATGAATTTTTAATTTTATCAATTTTGTATTGATTTACATTTAACTTAAATAGGTCTGGCTTTTGAGGGTTCAGTAAGACAGACAGTGGATGATGCTGCTGCGCTTCGGAAGTAAGCTTTCTGCCCTGTCCCCATCCGAACCCCTCCTGACAAGGGCCTTCTTCCCACCTTCCCTCTCCTCCCTGTCTGCAGCGCTTCTAGTCAGGGTGGAATCTGGACCCCCTTTACCTCCCTCAACCACCTAACCTTCCTTCTCCGACCCTGTACAGAGTACAGGGGTTTCTCAGTTGGACCCTTTCAGGTGTGTCTGTCATCTGCAGTGAGAGCTCAGACTCAGCTGCGCCTCACTGTGGCCATCTCGAGCAAGTCACTGCCCCTTTCTGGCCCTCAGTTTCCACATCTGTATAATGGGAGCATTGGCTAGAGATTTCATGAAGGCCTCACGGCCCTCACTTAGCTGCTGAAGTCACAGGCTAGGATAACTGGGCAATGGTCAGGAATACTGGGCACTGCTGAGCAAGAGGGACTTAGGTGACAGAAAGGACTGTCTGGCTGGAAGGCTTCCGGGGCATGGGTGAAATGTATGTCATGAAAGGTGTGTCATCAAGGGACAAGAACTTTGCTAACCCAGCTCTCCTCTGGCAGCTGCATGCTCTTTCTTAGATCATAGCTTCATTGTAGCAGTTGCCGAGCTCTATTGTCATTTACCTATTTTTACCTCCATCTTTCTGGATAGATTTTGAGATGTTCAAAGGGAAAGAGTTTGTCTAGTTCACTTCAGTATCTTCCATCTCTGACATAAAGACCTTCGGTGAACAGATGAATACATTGTCTCGTTGGATCTTCCCTAGCCTTTTCCCTCTGGGGTTGGTAATAAGCTCTGTGCCTCAAAGGACCCAAGCTGGGGAAAAATAGAAAGTCAATGAAATTTGTAGAAAAAAATTTTTCCCTTTCTTCCTCCTTGAAAATGTTTTCTCCTCAATCTCTCAAACCCTAACCTTTTTTTCCTCTGGCAGAGTAAATAAAGTGCTCTGAGGGATAAACTAATTCATACTAACATGTGAAGGGCTCCAGGTTTACTCCTCTTAGGGGCACCTGCATTTGTACGTGTAAGAAGCAACACTTAAGCTGACTGTGGGTATCAGGTTTCAATTTCAGGCAGTGGCATTGTCAGCAAGCCTGGGTTTGTCCTGGGGCTGCCATTCACCAGCTGTGTCCATGAGTAAGTTCCCCTCACCCTTCTGAGGTTCAGTTTGCTGTCTGTAAGTGGAGTCTTATGACATCTCTCTAGGGTTATGATGGAGATAAAATTAATCCAAGCACACAAACAGCATTGTGAGCTATGAGTTCCCTGCTAAGAAAAGGCATTGATATTGCTATGGCTTTGGGCCAGGGCGAGGCCTCTCCACGCCCTCAAAATCATACCTGAGCAGATGACGGCTGCATGGAAGCCACCTCCTTTTTGATCTTATAGCTACCAAGCGGAGAAGAAATCCCTGGCACCTCTCTCTCTCACCTTTATCCCCACTGCCAGGGGAAGGTAAGAGGGAGGCCATGAGAGACTTCAGGGCCAACCCGGGTCTCCCACGCACCCTCAGACGCCTCTCACCCACCCTGGGCATCAGCAGTTAGGACCCCAGGGCTGGAGCACTAGTCTCCTGACTCCTGTCTGCCTGTGTTCCTGCTCACAGACCTCGCTCAAATCAACCCTCCCCTCCACCACTCAAGCCTGCTTCACAGAGACACATTCTGAGTCTCCCAGACTCAGCAGCCTTGTCAGTCTCTCCATCCTAAATTCTCCATTTGTGTGAAGATAGGGACGCTAAGGCCCAGAAAGTTTGCGTGATATTCCCAGTACCACACAACATAGTTGAATGTGAGCCCCCGAGTTCCTAGTTTTCCAGATTGTCCCAGATCTCCCTGCCTTATCTCCCCAAACTCCCTGTGCCTTCCCTCTCACTTCCAAGCACAGACAACCCCTCTGAGGCCCCCAAGCCTCAGGAGTTCTGGAGTGGGGTTCCCTTCCCCTCTTTCTGCTCCTTCTCCCTGGAGTGGCCTTAGAAGCCCCTTGCCCTGGTGGTCTGCCCTCTGAGATGAGGGCCGGCAGTATGATGCCTGACACACTGCATATTCTTGCAAGACTTCCGTGATGCCTCTGCCTCACCTGCGGAACCAGGGCCTGACCGAAACCGTCCGCCACAGGACACTCCCACTGCTTGCCTCTTGCCTGACGGGTGTTCCTGCCCTTTGCTTGTCCCGAGTTCAGAGAATCCTCTTCCAAGTTCCCCATCAGAGTAGAGCTCTCGCTCCCTGGGCCTCCCCCGACCCCGAGCTCTGCTGCAGCGTTTATCTCTTCCTGCCTCTGTGTGTGCATGTGTGTGTCCCTACACTAGGCCGTAGGCTCCCTATGGATATGAACCCTATCTTGCTTTCCTTTTTGTCTGCAGTGCCTGGCACAGAGTAGGTGTTCAAAACTGCGCTTCTTAAATTTCATTGAACCCAAGGCTCAGAGAAACTGGGGGCCACCCACCCGGACTCCAGGCTGCCCAACTGTGATAGGAGCTCCAAGACCAGCAAACGGAGAGGAAGGACCAGGATCCCTGCTCAGCCCCTTCTTTCTCAGCATGTGTGCTGCCGTTTTCCAGGTCTCTCCATCCCTAGCCTGGCCTGGCCTGGCCCTGCCTGGCTGAGAAGATGAGGAGGGGACCAGACTGAGATACGCGACAGGTCTGTGCTGGTGACCTGTCTCTTGCATGAGTGTTTCTAAGGCCCAGTTTCGTGGGAAGTCCTCTCCTCCTCACCGGCATCTCAACTCTGAGTGCTTGGGCCTGGGCCGGGATCAACTCGAAAAAGAACACAGGGGCCCAAGAAAGCAGCACCAAGAGAATCTGGCCTTCCTTAGGAGCCCGGAGACCAGAGCACTCAAACCAGCNGCCAAGTGCTGCTGGAGCCCTGGCCCCAGGCAGTTCTGCCCCCGCCCTGGGTGGCTGAAGCTGCGGGAATGTGCCGGCCAGGCCGAGCCCTCTGAACCCTAGTGTGGGGCTTGGGGCTGAGAGGACACGCGACCTGGGACAAAGGCTGCCTGTTGTTCTGCAGTCCAGAGGACAGTGGGCCCTGATTCAGTGTCTCACCCTGTGAGCCCGGGGCGGGTGAGGCAGGTGGGTTCAGACTAGAGCAACTTGTCCACTGTTTACAGAGCGCAGGGAGGCTCGGACATAAACACAGAAGGGCAGCGACTGTCAGAAGATGGAAACTCAACTCCTGGTCAAGCTGGGCTTTGCGCGAAGCCCCTTGTCACAAAGAGGCCAACATAAGACCTACCAGTTCCTCCTTTTTGCAGAAGATGGCTCTGTAGGCGGGTGCCATCCCCCTCCTCGGGCTGTTTGCTTTGCGGCCTCAGGATCTGCTGAGAATGTCCCCCTCTCCCCCCTCCCGCTCAGTGTGGACCGCGGCTGGCAGTGGCATTGAAGAACCAGTGCAGAGAAGGCACCTGACCTTGGGGAGGAATGTGTGAAATGTCAGCAGCCACCCCCCACCTGCAGCCCAGGAATGCGGGTTCCTGGCACAGCAGCCCGTGGCCCCCAAGGGAGTTGCATGTGTGGCTGGAAGAGAAGGTGGGTGTGGGGCCCAGGAATGGCATTGTTGGAAGGCCCTGCAAGGTCACCGGGTGAGACTTCCGCCTGGTTACAGAAGGTGAAGCTGAGCCGTCCGGCTGCCCTCCTGGAGGTGCCAGCCCAGCACTCATTCTGATCTGTTAAGGGCACAGTCCCTCACCCCTAAAGGCTTCTGAAGCCCACGGCCATGGGTACAGCTGTGACTTGACTTCTCAGACCTTCAGAACCGCAGATATCAGAGTCCTTCATCCACCCATGTTACAGATGCGGAAACTGAGGCCCAGAGAGACGGGAACTGGCCACAGGAGCACTGCCTATGAGCCAGGTCTCGGGGATGGGAGGTGCTTTCGCTACACCCCTCCCACTTCCCTGAAGCCGGGAGCGTCTCCTGCTGACAACAAGGGGACTCAGGTGGGACCACCAAGCTCCCACAGGTTTCCAGCTGGGAATCCAGTGCCTTCCACAGGTGCCCTTCCCTGTCAGTTCAGACACTCAGGGCTTGGCTTCTATGCTCCGGCTCCTGGTGAGCCGGCGAACCTCTGCTCTTGCCACACAGCATTAATAAGGCCAAGCCAACTCAAACCGATGCTCCTCTCTGGGACTGAAACCCAAGGAAGTGCTGAGTAAGGACACTGCTGCCCTCTTGTGGCCATGCCTGGGCATGACTGCTATCCTCCGGGCCTCCAGTGGCTTCTCTCTGATTCTCCTCCTAGAAAGCAGTAGGGGCCAGACAGGGTGGGCACCACCTCACCCCCCTATCACCAAGGCCAGCGCTTCAGCTGCAGAAAGCAAACGGGAAGGCTGGACCTGTCCGACGTCAGATCTGAGAGGAAGGAAGAAGGCCTCGGACCCACAGGTGAGGCCTAGTCTGCATTACCAGAAGCTTCCCTGTTGGGAGCAACTCGGTGGTTTCCACGGAAACAGCTTAATGACCAACACTAGACAGGGTGGTTTGAAAATCTGGAGGATTTATTTCTCGGGAAGGTCCACAGCAACTGGCAGGCACTCCCCTCCCCTGTTTCCAAGAGGTTCTCTCTCCTTTGGTGAGAGATCCCCTCTCTTCTCGGAAGTGCCCCTGGGGAGACTGGGATGTGGAGAGAAACCACACACAACACTCCAGAGCCTTAAAAAATACAGCCACAACGACCTCCCCCACACGAGTACACACATAGAAAATAAACAGACGTATAAAACAGGCTGGCCCCGCCCCCAGCCGGGACTACCCAGAGCTAAACCGAGGAAAGTGCCCGACTTGAGAGGGGGCACCCAGGAGGCGGGCAGGGGACCTCTCCCTGGAGCTCAGGACAAGGTACCAAGGAATAAATAAGTAAATAAATAAAGCCCTAGGAGCTTGGGCTGAGGCTCGGGGCCCCCAGGGGCGCCTTCCCTGAAGAACAGATCCAGTGACCAGCAGGAAGAAGAAGAGGGAAAACACAAACCCAAAGCTGCACCCACCCGGCCTGCAGAGCCGGCATCCTCAGATCCCAGAAGGACCCCACACAGCACCCAGCTCTGGAGGAGGGAGGGGTGAGCTGAGAGCCTGCTGGGCCAGGGAGGCTACCCGTGCTCCTGCCTTCATCCTAACCATCTCCATGAGCTGAGGCTGGAGCTGTCTCCAGCGTGGGCCCCCCACCAGGAAAGCTCTCTTCGGCCTTCCTGACCCCAGGCGTCTGCTGGGAGAAGTCCTGCCGTGACTGTAAACGATCCAAACAGTCCATCCTCCACAGGCGTCTCCCCCACCTCCTGTGGGGGCTACACTTGACGCTCCCTTCAGGCCAACAAGGAAAAGGCATCAGACAGAAGAAGCACACACAGAGAAGGGGGCAGAAGCCTCCAGGACGGACAGTTTGGGCAGGAGGTCAAACTGGACACGTGAAGACGCCCCACAGACTCAGGAGCCCCAGGGTCCCTCCCGGAGCAGCAGGGGCCAGCGGGGAGCTGGGGGGAGCACGGGGCCCTCAGCTGGGCAGCAGCACGTGCTCCAGGAGGTAGGTGAGGGAGTCCCAGTGCTTCCAGAGCAGGAGGAGGACGAGGGCCAGGAGGGCAGTACTGGAGACGCGCAGGCGGGTCTTCATGAGCGGCGTGATGAAGCTGGCAACGGTGGACACAAACACCAGCAGCACGGCCATGAGCGCCAGGATCACGCTGATGAACTTGCCCAGCAGGGCCCGCGCGTTGGCATTCTCCACGCCCTCCAGCTGCACCACCTGCTGCTGCTGCTGCTGGAGCTCCAGCTTGGTGACCCGGGTCAGGCAGGACTCCACGGCCTCCTGCAGGGGCACAGGGGCGGGCAAGCTTAGGGTGGGGAGACCTCCAGCCCGAACCCCACTGCTCCTCGGGAGGTGATGATGCCCAGGACGCCCCCCTCCAGAGGGTGGTCAGCTGCAGCTAGGGGCCCCGGTCCTTTCATGCTGACTATTTGGAGAGGCTGAGGGGAAGTGTAAGTCTTGATGAAGGGGAGGGGGCGGAAGCAGCCCACTCCCAGCTTCCTCTCGGGGCCGATGTACCTGGATGTCCCGGGCCCTCTCGTAGGACTGGTAGGCCACCTTCTCCTCCATGCTGGCCAGTTCCTGCTTCAGGTTGGTCATCTCATTCTGGTGAAGTTCGGTCAGGTCATTGAGCTGTTCCTCCAGCCGCTCGTACCTGGCAGGGGGAGAACGTGTGACACCAGCCCTGCCTCCCCAAGTCTCCCATCTCCTCCTCCAGGGTCAATGTCACTCATTCTCAGCAAGGACTCAACCCACCCCCTGTGTCCAGACCCGTCCAATTTTAACAGCAAGAAATCTACTATGTACACAGCAGGCTTCCCAGGTGCTAGGGGTAAAGAACCCGCCTGCCAGTGCCGGAGACATTAAGAGACGTGGGTTCAATCCCTGGGTCAGGAAGATCCCCTGGAGAAGGAAATGGCAACCCATTCCTGTACTCTTGCCTGGAGAATCCCATAGACAGAGGAGCCTGGTAAGTCCGTAAGGTCGCAGAGGTGGGCACAACTGAAGCGACTTAGCACACACGTGTATACACACAGCCCTTCTTAGAGGCGGGCTCTGTGCTAGGCACTTTAGCTACATTGCCTCCTGGAGTCCTCCTCACAAACCTTCGGATAAGGACTGGCACCATCTGCACGTTACGTCCGAGAAGACTGAGGCCCAGAGGGACTGGGGACTGCCCGAGAGCACAGAGCTCATGGAAGGAGGGTTGGGGCCTGACTGCCCACAGCCTGGGCCCTGGGCCTGGGCTAAGGTGCTCCCCTGGGGACAGGGACCCAGATGCACAATCCCTGTCCCAAAGGCACAGATATCAGAGGACGACTGTTACGTGGGGGCACTGAGTTTTCAGGCAGGTTTCTCCCCTCATTTTCCAAACCTTCTTCAAATATGTCAAGGAGGAAAAGTGCTATCTAAAGAAAAACTCTCTAAGGATCCCAAGGAACAAGTGCCCAACGCCAGGCACAGAGCAGAAGCAGAGCCAGCAGAGGGAGGGGGCGGGGGCTCCAGCGGATCCGGGCTCGCGAGCTCCCCCTGGACGTTCACACCGACCGCGCCAGATACCTGCACAGGGCGCCGTCCTCACAAACCCTGTGAGCTGGGATTCACGTTACTCCCGCTTCACAGATGAGGACACCAGGTGCAGAGAGCAGGTACTTTGTCCAAGGTAAAGAGTGGGAAGAGTAGAACTGGGATCCAAGCCCGGGTAACCTGGCTCTGGGGGCAGTGCTCTTAGCCAGAGTCTCTCCGGATAAGAAGCTGGCCCCTGCCTCGGTTTCCCCTTTTGCACAACCACCATGTAATCAAGTAGGGATGCCACAGCGCTCCTTCCAGAGGCCCCATCATCTTATCTTCCAACTTCCTGGAAGTTGGTGGAAGGCTCCCGGGGGCCTCCTCCTGGCCCCTTCCAGCAGCCCAGGGCGCTGGGAGATGCTGCGTCTGCTCCCACCACTGAATCTGAAATCCGGCCCCTCTCGCGGGCGGGGCGGGGCGGGGCGGGGCGGGGCGGGGCAGCGCACACACCTGTAGCGCTCCTCCTGCAGGCACTGGGTCATGTAGGTGTAGTCCCGCTGCAGCTGCGCCTTCAGGTCCTCCATCGAGTCCTCCAGGTGCGACTGGCCCTCCTTGATCTCCCGCAGCTCTTCCAGCACAGCGTCCACGTTGCCGGGGGCCCCGTACAGCGGGCCAGACTTGGGGCTCCCCGGCGCGGCGGCGGCGGCGGGCCCGGCCCCCGAGTTGCTGCCCGCGCCCGCCGAGCTGGCACTGGCGCTGGAGCACTCGTCGTCGCTGGCGTACTTGGGGCTGGACACGAGCGTGGCGCTGCCGCTCAGCGCCCGGGCCGCCTCCTCGGGGGGCCCGTCATCCAGGGGGTCCTTCAGGTGCGCGATGTTGTCGGCGCTGCCGAACTTGTTCCGGATGAGGCTGGCGAACTCCCGGGGCTTGGATACCACGGCGGAGTGCGTGGCCTGCGAGAGGCCCGAGAGGCTGCCCTTGACGCCCTCCACCACGCCGCCCCCGAAGCCGCTGATGCCCGCGCGCACGTTGGCGCCCACGTCCTTGAGGCCCTGCTGCATGTCCCGCAGCACGTCCTTGGGCTGCCGCGACGGCCCGTTCTGCTCGATCTCCCTCAGGCGCCGGCGGTAGTGCTCTAGCTTCTTGTGCAGCTGGGCGATGGTCTGCGCCGACTTCTGGTTCTTCTTCTCGAACACCTGCTTGATGCGGGACGCCTGCTGCTTGTCGGCGTTGTTGGCCAGCTTCAGGTACTCCGCCACGTTGTCGTCCCGCGCCTCCTGCTCGATCTTGATCTGCTCCGTGATCTTCAGGATCTTCTGGTGCAGGTGCTCGATGGCCGCCTTGGTCCGCTGGGGGTCCGGGGCCCCGTCCGGCACGTCCAAGCTGATGGGGCCATCGGCGTCACCATGGCCGGGGCCGCCGGCAAGGTTCAGGGCCAGGAAGTCCCCCTTGTCGACCTGGGGAGGAAGGCAAGCAAAGGAGTCCATCAGGAAGCCGAGGGAAGGGGGGGGGGTCCCCGGAGGCTCTGGACTTGGTTTTGCTCTCTGGAAAATGGACGCAGGATGAATAGAAAGTTTTCAAGGAAGGAGTTCAAAGAGTCCCAGCAGTGACAACAGAATCCCCTCCCGCCGGCATTTATGAAGGGCGTGCACACCTGCCCCCTGCCTGATCCCTACAACGCCCCTGTCGTGCAGTTAGGCAGACCTGCGCCTCCTTTGGCGCAGAGAGTTCAAGCAACTTGGCTGGGGATAAACAGCTAAAGAAGATAGAACTGGCAGCCCAGGATTCTTGCTGCCCCATCACATGGACCAAGCAGGCCCGAGGCTTCACTGTTATTCCGGGTTATTTCTCAGGGAGCAGACACACCATTCCTCTGGACTCAAGCATCCATAAGGCTCCTGCCTGGAGCAGGCCTCTCTCTCAGGCTGACTGGAGCCTCACTTGGGAAGCAACCCCCACTTTCCCACGTTGTCTTCCTGGGTGTGGCTCAGCAGGCCGCCCAGTTCTGCCAACGCCTCTCCCCGTCCTGCCCTCACCTTGCCACTCCCTGGAGTTGTCAGCAGCCTCTTGCGCTTCATGGTGGTGGGGGCGCCTGGGCCCGCCCTGTCCCGCAGGAGCAGGCGAGGAGCACACACCCCTGCCTGCTGGTGGGGTCTCAGGGGGCTCGGGTCCCAGAGGTACCCACAGGCCAAGGGACACAGGGCCCAGGCGAGGGGCCTGGGGACACCTGCCGCCCAACGTGGAAGGAGCTAAACGGGCGGCAGGGAGAGGACAGCGCCTTTTCCTCTCCGGCAGGCGGGCTCCCCGGGTGCATCAGGGCAGCAGAAAGAGAGGAGCCCAGAAAGGAGACAAGATCGGGGGTGGGGGGGGGCGGAGCGAGGGCAGGAAGGGGCACAGAGGATGGGCGAGGGGGAGACAGGCGGGATGGAAACGGGCAGGCCTGGAGCCCCACTCTCCAGGGCCGGACACCCCTCAGCCTCCTGGAGGACCTCGGTCCACAGCCGAGTCCCCGAGTGTCTTATCACCATGCAGCAACGGAAGCAGCAGGAAATGGCTCAACCTCATGTATTTTCACACACAGCACACCCCAGGAAAGCGGCTGGGTCAGATCGTTCGCTCTCTACGAGTATGTTGTGGTGGGGGCAGGATGGGGTATATGTGGGAGAAAGGGTTAAACACAAACAAAGTGGCCCCTTCAGCTCACGCACGGGAAGCAGCCTGTGCCAATTACAGGCAGAAGTCACTGGGCTCCATTTCTCGCAAGGTACAAAGTTATTGGAAAACACCGTGAAAAACAACAGCCCTGCCAAACTCAGGAGCCAGGGGAGGGTGGCTCCCCTATGGGCTTCCTCTCCAGCCTTTCCAGGTCATGGTACCACTGGGGATGCTGGGAACAATACCATCCCTTCCCATCCCTGCTAAAGTTGGGACTTTCCTCGTGTCCCTGTGCCCTCTGCCAGGTGCTGGTATCTTCATGACTTTGTACACCAGAGGAGCCCACACCAACCCCAAGGTCTACTCGCTGCATCACACCGACTTCAAATGGCATCCTGCAGTTAAACCCCTTCCACCAGTGCTGTTCCCTACAGTGATGGCAAATAGACGGCCTCTGGGACTTTCCTGACCCTCGGTCTTCCCCCCTGTAAAATGGGTACATTCATCTCTCTTCTCAGGCCTCTGGTGAGGGGCATGCCACATGATGTCCAAGGGCACTTGGCACAGTGTGGGCACACAGGTACTCATCTGTGCCGGCTGGGTCTGGCAGCACAACTTTGTGTGGTGGGGGAAATGAAGTTTATTTAAGAGATGATACCAAAAAATTCACTCATCATTGAAACTACGAGGCAAAATTAAATTCTATATGCAACACCGCTTTTAATACTAACTCATTATTGATTGCGGGATTTTTGCAGAAACTAATGCTTGTGGCTGGCAATTTGCTGCACAGTGATACTGAAACCTCTCTGGTCAATAACGTTCAGGTAACAAAAGATGTTGAAAGTGTTAGTCACACAATTGTGTCCAACTCTTTGCAGCCCCACGGACTGTACCCTGCCAGGCTCCTCTGCCATGGAAGTCTTCAGGCAAGAATACTGGAGAGGGTAGCAATTCCCTTCTCCGGGGGATCTCCCTGACCCAGGGATCAAACCCGGGTCTCCTGTATTGCAGGCAGATTCTTTACCATCCGAGCCACCAGGGAAGACAGTAGAGGCAAGGCTATGGTTTTTCCAGTGGTCATGTATGGATGCGACAGCTGGACCATAGACAAGGCTGAGCACCAAAGAACCGATGCTTCTGAACTGTGGTGTTAGAGAAGATTCTTGAGAGTCCCTTGGACTGCAAGAAGCTCCAACCAGTTAATCCTAAAGGAAATCAGTTCTGAATATTCATTGGAAGGACTGATGCTGAAGCTGAAGCTCCACTACTCTGGCCACCTGACGTGAAGAGCCAACTCATTAGAAAAGACCCTGATGCTGGGAAAGATTCAGGCCAGGAGGCAAAGGGGACGACAGAGGATGAGATGATTGGATGGCATCACTGTCTCAATGGACATGAGTTTGAGAAAATTCCTGGGAGGCAGTGAAGGACAGGGAGGCCTGGTGTGCTGTAGTNAAAGACCCTGATGCTGGGAAAGATTCAGGCCAGGAGGCAAAGGGGACGACAGAGGATGAGATGATTGGATGGCATCACTGTCTCAATGGACATGAGTTTGAGAAAATTCCTGGGAGGCAGTGAAGGACAGGGAGGCCTGGTGTGCTGTAGTCCATGGGATCGCAAAGAGTTGGACACGATCCAGTGAATGAACAACAAGCCAAAGATGTATTCATGCATCTCTGGTCAATAACGTGTTAAAGAACTTGACCCCTTTATAAGGTCGCTTTCCAAGGTGCTTTTCAAAGAGACTCAACACTTTCCCTCTCTTCCGCTCTCTTCACAGCAGAAAGAACAACCAGAAACGATTATCATCTGGCTGCCTCACTGCTTGGTGCTCAGCTGGGCCCTGGGAGGAGTGCGTCAGTCCGCCCACTGGAGGAGTGTGGGGAGACCTAATGAGGCAGGGACTCAAAAAGCCTGCGAAAAGCAGAAGTTCTTGGGATTACAAGGGAGTGTAAGATGGCAAATTCCCTGCCTGTCCTGGCTCCAGCCTGGCAGCTCTGAGCCTTTTACCCCTCAATCTGGCGGCTGTCTAGCTTACAAGTAGAAAAGCAGAGTTGCAACTGGCTGTGAAATCCCCATGAATGAGAGAACAGACACTCCAGGAAACCAGCAGGGCTTGGTGGTGAGCTCTTCCTCACCAGCCGGCCCTCTTCTCTGTCGTGGGGCACAGACTCAAGCCTGGGGGTCCTGCAGCAGGGCCCCAGCTCCCTCCTGCCCCTCTATTTAGGTCTACAATACCTGCAGCCTCTGGTCCCCTCAGGTTACAAAACACCCCACTTTCTTCCTCCGTCTCCCTCGAGGGAGCCAAGTAGAGAGTTCTCCACTCCCTCACGTCTCCCAGTACATTCCCCAAGCCTGCAACACCCTTTCAGAACTAAAGAAAATCAGGGTCCCCAGGGAAAGAGAGCCGAGGAGGCTGCAGAGAGACGGGCAGAGGCTCAGAGATGGATTATGGTTTAACAAAGGAAGGAAAATTAGAGCATTAGCAGAAAAAGATGGAGAAGGCAATGGCACCCCGCTCCAGTACTCTTGCCTGGAAAACCCCATGGACAGAGGAGCCTGCTGGGCTGCAGTCCATGGGGTCACTACGAGTCGGACACGACTGAGCGACTTCACTTTCACTTTTCACTTTCATGCATTGGAGAAGGAAATGGCAACCCATTCTGGTTTTCTTGCCTGGAGAATCCCAGGGACGAGGGAGCCTGGTGGGCTGCCGTCTATAGGGTCACACAGAGTTGGACACAACTGAAGCGACTTCGCAGCAGCAGCAGCAGCAGGAGAAAAAGATGAGAAAGCTGTTAAGAGGGCCGCAGCAAGCAGCCCCGGAGGAGAATGAGATTTGCCCACAAAAAATGAAGAATGGCAAGAGACAGGATGCAGGCCGCTAGAAAGGGCACCAAGAATGCAAGGGGACACTGGCTTAGAGCGCTGGCTCTGTCCCTCACCAGCGATTTGCCTTCGGATATGTCATTAACTTTCCTGGGACTCAGCTCTGCCCACTTCGACAGACTGTCGGGGGAGTGAAACGAGACCGTGAGGACAGTGGCCGTGGTGCAGCCTTGGGGCACAGACACAAGTCGCAATCAACCGACCATGCACAGCCACCAGACAGCCACAGTTTAAAAAGGGAAATAGCAAGGGCTGCCAAGGATGTGGGGAAATCAGAGCCTTCATACCGTGCTAGTGGGAATGCAAAACGGTGCATCCACTGTGGAACACAGTTTGGAGGCTTCTCAAAAAGTTAAACACAGACTTACCATGTGACCCGGCAACCCTACTCCTAGGTACAACTCTGCAAGGAGTTGAAGGTGGGTATTTAAACAAGCACTGGAGCATACGTGCTCACAGCGGCACTATTTACCATAGCCAAAGGGTGGTGGGCACAAGTCAAACGTCCGTTGATCACTGGCAAGCAAAACTAGTACGGTCACACTATGGGATACTACTTGACTTTACAAAGAATGAAGACGGACTGATACACGCCACAACACGGATGAGCCTCGGGAACACTAAGTAAAAGGAAATAGACGCTAAGGGTCATATTCCTTTCATATGAAATGTCCAGAATAGTTAAATTCTTAGTGACAGAAGGCAGATTAATGGCTGCCAGGGGCTGGGGAAGGGAGAAGTGGGGAGTGGCTGCTTAACGGGCCCGGGATTCCTCTGGGGATGATGAAAGAGCTCTGGCGCTAGGCAGAGGTGACGGGGCGGCACAGCCTGGGTGTGCCAGGCCTGGTCCTCAACCCGCCAGCCCACGCTGCAGGTCCAGCCCATGTCCTGTTACAGAGAGGGTGGCAGGAGGGTGTCTGGCTCCTTCCTCTTACAGCCACATTCTGAACACAGCAGAAACTCTAACTCACTCCCTCAAAAGTGGAGCAATACAGATCACGGAGCTCCAGGTCACCAGCAGGAGAAAACTCCCAGGGCCCACCGGCCCCGGAGCACGGCGCTGTGTGGGCTACACGGGCCCCAGCCCTCTGTCCAGGCCCAGTCNCTCCTGGTACCCTGCCCTCAGCAGATTAACCAGGAGCTTTACCCTAGGGCCAAGTCCACACAGATGGGGAGACTCCCTCCCTCCCTGTTCCGTGCAGTGTCCATAGTCTCCAGGCAGCCAGGCACTGAGGCTTCGATCAGCCCTCCCTGGCAGCCCAAGGACGCCCGCCCACCCTGGTCCTAGGGGCAACTCTGCCTGGCAGAATGTCACGGCTCTCACCCAGCCCTGGGATGCCAGTCCTTTCCTTGAGGCCCACCCCCGGTTCTGGTCGGAACCACACTCTCGGCTTAGCGGCCTCCTTTTGCGCTGCTGAACACAATGGCCTTCTGTCCAGCAGGCGGCCTGCAATCCCCTCTGCCTGCTCACCCCTTCCACCTAATTTCACGGCGGCTCCTGTGGCCTTAGTGGAGTGACACACTCTGCTTGTTTCTGTAAGGCTCTGTGCTGGACTCCCTTCCCCCAACCCTGGGGGCCCTGCTAGTGTCCAGCGCCCCAAGTATGGAGGCCTGCTGGTCAGCCCTGCCCCCTCTCCCATCTTTCTCACGCAGACACCAGAGGAAAGGGGCTGCACCCCGAGAGAATGTGAGGAACCCGATTCATCTGACAAACTGCATCTCTCCTGTCCCTGCCCCCGCCAGGGCCTCACCTGTGTGGGCACTGCTTCCCGCAGCCGGGCTGGCGACGGGTTGCCAGGGGCTCTGNCTGCCCCCTCTCCCATCTTTCTCACGCAGACACCAGAGGAAAGGGGCTGCACCCCGAGAGAATGTGAGGAACCCGATTCATCTGACAAACTGCATCTCTCCTGTCCCTGCCCCCGCCAGGGCCTCACCTGTGTGGGCACTGCTTCCCGCAGCCGGGCTGGCGACGGGTTGCCAGGGGCTCTGAGGGCCCAGCCTTCCGCAGGCGGTGCCAGGCCCCCAGGGTCACATTCCCGGGGCAGCACTGGGCTGGCCAAGGGAAACCGGGCTCTGCGAGCAGGTGTCCCGGAGCTCCCGGGCTCTGCACCCGCCATCTCCAGTCTGAGGCCAGGCCTGGGGATTAGGGGCGGATTGCTCGGGGAGATCCGCCCCCCGCGCCCCCCCCCCCACCGCCCTGGGGCTCACGGCTGCTCCTTCCTATCTGGGAGGAGGAAGGGAGATCACGGAGCAGGGGGACTGAGCTCCAATGAGGGGCCCCCTCCACACTGCCCATCCAGCTGTTGCCACTATGAGTCCAGTGTGCAGGAGGACGTCCAGGTGTGACCGACAGCAACTCCTGCCTGCAGGCAGGTTACAAGAGCACGCGGTGACACGGTTCCTGCATCTTTCACCTGCCCAGACGCATGCTCGGCCTCTCCCGCCTCTCATGCCAGGGTGCAGACGCTTCTCGCCCTCAGAAAGCCCCCTCACAAACAGGCACGGCACCACTGACTCCCTTCATCAGCCTCAGAACAGAAGCGCACCTCCTGGCCAGGCTTCCAGGGCGGAGGCGAGCTCCTCGAAGCCATACAGGCTGGAGCCTGGAAGGGGCTCCCTGACAGACCCCAACACGGCCGGCCCAGCCTGAGGTCCTCTGCCCCTCTCCCTGCAGCCCNCTCAGAACAGAAGCGCACCTCCTGGCCAGGCTTCCAGGGCGGAGGCGAGCTCCTCGAAGCCATACAGGCTGGAGCCTGGAAGGGGCTCCCTGACAGACCCCAACACGGCCGGCCCAGCCTGAGGTCCTCTGCCCCTCTCCCTGCGGCCCTGCCCACAGCTGAAGGCACCCTCACTCCCCAGACGTCCTTCCTACTCCAGTGGGTCTGCAGGACAGCAGCCAGCCTCACCCGGGGACTTTCTCTTCTCTGAGATCCTAGAAATCCACTTTCTGCGCTGGGCACCACTGGCTTCCGCTTCCCATTCCTCACCCCACCCCCCAGCAAAAGCGCCCAAGATAAAAAGATGGATGGCACACTCACAGCCTTCTCTTCCTTGGACTTCATCTTGCCAGTCCCAGCAGGAAATCCTGCGAGTGGCCAGCAGAGGGGGCCAGAGATCCACAGGTGGGGCACGCACGCCGTGAGGAGGGCGTGGGGTGGCCGGCGGGGTGCAGGGTCTGCTGGGTCCGAGGACAGCCTCCAACAGCAGGATCACCAGTCAAAGATGACACAGATTCTGTGCCCACTGGGGGCTGACGAAGGACTCGGGGCTTAAATATGAAGGATCGGTATGGATCATGCTGACGAGGCAGTCCCCAGTTCAAGAAGGTGCACCCAGATAAGGCCCCAGTGCTATCTCCAGGGCCCCATGCCAGGGCCCTCAGCCAAAACACCAAGAGGAAGAGTCCCCATACCTCGGGCTGGGAGAAACCTTACAAACATTTGTGGTGGCGATGACCTGGGGTCTGCGGGGACAGGAGCCCAGCAAGGGCACAGCACACAGATCCCAGTTTGGGGGCCGGCTCAAGTGGGAGACCCAGGTTCGATCCCTGGGTCGGGAAGGTCCCCTGGAGGAGGGCATGGCAACCCACTCCAGTGTTCTTGCCCAGAGAATCCCATAGACAGAGAAGCCTGATGGGCTACAGTCCATGGGGTTGCAGAGTTGGACACAACTGAGCAACTAACATTTTTTTTTTTTCAAGCATGTGCATCAGGGACACATGGGGTCAGGAACACTTTCAGCAGCTCCCCTCATCTGTAAATGACCTCCCGCCTATGGCACTCAATTTTCGCTTCATGCTTCCCTGGTGGCTCAGACGGTAAAGCCTGCAATGCGGGACACCCGGGTTCAACCCCTGGGTTGGGAAGATCCTCTGGAGAAGGAAATGGCAGCCCACTCCAGTACGCTTGCCTAGAGAATCCCATGGAGGGAGGAGCCTGGCGGGTTACAGTCCATGGGGTCATAGAGTCGGACACGACTGAGCGACTCTCTCTCTCTCTCTCTTTGGGTACTGTGCACTGCTCCTCTTGCATCAATGAGTCGTAATGCTCTGAGACAGGCAGGGGTCAGGTCTTAACTATACCCGGCCCTTCACTGTGCCTAGCATAAGATGCGTGTTTAAGGACCACCTGACCTACCCCACTGAGCAGAGACGGAAGGCAAGCATCTACTGCAGTCTGTCCGAGGTAGCCCCAGAGGCAGCCTGGACTTCTCAGTCAAGACGTCCCTCCTCTGCCCCCCTCCCTTCTAGGCTCTGCCAAGCTAGTCTTTGTAGCCTTTCCTTACAAGTGAAACAGCGGGAGGGGAAAAGGAGAAGGCAGGAGCCCAGAGGCGAGGAGGGGACTGAGTCAGCTGAGCGGTGAGGCTCTCACGACACCGTGCAATCTCACTCCCGGCTGCCGGGGTCAGGAAGGCTCAGAA
This sequence comes from Neotragus moschatus, assembly GCA_006410615.1. Lineage (NCBI taxonomy): Eukaryota > Metazoa > Chordata > Mammalia > Artiodactyla > Bovidae > Neotragus > Neotragus moschatus. The sequence goes on along the minus strand of SJYA01002179.1, from coordinate 340,132 downwards.
ACACCAGGAAGAAGTCCCTTCCAGGCCTCACTGCACCAGTTGGTGCACTAACTGCACCTCAGGGAAGACCCCGAGGAGGCATCTGGCATCCCCTTGATGGGAGGCTCAGCTCGCCTGCAGGGACACCTCACCCACCCACATGATAACTGGAGAGCAGGAAAAAGGAGGGCGGAGCTCAGGGCAAGAGCAGAGACAAACAGGAACAGGGACGTCTGCCGGGCGAGCCAGCGGGGGCGGGGGTGAGGTCCCTTCTCCTGAGTGTCGGTTCTTGTCCTGACGAGCGTCGAGGATGCAGACAGCTTCCTGTTCTAGGGGTGAGGAGCAGGGGCCCAGGCCACTGTGATGCGGCGGGGTCCCATACCAGCTATGGGACCTGGGTCAGGTCGGTACAGGTGAGACACAGTCTCCACAACTGCACTGGGCAGAGCAAGTGAAAGTGGGGCTTGGAAAGTCCCAGCAGAAGGGATTGTCTTGCAGGAAAACATCTCACTCCCTGGGGGGCAGACCTGTCTTTCAGCGGCAAGGCCGAGGATCAGGTCTGAAGGCCCAATGTAAATCCGCACCCCGCCAACTCACTCCTGATGTGCCCTCCACAAGCCCTGATCGCGCCTCTTCCCAATGGCAAGAAGAGGCGGAAGAACCCACAAAGCAGCGGCTTGGAGAAAGAGGCCTCAGGGACGAGACTGGTGGCATGAGGAGCCGGAGGAGAGGGTGGGTGAGCTGAGCCCTGCAGCCTCTGCAGCAGAATCTGTTTTCTCAGCTGCGAAACGGTACATGACTGTTACCTCCCAGAGCGACACTGGGGATCAAAGGGGAACATGAGTAAAAATGCCTGACACATCTTACGTTTTACTGAAATACATGAGTCCTGAGGCCCCTTCACACGAGGATGTACACACACCCCCCACAGTCACTCTAGGAGGTGCGTGGAAGCGTGCACTTGGGACAAAGCCAGAAAGTAGCTACACGTGGAGCAAAGCTGGGAGGGGCGCAGGCGGACACGGAAGAGTTGCACTCAAGTAACAGGCCCTGCAAAGACAGGAGCCCCAAGCGTCTGTCCTCGCACAGAGAGGAGGTGCCCCCGGCACCTGCCCCCAGCTCCTGGCCACCCTGCCACCCCCCCTCTGGCCTGGCAGAGATGGGCCCCACCTGAGCGGGGCAGGGCAGTCGCCGGCCCTTCGCAGGTGTGCCTGGCTCTCTCCACTCGCCCGCGTTAGCCCCCGTCCCGAGGCCACTGATGGGCTCCGATCTCTTGGAAGGGGCCAGCCTTCTTCTGCAGGCCCTGCAGGCCTCAGCCCTCTCTTTCCCTGGGTCCCCTTTAGTTTCCTCTTCCTCTCATTTTCACACTGTGCTCCCTTTTTCCTTCCATTGTTTCTTCCTTTGGCCTTACTATTATTCCTCAGGTTCCCCCCACCCACCCACCCCCCC
>SJYA01002179.1:194404-338653 GCA_006410615.1 Neotragus moschatus | reverse complement strand
GTTCCCCCCACCCACCCACCCACCCACCACACACATTTTAAACCTTATTTCAAATCTTCCTACTTAGTTTTCTTTCTCTTGGGCGGGGAAAAAGCACACACCACACACACATTCTGAAGGGTGGGAAACCTGAGAAGTCATAGGCTTTGGGAAAAGACAAATGCTGGAGAGCAGCTAAATTTAGTCATTTCAAATACCAGGTGAGGCCTTAAAAAAAAACTTCAGGCTTCTAATGTGCTGTGAAAATCTCCCAGTTAGGATTCCTCCACAAAAGGCGAGCCGCTGCTCCAGGGTCACCTCTCAGAAACGAGGAGCAGGAAGTGGTCAGTCCTCAGCGGTCCCTCCCCTAATACTCTCTCTTACAGCCAGCCAGTCAGTGCGCTTTCTTAGAAACTCAAGTCACCCAGGAGCCCTGCTTCCTCCTGGAACACACAGGAGAAATGGGCATCTTCTCCAGGGTGAACTGGAACAGCCAACGTGGGTGCATTTCCCAGGAGCATGTGGAGAGGGTCGGCCACATGAGCCGGGAAGGTAGACCGGGGAGGCCAGGGTGGACTGTGGCTGGCACGCACTCCACGCTGCCTCACAGCTGCTTCCAGGGAGGGGGCCGTCTCTCCCGCCCTCAGGTTCCCGGCCTGTCTAATACCGCGGACATTCACGCTACAGAGTTCTGCTCAGGCACGGTCACGAGCCAGACGCTGGGCAGTGGAGACGACCACACACCTAAGGTCACTTTTAGGAAAATCAGAACTGGTNGAACAGAACGTTGTCTGCCTCCTGGATATCTTGGGGGCAGCGTGAAGACCAAACACGAACCTCATGGAAAAACTACCCAGCTGATGCCCTCCCGTCCCCCCAGCCCCCTGCATTCCCACTCAGCAAACAGCAACAAACTTTGACAGCCTCCAAAAGTGCCCGCTGTGCACCCACTCCACCTGCTCAGACAGCTTCAAGACTACAATGCCCACGTTCTCTCTCCTTGTGAAATGGCTCCAGGACCAGAGACCCTGTTTTGGGATTGTTCTAAAGTGACTTTTAAAAGGTATCCATTGACTTAGCAGCAGCAAGAGGCGGGCCTGGTGGCTGCTGTAAATAAAATACTTGCTCACTGGGAATTCTGTAGCAGTCCAGTGGTTAGGGCATGGCACTTTCACTGCCAGGGCCCAGGTTCAAGCCCCGGTGGGGGAACTAAGATACTGTAAGCTGTGCTGCAGGGCCAAAAATAACCCAAAACAAACACAAAACACTTGCTCCTGAAGGGCTGAACAACTTGGTTCCTGCTGCTAGTTCCCTCTGGGCCTCCCTTCCTTCCACAAAGCCACGTTTTCCTTTCAGCCGACACATCCAGATCTCATTCTTGGCACAGTCGCCTCTGCAGTTGAAACTAAGCTTGCAGATGGTTCAGGGCCATCGTTTTAAATACTCTATATGCTGACAACCCCTAAACGTCTGTCTCCAGCCTGGGTCTCTTCCCAAGACTACAGACTCCAACATCTGACTGCTTATTTGGCATTTCCACGTGGATGTTTAACAATCATCTCAAACGGAACATGTCCAAAGACTAGCTCTGATTTCTGCCCCCACAGCCCCTCCGGCTGTGCTGGTCCAGCTCAGCTAATGGCAATTTCTTCCTCTCAGCTGCCAGGCCGAAACCTTTGAGCCCTCTCTGCCTGCTCCCTTTCTGCCCTGCCCCACACCCTTCAGGAACTGTTGTTGATCTCTGAGGGGAGTCCAGAATCCAGCCCTCCCCTGACTCTCACCCTGCAGTAATCTCTGGCATCTCACCTCTGGGGGCTTCCAACAGCTTCCTAGCCTCCCTGCTCACAGCCTGGCCTCCACACAGCATCCGGATCTGTCTCCTTAAAGGGTGTCCCTCATCTGTCCAAAACCTAACGGCTTCCCAGTTCACTTTGCACAGAAGTAAAAAGTCTTTTTCCTGACCCACTAAGTGATCTATAGCCCTCCCTGCCCATTAAAAACTAACACAAACCAGACTGCCTCAACCAATTCTGTCCTTTCTACCCCCAGAAGAGCTGCCCCTCCACTTCTACCATCTCCACAGCCCACTAAAACCAGTTTCTTGCCACAGTTATCAGTGACCCTCACTGCTTGACACCATCTACACACCTGTCCAAATCCAGATCTGACCTTTCACCCTCACCGCATTTCACTCTGTTGAAAACCTCCTCCCTCTGAAAACTCCTCTGTTGTGCTTCAAAATCATCCCCCTCCAGGTTCACTCCCACAGACCTGCTGCTGTCCCTTACACGTCAGCTCTGTCCTTGGCCTCCAGCATACTTAACACTTGCTTCGAAGTCTCATCCACACCCAGCTCAGTTCCATCTTCCACGTCCACTTTCTTGCCTAGTACCACTGATGAGAACTGCCAGAGGGCCTCTGGGTTTGCCTCTGCCCTCCCGTCCTCACTGATGTGGCCTAGACTCCAGCAACAGCTCTGATAATGGTTTCTTTGACTCCATTCCTGCCCTGCTTCCTAATCTACTGTCTATACTAAGACCCAGCGGGGCCTCCTCCGGCCAGTTTCCTGCCTAACACCCTCTGACAATGTCACACTCCCCCAGGCTCCACGCGGCAAGACCTGGTGTGATCTAACCTCTGCCTACCTGTCAATCCCCACAAGCGCTGGGCACTCCAACCGCAGTGAATCTGAGGCAGTCCCCAGCAGCGGCTTGTTTCTCTGTACACTATACCCTTCCGGCCCCCACACTTGCCCCCAGCCCTCTGGCTAAATTGTACCCCTTCAAGATTCAGGTCAGTGGCTTCCTCCAGAAGGTCCTCCCCAACAAGGTCTCACATCCTCTGCCACACCGTCATCACCCCATTCTGTCTGTTCACCCATCTGTCTCCCTTCTATTCAGTGAGGACAGCCCTACCCCTACTTACTCCCTCCAGCTCATTCATTCTTATAGCGCATAACAAGTATGCACGAAATACTCAGTGCATGAATGAAAATGTGAACACAGAAATTCAGAAATATCCAACTAGATTGTCTCCCTTGCAAACAGCCCTTCATGGATTCTTCCTCTGTTGTCTTGGGTTGGTAATAATAAAAACTATACCACACCAGACTCTCTTCCAAGAATGTGACATATACGAGCCTATTCAATCCTGGAGCAATTCTACCACTATTATCTCTAGTTTTAATTGAGAAAAACGGAAGCGCAAAAATACTGAGTTGACTCAGGCAGAAAGTGGCGCAACCACGGTTGATGCTAGTCCAAACTACCGCATGTATTGTTTCTTGAGAGCACGCTTAAGGAAAACACACCAAAATTACTATCAGCCCAAGGAAAAGATAATTTTGAAAACTAAATTCCTGAGCAAACAAAAATCGGCTTTCGGGGGCTCGCCCCTTGCTTCTGGCTTGGTCCTCTCTCTGGCTCCTTCCATGAAACAGTTCCCCAGAGGCGGGGTGTCCGCACCCACCAGGCCAGGCCCCAGCTCAGGTCCTCGAGGCCCGAGGCTCCCTGTGGCGGCCCCTGCCCGGAAGGTCCGCCTCACCTTGTCACCGAGACCCTCGGCCTCCTCCGCCAGGAGGGAGCCGCCGTCGGGCAGCAGCAGGGCCGTGTCGGTGGTGGAGGAGGAGCGGGGGCGGCCCTGGTGCTGGTGCAGGATGGCAGCCAGGCCGCTGTCCTGGGGGGCCTTGCGCAGCAGGTGGGGGCTGCCGCGCTGCGGCTCCAGGGAGCTGCTCTTGGCGCGCCGGCTGCCGCCCCCGCCGCCGCCGCCGCCGCCGTGCAGGCTGGCGCCCCGCTTGATGGAGGGCCGCGCGCGGATCTGCTGCAGCACGCGGTTGAAGGCGGTGGGCCGGGCGGGCAGGTCGTGCAGGGACATGGCGTAGGACACGCGGTGCATCTCTGGGGAGCGCTCCTTCTCGTCTGGGGACTCGTGGTCAGACATGCCCTGCTGCTGCTGCTGCTGCTGCGGGTCCTGAGATGACGGGTGCTCCCTTTCCCGCGACCGGCGGCGGCTGTGGAACAGGTGCTTCAGGCCGTGGCCAAACATGGAGCCCTCTGAGAGCTGCTGGATTTTCTGAAGGAAGAAGGATGAAGAACCCTGTGAGTGCAAAGCTGGTTGGGGGCAGAGGTAAGGGGTCTGTTCCTGCGATATTAGTGCAGCTCCTACAGCCACCGAAAAACTGGAAGATCCCCGTGAACGGCTGCAGGAAGGGGCAACCCAGACCCACTCCTCTCCTTCCCAAATATGTATCCCCATGGCTTCCCTCAGGACACTCCTAAGCCACATATAGTTCAGGGTTACTGGTCACGGCATCCTTGTGGCTACAGTCTGGGGCTCAGTGGCACGTGCTGGCGGCACTTGGCTCATGAGTTTTATCCCTCTGGATGGATTCTCCCTCCACCCCTGAGACCTCCCTCCTTCTAGATCAGATCCCTCCTCAAGATCCTCTTTTGGCCCAAAAGATGCCTCATTGCAATGCTCCTTGGGAAAATCAGGGTCATGGAATCAGATTATACTATGTAGCAGATATTGTTAATCACCTACCCAATATCTATTCTCCTTTCTTTTCCCCAAATTTCATGGCCTTACTGCACCACACTAAAAATTCTTGCTTCATCAGAGGCCTTGGCAGCCTGGGGTAGCTACATGACACAATCTTGGCCAATGAAAAGCAAGATGAGCTTTCTGGGAGAACTTTTGCTTTCCTAATAAAGGCACTAGCCCTTCTTGCTTCTTCCCACCTGGAATGTGGAGGTAATCCCTGGATCATGCTTTACCAACAGCCATCTTAGTAAAGCCCCCAGGGATATGCCTGGGAACCTGATGACCCTATGGAGTCACCAAACCAGGTGTGGATGCCTACCCTGGGATTCTTGGTTCATGAAATAAACAAGTCTATCCTTACCTATACAAATAATTTTCTCTTATTTATAGCCAATCTCATTTCTGACATAGCAATAAATTTTACTGAAGCTTTCCAGGTTGATGAACACTTCCACATGCCAGGAGGGTAGCACATCCCAGTTCCAGGGCAACAGAAACTCCTGTACCCAAGACCCTTCCAAACACCTTCACTGGAGGTTAGTCACTCAGGGCCTAAACTGTGCTCTCAGGCTAGTCGCACCCATGAAGCATGCCTCTCCATTTGCCTGTTTATTTGCGTCTTGCATCATAACCTGGTAAATGTAGAAAAGCATACAAACTACGTCTACGGGCACACCTTGCGGTGCAAGGCAGTAAAGTGATGACTTCCTCGGCACACACATCAGAAGCAGCTGTCCACAGACTGGAGCACACCAAGGGGGCGCTGGAGCCCAGTGCTGCCCTGGCCCCAGGCTTTCATAGTCCTGCCCCTGGGGTCCTCCACCTGCTCCCCAGGCAGACCTGCTCAGACAGGGGCAGCCTACTGCCTGGCCAGGGCGAGGCCACATGCGGGATAACTCCAGACCACCGCTTCTGCATGGGGGCCGGCTCACGTGGTGGAGCCGACCCTCAGCAGAGAACTTCAGAGCCAGCAGGCAGAGGGCTGGGACTTGGAGGGCCAGCGGAACCCTTAACTCCTGAGAGGGGAACTCGGAACCAAGCGACCCGGGGCTCCGTGAGCTACAGGAGGCCTTCACCTGTAAGGAACGCCCTCGGGAGGCAGTCTGTTAGCTAGGAAACCTTCCAAAGGATTACAAGTACTGGATTTTCTTTTTATCTAGAAACAAACTTACAGAGGAGAAAACTTGAACCATGCAGACACCAAGAGAAAACCATCTTCAGATCTGTATTAGCCGACCCCACTCTCACTGTAGGCTACCCACTCCAGTATTCCTGGGCTTCCTTTGTGGCTCAGCTGGTAAAGAATCTGCTTGCACTGCAGGAGACCTGGGTTTGATCCCTGGGTTGGGAAGATCCCCTGGAGAAANTTCCTCTATTTATAGAGTCTCTATGGAAACAGGGCCAGCATTAAAGAGCTAATCACTGTAAAAACCCACAGAGTCCTACTCTCAAGATAAAAAGTGCATTGCAGAAGTCTCCGATTTCCCTTAAGAAACCTTGGGTGGGGAGCCTGGGGCTGGAGCAGGAGAGGAGCAGTCACCCCAGGTCTGGCGCTCATGGCCATAGTGATGGAGAAAAGTGAATGGCTGCAACTGTCTCTCTTAAAAACACAGTGATGAAAGCGTTTCGGAATCATTTTTTTCTTCCCCAGCAACCCAGCTGACATTAAAAAAAAAAAAAGAAGAACAGATTTCTACTTAGGGGCAAATGATTTTCCCATTCTCAGTTTTATTTAAACTTCTTATTCCTTTATTGCTCAGAGAATTCTGCCTGGAGTCAATGCAAGTCAGGCTCAGTGAGCTCATGCAGTGGGTCTTTAGGCAGAATCAGCTCAACATATACCAGCATAAAAGATTCTGATTAAAGTTATCTTCCTCGTGTGCCCTCTCTCTGCCTCTTCTCATCCTACCCACCCTTCACCACCCACCTCCCCTGCTCCATACAGTTCTCTCGTACCACGCCAGTCTAAAGAGATCTCACCACCCTGCTCTGAACCCCAGAGAGCTTGTTATCTACACCATTCATCTTGCCATTGATCATGTTCTGCCTTGTGACATGGCTCTCTCAGACTGTTATCCAACTTTTCACTAGCTTCTGCATGGAATCCTCAATGAGCGCATGGAGGGCAGGAGCTATGTCATCTATTATCTCTGTGCCTCCAGTAGGAGTGGGCAGAGACCTTCACACCAATATGGCCATTGAAAGTGAAAGCGTTAGTCGCCCAGTCGTGTCTGACTCTTTGTAACCCCATGGACTGCAGCCTGCCAGGCTCCTCTGTCCATGGAATTCTTCAGGCAAGCATACTGGAGTGGACAGCCAATCCCTTCTCCAAGGGATCTTCCCGACCCAGGGATCGAACCCAGGTCTCCCCCATCGCTGGCAGACTCTTTATCATCTGGGCCCCGTGGCTCCTTAATACGTTTCTGAGCGAAAACTAGGCATAGCTACAAGTTCATCTTAAAAAGGAGATTTAATCCTTAGACAATTACCTTTTCCAAAGATTTACAAGCTCAGTTGCACAACTTTTTCTCATGTCTAGCCCAGATCCCTCCTGCTGCAGTTTAAACCTCATCTCAGTCTGTCATCTCAGTAACTGCCAAGATCGGGCTTCCTGGGGAAGGATGGACAGAGACCCAGGAGCCTGGATGTGTTGACTGTCCTCACAAATGGCTTAGGTCAAGGCCCATGTCCTCCCAGCCAGCTTTGTTTTCCAAGTGGACATCATTCAGCTAACCTGGCTGGGACACCTTTGGCCAGTAGGTATGAAAAGTCAAATATTATCTTTTTCATACAGTCACAAAACATACCTGTGATCCCTCAAACAGCTTTAAGTTCTTAACATGGAAGAGGCTTAAGTGTTTGGTTGATGAAGGTGGACTCTGTCCAGTGTGGCCTCGTTCTAAGAACGTATCATCCTTAACTATGAGGATTTCAAAGCCCATTTCTTAGAGGAGAGATGAAAACAGACGTGAGTTTTGAGTTGGCCTCCAAGACCACCACTGAGAAGCCACCTGAGATTTCTTTTCCCCAGCCCCGACATGTATTTTTTAAAACTTCAACCCTGTCATGCAGGTTCTATCAGATGTTTCAATTCCTTGCTGAGGGAGAGATTCTTATTAATGGGATTGGCAGTGAAAACAATTAAATACACAAAAAACTGCACATTCTGAAGATGCCAAGCCTACAAGACAGTTCTCACTGGAACAAGGGCAGCTGGGGATCCATCCAGAACCCAGTACGCGGCAGAACAGACAGCTTCATTTGGCATGCACCAACAGTTCCTCCCGAGTCCATGTCCAGAACGTCTCTGAAAATTCCGGAAGGCAGGCGGTGGGGGAGGGCCGACCAGGCCCAAGGACCCTCCATGCTCCTCCCGTTAGGTCCAGGTGGGACAAAAACAGACACCCTCTGCGTTCCTCACTGCCCTCCACAGTGCCTGACTACTGACCGGGCTGGGGAACTGCATCTAGTCAGAGGAACTGGCCTTACACGGGACCTGGCACTTGCCCTCTCACGTAGAAAGTGCTCTCCTCTTCTTTGGTGATTAAAGTTCCACCCTTTACAACTTGCTCTAAGCACACGTCTTCTGATCATCCTCATATGTTTCTGATTTTATCCATGATGCTTGAAGCACCCTTAAACTTATGTGTGCTTTGATGATGACTTTCTTGCAAGTGTTTCAGTCTGTTTGCCCGGAGGCCAAGGCAGCACCTACTGCCAAAGAACTGATTCCCCATTTCCTTATTCTTGGCTCTACCTCAACTGTACCTCTCCAGATGAAACCTCTCCTAGGGTCCCGCTCCCACTGGAGACTGCAGAAATCTTCACGCTGGAAGATGTCCCTTCTGCAGGACAGCTGGGGGCCCCCTGTTGCAGAAGGCCACAGAGAGCCCTGCCTACCGCCAGAACCCTTCCCCAGGCCCCAGAGCACAGGCACCTTTCCACCCCACCAGCATCCCACGAAGCTGCTGATCCTCTCCATTGAAAAAGTAGAGAAACTGAGGCCCATAAATTTTATCAAAACCCAGGGCCTTAAAAATAAACAAAAGAACAGAAAAATAAGCAGAAGCTTCTTGGGAATGTAAATGTTCCCCCTCTCAGGTAACAGGTAGCTGGGGTATCTATTTTGCCTCTGTTATTTAAAGGGTACACATACTCTCAGACACTTTTACATACATGGCATGTTTCACAGTCTAAAACAGGCTTTTCCATGGAATGTCAGTGTCTGCTGCCCCGTGAAGCCTTCACCAGAGGGCTCTCCGGGAGCGGCGAGGAACTTGGTGCACCTGTGCTCAGCACAGGCTGCGAGCCAGCAAGGACAGTCCTACGGATTCAGCTGTGACTTTCCCTCAGCTCTTTGGTTTTGAATCGTCCTTCACTCCAAGCAGACAGGAAGACCAGTGAACGGTACAGATGAAGGCACCGAAGTGAGTCCTGAGTTACAAGCGCTTCGAACCAGGACTGGGATGATGCACTTCAGAGCACCCCCTTCTTCTTCTTGGAAAAAATATTAATACTGTTCAGAACTCTCTGGGGAAAGGAATCCCAGAGGCATCTGTGAAAGGAAAGAGAAACTCAGGGAAAGTCTAGGGGACAGCTTCTGGGTAGCACACCCAGAGCCTTCCTTTCACAAAGGCAAGTCCTCGAGTTGCTCAGGGGTGGGAGAGATGGCAAGGTTGGAGATTTCCTCCCCTGCCCTCGGGCTTCTAAAAGGCCTCAGGGCAGAGCCAGCTGACTCTCATGCTTAGCCACCAGTCCCGGGCCTCAGTGACATCTACCACATGTCGCGTTTCTAACAGGAACATGTGCTCCATGTCCCTTTCTGCAGTTTTCCCCGAGCTCCTCCCACTCCCGCTCTCACTGGCACTGGGTTTACTTGCTGGAAAATCTCAGTGTACTTTCGGTCAGCCAACACTCTCTGTAAGCAGCAATCTAGTGTGTCCTCCTAGCTAGTAAGGAAACTGGCAGGAGCAAAGGCCTGGATAATGACCACAAATGAATCCAAGACATGAACTCGAGTGGTTCAAGAGTCCAAGCCACAAGCCAAGGGGGAAGGCGATGTGACTCTGAATTTTGGGGCTCCTGTTGCAGGAGTGTCTGGTCACATCGCCCCTGAAGGTCACATCAAGTGTGCAGAGTAGCTGAGAAGGCCTCCAAAGCACCTGCATAAGCTGCCTGTGGGGGCAATGTAATTTTTCAGGCTATTTTTCAGTTAGAGCTTTAAAATTGCTGCTTAACTATTTTTCCTTCTCACTGGTCCTCCACAGCCCCCAATCTCAGATCCCAGGCCACCGCAGGAGAAATCTACAGTGCAGTCTTCCACGACACTGAAGGACAAGAAAGGAGACCACCGGAGCCCCTGCGCCAGGGCTGCTCGACAAGCTTGGCTATCAGGGCACATGCAGATCATTCTGTCCTCTCCTTTCGCCCAACTTCCACGAGGTGCTTCAGACAAAGCCTGTTTTTTTTTTTTCTCAAGATGATTTCCTCCACTGCACCTAATCCATCACAACGCCTGGAGCTGTTACAAGAAAACAGCAGTGGACTAAGGGACCAAAAATTCCTATTTCCAAAGTTTAAAATGCAAACAAAACCAAGCCAGCACTGCAGGTTGCTCCAGGCCAGACACAGGTAGGGGACGGGGGGTGTTAAAAAATCAAACTTACCCTATTCCGGTACCACCATCACACCTAAAACAAGTTAGCTTCTACGCAGCACTACAGCCAAAGATGGGATTTTTCCATTGCTGGAAAACTATGCCAGTGCTGGAAAATAAGTTTAGACATACTTCAAAATTCCTAGTCCCTTTCCCCAGAAAAAGGCTCAGAAAAGTTGAGTGACTTGCCTGAGATCACACAGCAAATTAAACTGCGATAGCCCCCAAGTTGGTGTCTGTCTCTGAAGTCCCTACTTTGTAAACACGTGATAAAGGAGACGGAGATAAACAGGAAAAGGCCCTGCTTGTCTCCCCGAGCTCCCATGGAGCAGGCAGCAGCTAGGTTTTCCCTGAGCTGCCAGCCTGGGTTCACACGGCTGTGGTCAGCTCAGAAATATGTTTTCTGATGGGGGTGGAGGACAACTTGGAAGGACAAGAAAAGAAGGTGTCCTTTTCTCACACCTGATCTCAACTTTGGTTCAGGGAGGGCCCGCATTTAATCAAGTGTAGAGCTGTTGTTGCTGTGTCTGCCCCAACCAGAATGAGCGTGTCAACCACAACCACCCTCCCCCAAAAAGAAGGAGAGAGAGAGAGAATGTAAGAGGTAAGCGGGTGGAGATGAATGAGCTTCTTTCAGCAGCTTTATCTACAGAGACAAAGACACTGCGGCCCCCACACTGCAAGCCCACCTTCCCTTGTGAAGGCAGCGGGGGGAAATGAACGGAGCCGATGGTTTTCACTGCGGCCGGAGCTGAATCGTGGGGGAGTTTCCAACGCTGCTTTTCACGGACTTGGGGTGAGGATCCCATCTCGCCAAGGAATCAGGGTGTGCTGGCCAGACCCATCTGGATCAGCCCAGAAGGAAGCTGAAGTTTGCAGCAGAAGGCTGCCCTTGCCCCACGTCAGCACTCAGGGTAGCCCTTTTCCTTCACCATCTCATTGAAAATAGGAACCACGGCTCCTGACCACTCAGGTGGGCTCAGAGGTGGCAGGTGGGCCAGGCACCAAGGACTCTCCCTGCACTGCCTACCCAGTGGAGCTCAAAGCTAGCCCCGATCCTCTGAAAAAGGGCAGCAGCAAAATCAGAGGTTACGTTCAAATAACTGCCACCAATTTTTAAGATGCACACATGGAGGCAGAAGTCACCTTCTTACCCCTCCCCAAGAAACACAGACAGGTAACACACACAGGTAAGAGCACACTCACCTGCGCTCTGACTTCCTGGCTCTGTGCCGCTCAGGCCAAACGAGGAGTGTCATTGGTTTATTCTGGCGAGCTCCTTAGTGGCTGCTACCGTAGGAGACAGGCTTTATTTAACATAATGGAGTCCTTTTGCTCCCCTAGCCAAGACCTTGCACCCCCTCTGGAGGAAATCTCCCCAAGGCATCAATCTCCAAGGCGTCTAAGTTCCTTCCTTGGGCTGACATCTCTCTCAGCCCGGCGGTGAGCTTGCTTGAGAAGCCTGAGCCTGCAATTCCTGTGGCAGCTCCAGCAAAGGTGCATTATTTATCACAGCTGTTGTTTTAGTTAATATAGAGACATATCCAGTACAGCTCAATAATTGTCTCGGCAGCCTCAAGCTGGAAAATAAAGGACTCCCAGCTGCATGTGGCCGCCTCTTTCGGATCCTGGTTCTCCCTGCCGGCTCATCATGTGTGCAACTTGAACCGAGGCCCCGAACCAGCGCAAGCACCAAGCGGCCACCTGTCAGTTCTCCACCCTGGGGGTGGTTTCGGAAACCAGCCCGGATCTCCAAGCACTAGGTTAACCTCGGGCTCCACCTAACGGCAGGAAGCCCACACTCCCCTTTCACAGATGAACAAACTGAGCTTCAGTCCAGGAAGGTCCCAGAAGGAGGAAACAATTCAGCAAAGGAGCTAGTGGTCCTTTGCTTGGGTTCCCACCCCTGTCATTTTCTTCCCCTTCCAGGGAAGGGAAGGGATGTCAACTTTTTAGCTAGCATTTCGGATTTCTCCAGCTCTTTGTCTGCGAATAGCCCTTCGCACACATTATTCAAACAGCCTTCGATGCGTGAGTCACTAGAACGTCTGCTGAATAATGCGGAACAGACACAGAGGCCTGAAATAAGCTGAAAGACAGAGGCACAAATGGTACCTGAGATCTAGCGCAGGGTCTGGCTGCCCATCTGCCCATCCTCTCTCACCTCTGTCTGGCTTCCCCATCACTTTTAGCCTGTTACAGCACTTCTGCGTGGGGCGGGGAAAGCTAAGTCGCCGGTTGGGCTCTCAAGGGGAGGGTCTGCGCTCACCTTTAAATCGGGAGGCTTGCCTCGGGGACCCGGGTTGGGCGCCGCGGCAGCGCCCGCATCCGAAGTTGGCCCGCCAGCAGAGTTAGCACCCGCGGCCTCCCCAGGCCGGATGTCCGCACCCGGCAGGTGGCAAGCAGCATCCTCCAGCCCGGCTCCATCCTCCTCGCCCTGCTGTTGCTGCAGCTCGTCCGATTTGCACCTCTTCATGGTGTAGATGGGTCGGCAAGGGGAATCTGTCCTTCCAGCGCGCTGTCCTGGGGGGAGACCGCGCCCCCTCTTACACTCAGAAACGAGGCTCGGGGTCTAAATTATTAACGAGGAGGGGAGTCGGGCGGATCACAATCTCTTGAATTGAAAAAATAAACCTTTTCAAGGGAGGGTGAGGGAAGGGCGAGGAGCGGGGAGCCTTGGTTACAGCTTGGAATAGTTCATCGCCACCCGGGGAGCGAAGGCAGGTCACAGTCGAGGCTGGGCAGCAGGAGTCCTTGGGCAGTCATTGGAGCGGGAGGAGGAAGGCAGCCCTCGGCCCCCAAACTTTCTGCTTCAGGGCACGCGCAGGGCGAAGGAGAACCGGGCGGCACAGCGCATCCCTCCCGGCGGGCCGGGCTGCTGGGCGCGGCAGGTATGGGGCGGCCGGCCGGGCAGGTCCTCGTCTGCCGCCCTTGGCGGCGACTGTGGCCCCCCGCCCCGCCGCGGGCCCCCGGCCTGCACCTGCCGGCGGAGGAGCCCGCAGCGCGCCCCCGCCCCGCCCGCGCGCCCGGCCCCCGCCCGCCGCACTGCCTGCTGCAAAGCCGCCGCCGCGGCCTGAGCCCGCGGCCAGCGTGCAACCTAGCCGGCCGGTGCGGCGGCCGGGCGGGGGAGGCGAGGCGAGGAGGGCGTGACAACGGCCGCGGGCCAATGGGGAGCCCCGAGGGCCGGGCGGCGGGGGGCGGGGGGGGGCGTCGCGGCCGCGTCCTTGAGGTTGGTTGCACCGCGCGATCCCCCAGGAGCAATCCGGAGGGCTGGAGTGCTTCGTCTTAGCATTGCGGACAGCGGGCTGCGGAGTTGAGACCAGGGGCGTCGGGCCACCGAGGCGCGATTTAAGCAGAAGCACCCGAGGGACCCTTCCAGGAAACACTGTCGGGGTGTCCCCCACCCACTCATTTTATTTGGCGGGGAGGAGGCGCCATAGGGATGCTTATCATCACGCCTTTTTTGCTCTAACTTCGCACAGTATAGCATCTCTTCGGTGAGGAAGACGCAGATCCTAAGACTCTTGATCTGAAATGCGGACAGAGTGCTACCTTCAGAGCTGCAAATCCAAAGGGAAGGAAGAGAGCGAGTGTTCTTCTGCCCCATCGCCACCTCCCCTAATTATCTAAAGAGTCTCAGCTTTGTGCTCAGAAATAAGAAAGTATCTCATTTTTGAACACAATAATGTACGTGAGAGTTTTTGCAAACTGTGAAGCAGCTTTTAAATAAGAAGGGGTTTTAATGACAGGAGGTTGAAACGTGGAAGAGAGAAAAGGAATTCAATCTTTTCCCCCCATAAATCTCAGCAAAACTGCACTGAGTAATCTGGAGGCAGAAGAGAGCAAATACTGGGGTTACCAAGAGATGGAGCTGGGTAATAATAACAACCCCGTCCGAGTAGCTACCTTGTGGTTACTGTGGATACCATGGGTTTTGCCCACCCAGCAGCCTAAATGAACATTTCTGGAAGTAGGTCCCAGGACCAGCAGCCTCAGCATCACCTAGAAACTTGAGACAAGTGCAGATTATTGGACACCATCCAGACCTATTCGGAGAAGGCAACGGCACCCAACTCCAATACTCTTGCCTGGAAAATCCTATGGTTGGAGAAGCCTGTTGGGCTGCAGTCCGTAGGGTCCTAAGAGTCAGACAGGACTGAACGACTTCACTTTCACTTTTCACTTTCATGCATTGGAGAAGGAAATGGCAACCCACTCCAGTATTCTTGCCTGGAGAATCCCAGGGATGGGGGAGCCTGGTGGGCTGCCGTCTGTGGGGTCGCACAGAGTCGGACACGACTGAAGTGATTTAGCAGCAGCAGCAGCAGCAGCCAGACCCATTGAATCAGAAACAGTGGGTCCCAAGATCTGTTTCAACAAGTCTTTCAGGTCATTCTGATGCATACTAATGTTTGAGAACCACTGGCTTAGACCATAGTGAAGGGGCCACTTAGTGTGTGAGTCACAGTGATCTCTAAAGTGTTTCACAGTTTCCCAAGCTCTTTCACACCCATAGTACCATACTAGCCTCACTTCACTTACCCTTTCAGTCCTGTTAGTCTGTGAGTTTCCTGACTGTTCTTTTTCCCAGTCCAACCACTTGTTTTAATGCGTGTCCTAGAAGAGCCTAAGTTGTTAAGTATTTACTTCAGCCAAGCAGCTACTTTCTAAACAAGGCAGCTCCAATTTTAGAACACAGAAATTTAGAATGGACTAGAAATGTAAAGCCCCCTCCATCTCCACTACACAGTGTCAGGCACAACGTGGAAAACGAGGCCACAAGTCTCTAGCATTTTCAGTGGTGAGGGAAAAGCAGAATGCCAGTGAAGTCTATGGCAGGACAAGGCAGAACCAGTCAGGGCTGATGACCCTGGTGCACGATATCACTGTCCCTTGATGGCTCACCCCAGGGAAGGGCAAGGGTCCCACAGACCCTGGACAGGTCTTGGGTGGCAAATGGTGAGTGCATATGGATGTACGTTCATGACCTGACTCTAGGCCGAAGAAAAGTGGAGGCTGTCAGTGTGAAGCTCTGAGGAAGCAGAGGTCCATTATTATTCTGAATTACATTTCCTTTCCACACTAGGCTGAAGCTGACTTTGAATTTTATATTTATATTTTCATGTACACATAGCATGATGTCCAGATTTCCTGTTTGTGCCCATATTTTCCGAGAAGTGATGCAGGTCAATAAAACAGTGTGTTTCATGAAATCAGCCAATACTTTACATTCAGTTTTGGAGAGACAGCGATGAGAGGATAAGAGCTCAGACTCTGCAGCCAGTCTGCTTGTGGAGAAATCCTGGCTCTACTATCCACTGACTGTGGGATTGGAAGCAAGCTATCTAACTTCTTTAAGCCCCAGTTTCCTCATTTAGAAGTGGCGATGCTAACCTTATAGGGTGTTGGGTAACATAGGGTGTTATATACATATAATATATATAAAGCACTTACACATTGTCCAGCAGAGTGAGGGCCATCGATTTAAACAGAAATGTCATCCAGCTTCAGAAAGTTGAACATTCCATTCCAGTGATTCTATCCTTGGGAGTTTAAATGTGTCTCACCCATTTCTGACTTACATTGAGTTTCATATTATGCTGCCAAAGAAGTTTGGGTGAGAAGTTGTGTAAAGAGCTGTGTGACGTGCAACCGCCAGTTTGAAGATGATGACAAATTTTCATTAGCCATACACCTAAAATAAAGAGAACTTGAAAATACTTGGATTGAAATTTTATTTAAAGGACTAGTCTATTCTATTAAAGGTTTCTTGGGAAAATGTAGGCACATACTGTATTCTGATGTTCACGACAAGATAAAAACGTATAAGTTTACAATACAAGAGATTATATTCAATACGTAGGAGTAGCATTTTCCAGTTTACTTTGGTTCCACTGGTTAATTATAAATAAGTAACATGACGTAGTGGGAAGAACACTTGTCTTGGCATTAGAAAATTCATGTAAGAATTCTGGTTCCATTACTCTCTGCATGTTTTTGGGCAACCAAATCCCTTAACCGCTCTTATCCTTGGTTTTCTCTTCTGTAAGCAGGGGCTAATAATATCTATCCTCCCATGGTTATTGTAAGGATTAAACTGAAAACGCTTGTTGAAAAACAAGTGTGAAAACACGTGCCACACAGTATGTGCTCAATAAGCCTGAATGAAACAAAAACAATTAACAAACTCGGCTAAACCCACCGTCTGCCACACGAACAAGGTGGGATTATCCCACTAAGCTTAATGCTTTTTGTGAAAGGAAATCCCAGTTAGGCTGCTGAAAGGGTACACTCCTGGTAAGACCAAATTTGCTAAACTAGTAAGTGTATAAACAAGGAGGATAAAGATTAGGCTTATAGAATCCTATTTTCCTTGTCAACAGTCAGTTCATTTACCTTGAAAATGATGAAGCCTGAATTGTTGAAGATAAGGTGTCAAGATCAACAGGTAAGCATAAAGTTGTTTTTTCTTTTTGTAAATGCAATTAATTCTAAGAAATAAAAGACTTCTCTTTTCCCAATAGTAAGAGGCAGGAAATTGTTTCCTATTCTGTGGGAATTCATAAAAAAATTTTTAAACATTAAGTGGGTGGTCAGAGAGCTATTTTAAGATTTAGCATACTAACTAGAGTGCTTTGCTTAGAAGGTAAAAAGTACTCTCTTCAGACACTAAATGTAATAATTTTGATCACTGTATCTTGATACCAACATCACTACAAGTATTCCTTTGTTATTGTAATTTTCTTCCCTTTCTTTTGGAGATTTCCACTTTCACTCAATGCTTTCCCTAAAAGAAACTGGGTTCTGTTGGCATAGGAGGTGTAAACTATGCAAATAACTATCAGGGAGATTGGCTGAATAGTTGCTGATGTCACAGTCCCACCACCTAAGCACACGCCATTTATTGGCTATTGTAAGAGGCAGGCAGGATTGGGAAGGCTCTGCATCACTTGTGAATTGGAGAAAGCTCTTAAGTCTAAACTAAATTTTATTCTGTTTTTTTTTTTTTTAATGTACTCAGAAGCATTTTTTTTTAATGTGCTCAGAAGCATTTTCCAATATGTTATTGCATTTTTCCATGTTATTCCATATGTTATGTCAACATATGTCTAGGTAAACATTTCAAATGATTGCTTACCATTCTATCAAGTGACTATATCATGGTTTATTTAACCTCTATCCACCTTATTCTCAGCTATTCATTCCAGTTCTCTGCCTTCAGGTGTAAAACTGTAATTACCGTTTTTATTGAGAAATTATGTTTATTATTTCCTCCATTGCATAGAATCTCTGATACTTAACTAGCAATGCTTTAAAGGAGTAAACAAGCCTGGTTTGTCACTTTTGTTTCTCCTGGCTTTCCTAAGATCTGCATGGGAAATCCGAAGTCTATCTCATCCCTGGGAGTAGTGAATCTCCTATCTGTAATACAAAAAGGGGAAGTTCCTGCTTCTAGTTTCAGGTCGGATGCATATTCTTCATTCTGGGTGCTTGTTGCTTCTCAGTAATGGGAGAAAAGTCACAGGAATCATGGCCAGAACAGAAGAGGTTTGTGAAGCATAAACTTAAACCCTGATTGTCCTGCTCTGTGTGAGAGCCCGGGGCTGGTAAAATGGCTGCTTTGTGTCCTTTCCCATCCCCATAGGGAATCCATACAAATCCCTGGACAATCTGTTACTTAAAGCTGAAAATGCTAGACCTTAGAATATCAGAAAGAAAGAAGAGAAAAGAAAGAGAAAATATCAGCTTTGCTCCGAGAGTCGCAGTTGTTTATTATTTTACATCTGAAGATAAATATCTATGGCAGTTCCATCTATTGTTCCATGTGGCACTTTTAAATATAACAGTAAGAGCAAGCATAAAGTACCATAGGGGTTAGGCATTTTGCTCGGAATTCTCTCTTAATCTGCATGTCCAATCCGCAAGGTGACTGTTACCCTACAGATGAGAAAAGAGGCTCACAGAAATTATAGCACTTTCATAGGCCTGAGAGCTATACTTTCCTTTGTTTGACTCCAAACCTAAAAGCCTGACAGTCTTTTCCTAACTGTAATTTTGAGCCATTCTCGGGGTTAAGAATTTATCAGTGATTATTAAGCTACAGTCAGATGCATCTCCATTCATTCAAATATATTTATGAAAGAAATATAATTTATAAAGGCTTTGCAAGATGCTTGTGGGAGATAGAGAACAAAAAAAAAAGACATTGGTCCCTGCCTTTGGACTTAAAGTCCAGTTGGGGAAATGAGACACAAATGAAATGTAAAACAGCCACCTAAGATTTAAGTGGTAATGTCTGTCAATATTCCTGGGGGGAGATAATTAAGTGTCACAAGTCCAGAGAGAGAGCGATCTCCATGAGGGGTTAAGATGACTCCAAGTAAGAGTCATTCATCCATGAGGATTAGAAGGATAAAATGTCACTTTCAGATATTTCTGAAGCCTTTAAGTAGGTGAGAACTGTATAAATCTTCCTGAATATAGAATCACTCACTATTTGGATCTCTTTAATTTTATATCTGCATGTTTTTGAGTCTTTATGGCATATTAGTAATGGGGAAAACTTTTCTCTCTCTCTCTTTTTTGCCTGAGGCCACAGAGCAGCGTTTCTTATGGGCTACCAGCAACATAAATTACCTTGAAGTTGAGTGGCACGTGTTAATTCTTGCGCTCCATCCCCAACTAATGGAAACAGAATTTCTGGGGTGGAGCCTAAAAATTTGCACTTTAACCAAATAACCTAGATGGTTCTTACGCTCACTAAGTTTGAGAACCACAGATGTAGGGGAAGACTTAGCTGATCACGACTATTGATAGATTCATGAATTAGTAGTAGGTCTGGTTCGATTCCTGGGTCAGGAAGATCTCCTGGATAGGGATAGGCTACCCACTCCAGTATTCTTGCCTGGAAAATCCCCATGGACAGAGGAGCCTGGCGGGCTCCAGTCCATGGGGTGGCAAAGACTAGGACATGACTGAGTGATAGCACAGCACAGCACCTTTTTATCAAGCATTATATGTTTGGCACACACTCCCACTTAGTCTGTAAGACAAACTTTGTACATAAGGATCATAAACTCCATGTTACAGAAGAGGAAAATGAAGCTCGCCGAGAATTAAAGATTTGCCCTAGGTCACCTGGCTAGAAAGAGCTAGCTAAACCAGTTCTGCTTGTCTTCAAAGTTTATGCTTTTCCCACAATGCCTACTGTGCCTTGTGCCTTGGGATTGTATGCCTATTATATGTCATATAATTTCAGGCTAGATCTTTTAGTACCTTCCAGTGGCTGGTACTCTTGTCATGTAAGATAACTAGGATTCAGAGATATTAATATATATCCCCAAATTACCTTCCACCAGTTGGAATGGAGCTTCTCATTCTAGTATGAACATGAAATTGCAAGTTGATCAGTCTTGTCCAACTCTTGGTGACCCCATGGACTGTAGCCTGTCCATGGGATTGTCCAGGCAAGAATCCTGGAGTGGGTTGCCATTTCCTTCTCCAGGGGATCTTCCCGACCCAAGGATCAAACGCTGGCCTTCTGCACTGCAGGTGGATTCTTTACCCTCTGAGCCACCAGGGGAGACTGGTGGCTTCTCCTCAGTTTTCTCATATGACTTTTCCTCAATTTTACTTCCTCCTGAAATTCCTAAAACATTTTCCACCTGCTACTGGGGCCTCCTTTCTCTGGTGTTATTCATCCCGACCCTTTGCAGCTAGTTCGGAATAGAAAACCGTTAAGTGAAGTCCAGGCGTGTTCCTAACAGCTACCACACCTCTTCCCAACACAGAAAGGAAGAGCTCAGTCTATCTGAATCAAGATGGAAATGTCAGCTGCTTGAAATATCTTCTGCTGATCTTGTGACTACAAAGAGAAACAGACAGCTTCATCAAGGAAACCCTTCCTGGGAAGGGGGAGTCACATTATCCCACGTGAGATTCATGCTTGTGCCCGAAAGTGTTTTCAGGGAGCCTCATACGCCCCTAGGGCACATCCAAGCAGATCAAGGGACAAAGGGTTGTTTTCACTGGTAAGTCTCCCAGGCTCGCCTTAAACCTCTCACAGGGTGCTGGTGAAAGAAGACAGTCCTCTCCTTCAAGATGCAGTGAGGCAGCATAACTCAGGGACATAGAGCTGCAGCCACAAAAATGCCCGCACCCTTTCACCCCGGAAAACCCTCCTGGGAATTATCCTGGGAAATAATCCAAAAACAGAAAAGAGACAGCGGCACAACCACAAAGAAATGTCTGTATCAATGAAAAACCCGAAACCACCTAAGTGCCCAAGAATAGGGAGCGGGTGAATAACAGTGGTATAAAAGGTAACGGAATGCCAGGCTGTTATTAAAAGATGTAAACACGGAGAATATCTACACACAAAAAGCCTTCTTCAAATAATATAAAAGAAAAGCATTAGGAAGCAAATTGTGTTGAGCTAAAATAAAGGCTCTGGAGTCATATGAATGTGTTTGAACTTAGACAAATCATTTAACCAGAGTCTCAATTCCTTCATCTATAAAATAGGGTTAGAAATATATAACTTTCCAGGGTTGTCATAAGAATTAAAGATGGTACCAACTAAATGATAAAATTTGGATAAAGCCTGTGTAAGGATAGAAGGGGAGTGCTAAGAAACAATCCTAAATTTTATGCCAAGATTTGAGACTATTGAAAATTTATTTGAAATGAATCATTTTTTATATTTTAACGTTAAAGCTATTTTTCTTTTATTCCTTCTCACCCTTAAAAAAATGTCATACTCCTCTATGTAGGAGATGTGTATCCATGTCATCTGGAAACCTGCTTAGGGGTCAGTTCAGACACTCAGTCGTGTCCAACTCTTTGTGATCCCATGAACCACAGCACGCCAGGCCTCCCTGTCCATCACCAACTCCCGGAGTTCACTCACACTCACGTTCCATCGAGTTGGTGATGCCATCCAGCCATCTCATCCTCTGTCATCCCCTTCTCCTCCTGCCCTCAATCTTTCCCAGCATCAAGGTCTTTTCAAATGAGTCAGCTCTTCGCATCAGGTGACCAAAGTATTGGAGTTTCAGCTTCAACATCAATCCTTCCAATGAACACCCAGGACCTATCTCCTTTAGGATGGAGTGGTTGGATCTCCTTGCAGTCCAAGGGACTCTCAAGAGTCTTCTCCAACACCACAGTTCAAAAGCGTCAATTCTTCAGTGCTCAACTTTCTTCACAGTCCAACTCTCACATTCATACATGACTACTGGAAAAACCATAGCCTTGACTAGACAGACCTTTGTTGGTAAAGTAATGTCTCTGCTTTTTAATACACTGTCTAGGTTGGTCATACCTTTCCTTCCAAGGAGTAAGCGTCTTTTAACTTCATGGCTGCAGTCACCATCTGCAGTGATTTTGGAGCCCAGAAAAATAAAGTCAGCCACTGTTTCCACTGTTTCCACTGTTTCCCCATCTATTTGCCATGAAGTGATGGGACCAGATGCCATGATCTTCGTTTTCTGAATGTTGAGCTTTAAGCCAACTTTTTCACTCTCCTCTTTCACTTTCATCAAGAGACTCTTTAGTTCTTCTTCACTTTCTGCCATAAGGGTGGTGTCATCTGCATATCTGAGGTTATTGATATTTCTCCCAGCAATCTTGATTCCAGCTTGTGCTTNGTTTCCCCATCTATTTGCCATGAAGTGATGGGACCAGATGCCATGATCTTCGTTTTCTGAATGTTGAGCTTTAAGCCAACTTTTTCACTCTCCTCTTTCACTTTCATCAAGAGACTCTTTAGTTCTTCTTCACTTTCTGCCATAAGGGTGGTGTCATCTGCATATCTGAGGTTATTGATATTTCTCCCAGCAATCTTGATTCCAGCTTGTGCTTCCTCCAGCCCAGCATTTTTCTCATGATGTACTCTGCATAGAAGTGAAATAAGCAGGGTGACAATATACAGTCTGTTGTTCCATGTCCAGTTCTAACTATTGCTTTCTGACCTGCATACAGATTTCTCAAGAGGCAGGTCAGGTGGTCTGGTATTCCCATCTCTTTCAGAATTTTCCACAGTTTATTATGATCTACACAATCAAAGGCTTTGGCATAGTCAATAAAGCAGAAATAGATGTTTTGCTAAAACTCTCTTGCTTTTTCGATGATCCAGCAGATGTTGGCAATTTGCTCTCTGGTTCCTCTGCCTTTTCTAAAACCAGTTTGAACATCTGGAATTTCACCATTCACGTACTGCTGAAGCCTGGATTGGAGAATTTTCAGCATTATTTTACTAGCCTGTGAGATGAGTGCAATTGTGCGGTAGTTTGAGTATCCTTTAGCATTGCCTTTCTTTGGGATTGGGATGAAAACTGACCTTTCCCAGTCCTGTGGCCACTGCTGAGTTTTCCAAATTTGCTGACATATTGAGTGCAGCACTTTCACTGAGCCCTATTTTGAGAAGGGTTCTAGATCAGAGCTTCTGAAATCAGCTCCAGGGAAATGATAGGAGCCTTAAACACTGACACACGAGAAAGTTGCTCAGCTAGGTTCAAGACCTACTTTCCAGGTACTTAGAGATCTGTGTGAGGATTGTTGGGTAGTGCTCCCCCTTTCCACTACAGTTTGAGGATGGGGAATGCTATCATGACCAGAATGACCTCTGTTCACTTTTGCTCCAGAATCCTAACCCTCACCTAAACCACCTGCCTGCAGAGCTTGATTCATGAGAAATGGGGTAGGCAGGAGGATGATATGAAATATTTTCTTCTGGCTAAAATATATAGAGCATGTTTTTTTTGGGGGGGAAGCATATTCTTTATGTCAGGCATTGTATTTGGCATATATTATTAATAGATACATACTAAGCCAGTTGGAATATGTTTTGGAACTCAGGTTTCAGAATCTTCCAGAAACCATCCAGAAAGATAACACAGACAAAGGAAAGGGTATTATTGATAGGTTTCTCCATGCAGATCAGCCCAGAAAGATAAAAATATAACATGTTATAAGGTCGTATGCTGGGCAAGCAAAGAAATTAACCAAAAGTGAGTTCCACCAGAATGGCAGGTAACATAGTGCAAAAAGCATCAAAAACATTTAGATGTGGAAAAGCATTACCAATCTTCCAGTCTTACTGATGAGAAATAAACTGTAGCAAAACAATGTTCAGGGCTTCTTCTGGAAAGCTTTGAGTCAGTTACTTTAAAAAACTTCTGGAAACTTTGTTCTTCTACTTGGCAGTAAAACAGATGACCTCCGTTTGGGGTTATACTAAATTTCTTTTCATTGATTGTGTTTCCTTCCCATGCTTTGCATCCTAACAGCCAGGAATGCCACTGATGAAATATTCAGCATTGGAATGATACTTGATGTATAATTAAATAGAATGCATTTAGCAATTCAGTTTTATAGACCTTTAATCTTCAAGTTAATAAAACTTCATGTAGAGAATCTCTAAGTAAAATCAAAATATTCTTGGAAATACTCGATTTTCCTTGGAAAAATATATAATCCTGAATGTATTTACTGTAGGTAGGGAAGAAACATTTATTAAGCATTCTTAATAAAGTTAAGAATTAAGCAGGTAAAGTACTAACTGCTTTATACGTTCTCATGTCTTCTTCCCAATTCTATGAGATAAGCATTAGCTTCACTATACAGATAAAGTAACTGAGACTCCAAGAAGTTAAGTGATTCCAAATCGCAAAGCAGCAGAGTAAATCACAAAGTTAATCGTAGCTCAGACCAGAACTCAGGTCAGATCCTGACTCCTGTGCTTTTTCCTTAACTTTCACATTTCATTTCCAAAGCATTTTCTCTTCCTGTGAAGAGGGGATGGACTCACTCCATCCTCCCCAAAACAGAGTGATGTTAAGCACAATCACAGCACTCCCCCTTTTACAAGGCACAGATCCAGGATTAGAGCCCAGGCTTGTAGCGGTCATCGTCATCTCCATTATCTGTCACTGAATACTTTCTACGTGCAAGGCTCTGTACTAAGCATTTTAAATACTCTTCCCCCATTTCAATTCTCATTATAACCTTATAAGTGGTCATAATTATTACCCCATTTGATGACTGAAAACAAAGATGCGGAGGAGCCAATAACTTGTCCAAGATTATGCAACAGCAAGTCAGGACTAGAGTTTAGGTTTGTCGAGATGATCACACAACTGATAAAAAGCAGTTGTCTTTTATGAATACTTACGCGCTAAGAGTCAGGCACGACTGAGCGACTTCACTTTCACTTTTCACTTTCCTGCATTGGAGAAGGAAATGGCGACCCACTCCAGTGTTCTTGCCTGGAGAATCCCAGGGACGGGGGAGCCTGGTGGGCTGCCGTCTGTGGGGTCGCACAGAGTCTGACACGCCTGAAGCGACTTAGCAGCAGCAGCAGCAGCAGCAGCATGTGTTAGATACGGCTTTGTTGTTGTTGTGGCTGCGCCGGGTCCTCGCTGTGGCGTGTGGGCTTTCTCTAGCTGTGGCACACGGCTTCTCTTGTCGTGCAGCACAGGCTCCAGTGTGCAGACTCAGCAGTTGCGGCATGCGGGCTTAGCTGTCCGACCAGGGATTGGACTCATGTCCCCTGCATTGGAAGATGGATTCTTAACCAATGGACCATAAGGGAAGTCCCTAGAAACTGCTTTTTTTTAAAAAGACTTTTTATTTCTACATACTTTGAGATTTATAATCACATTGTTCTTTTTGATGCTCACAAGAACCCTATGAAGAAGGTACCATTATTCCCATCTTATGGATGAAGAACTAAGACTTATAGAAAATAAGTAATGTCTCCAACGGCATACAAATGGGACGGGGTAGAGCTAGGATTTGAATGCAGGTATCTTTGGCTGTGGTTACATTTTCTTAATTCTGAGGCTTTGCTGATTCCTGTTCTTTCTCTGTGCACCTCTTCTACTCAAAGTGTGGTCCACAGGCCAGCAGCGTTGGCTTCAACTGGGAGCTTCTCATAAAGGCGGAACCCCAAACCCACCCCAGATGTGCTGAATCAGATGTGTTAATCAATCAGATTTTAATAAGATGCCCACATGTGTCTTGTGCACATTAAAGTTTGGGAAGACTGCTCTGCAACACACCAGCAATGTACAAGATAAGCAGAGAAGATACCAAGATTGTCTAGAATATTCTCAAACAAGTTCCCTCGGAACTCAGTTTTGAACTAAAAGGAGATATGTTCTGCTGCTCAACTTGATAACGGTGATCTTCCCCCTATTTCACAGACAAAACTAAGTTAATGAATTGTATTTTCTCCCCTTTCATAATTCTTCCTCTTTTCTTTGGAGTCAAATATCACTTGCCTTTTAGTAACTTGAGAAGATGACAACAGTTGAGCAAGCAGTAAACACCAATGAAACACTCAAAAACATTGTAGTTTTTCTTTAATTTGTAGGTGTTTAAAAAAAAATTAAAATATTTAAACTATTTAAATTAAAATATTTTAAAAAACATTTATTCATTTATTTATGGCTGTGCTGGGACTTCGTTGCTGTGCGCAGGCTTCCCCTAGTTGCAAAGAAGGGGGCCACTCTCTAGTTTCAATGCACGGGCTTCTCACTGCGGTGGCTTTGCTTGCTGTGGAGCAGAGGGTCTAGGGCACGGGGGCTTCTGGAGTTGTGGCACCTGGGCTGAGTTGCTCCACCACATGTAGGATCTTCCTGGGGCAGGGATCAAATCCATGTGCCCTGCACTGGCAGGCGGACTCTCCATCGCTGGACTACCAGGGAAGCCCTGTGGGTTTTTTATTTCTTGGACTTGTGATTATGATTTTATGTTGAATAGTTGAGAATAGTCATACCTTCTCTTAGTAAACTTGTTCCAAATTCACATTACAGAATTCAGCATTCATGTCTGTTGGTGTAGCACAAAAAGCACTGATTTCCACCTCTGTGAACATGAGGATCAGGTCTGGGATCTCTCTAGCAATCATCTAACCTAGAGATATTTGCTATAGAAAAGTTAGCAAAAGTAACATGTGCTGTGCTGTGCTGTGCTGAGTCAATCAGTTGGGTCCGACTCTTTGTGACCCCATGGACTACAGGCCACCAGGCTCCTCTGTCCATGGGGACTCTCCAGGC
The DNA here is from genome assembly GCA_006410615.1 of Neotragus moschatus. NCBI lineage: Eukaryota > Metazoa > Chordata > Mammalia > Artiodactyla > Bovidae > Neotragus > Neotragus moschatus. The sequence continues at coordinate 312,415 of SJYA01002179.1, read as the reverse complement.
AAGAATACTGGGGTGGGTTGCCATGCCCTCCTCCAGGGGATCGTCCCAACCCAGGGATCAAACCCAGGTCTCCTGCATTGCAGGCAGACTCTTTACCAACTGAGCCACCAGGGAAGCCCAACATTTCTTACCTAATCCTCTTCTTCCCAAGAGGATCAATATTAAATAGATACAAACATAAGCTACTAGCTCTTTCCGGATAGAAATATGTATGGTTTTAAAACATGTCCTCTTTTGAGTTTTTCTGGATATTCAAGAATATCTACAGTGAACATCCAGCAAATATCTAATGAACATTTACTAAGTGACAGGCACTGTTTTAGGTGCTGGGACACAGCAATAAGCAAGCCAGATAAAAATCTCTCTTCTGGATTGGTGGTTATCAAAAGCTGAGGTGAGGATGAGGATGGCATAAACTTCCTGTTATAAAATAAATAAGTCATGGGCATATAATGTACAGCATGTCAACTAGAGTTAATGATATTGTAACTGCATATTTGAGAGTTGCTAAGAGAATAAATCTTAAAAGTTCTCATTACAAGAAAAAAACCATTGTGTATGGTCTGTATGTTGACTTATTGTGGTGATCGTTTTGCGATATATACAAATATCAAATCATTCTGTTGTATACCCAAAACTAATATAATTGTTGTTCAGTCGCTCAGTTGTGTCCAACTCTTTCAGACCCCACAGACTGCAGCACGTCAGGCTTCCCTATCCTTCACCATCTCCCAGAGCTTGCTCAAACTCATGTCCATTGAGTCGGCGATGCCATTCAACCATCTCATCTTCTGTCATCCCCTTCTCCTCCTGCCTTCAATCTTTCTCAGCATCAGGGTCTTTTCCAATGAGTCTGTTCTTCCCATTAGGTGACTAAAGTATTGGAGCTTCAGCCTCAGCATCAGTCCCTCCAATGAATATTCAGGGTTGATTTCCTTTAGGATGGACTGGTTTGATCTCCTTGATGTCCAAGGGACTCTCCAGAGTCTTCTCCCAACACCACAGTTCAAAAAGCATCAATTCTTCAGCATTCAGCCTTCTTTATGGTCTAGCTCTCACATCTGTACATGACTACTGGAAAAACTATAGCTTTAATTATATGCACTTTGTCAGTAATGTCTCTGCTTTTTATATGCTGTGTAGGTTTGTCATAGCTTTCCTTCCAAGGAGCAAGCATCTTTTAGTTTCATGGCTGTAGTCACCATCTGTAGTGATTTTGGAGCCCCAAAATATAAAGTCTGTCACTATTTCCATTGTTTCCCCATCTATTTGCCATGAAGTGATGGGACCAGATGCCATGATCGGCATGTTGAATGTTAAAACAGCTTTTTCACTCTGCCCTTTCACTTTCATCAAGAGGTTCTTTAGTTCCTCTTCACACTTTTTGCCATCAGGGTGGTGTCATTTGCATATCTGAGGTTATTGATATTTCTCCCAGAAATCTTGATTCCAGCTTGTGCTTCACCCAGCCTGATGTACATCTCATGATGTACTCTGCATTGAAGTTAAATAAGCAGGGTGACAATATACATCCTTGACATACTCCTTTCCCTATTTGGAACCAGTCTGTTATTCCATGTCCTGTTCTAACTGTTGTTACTTGACCTGCATACAGTTTTCTCAGGAGGCAGGTAAGGTGGTCTGGTATTCCCATCTCCTTCAGAATTTTCCACAGCTTGTTGTGATTCACACAGTCAAAAGCTTTAGCGTAGTCAATGAAGCAGAAGTAGATGTTTTTCTGGACCTCTCTTGTTTTTTCCGTGATCCAGCAGATGTTGGCCATTTGATCTCTGGTTCCTCTGCCTTTTCTAAATCCAGCTTGAATATCTGGAAGTTCTCAGTTCACATACTGTGAAACTAATATAATGTTGTATGTCAATTATACCTTAATAAAAACCAGAATCTTGGTCCTGATATCAGTATCTTTGGGCCTTTCCTCTTGGGCTGCTCAGATTCCTTGAAGAAGACACTGCATGTTTCCTATCTGAAGAATAAACATATTCAGAGATCCAGGAATTAAACGGAGGAGGAGAGTTGGGAATCTTCACATCCAATATCCATTAGTTCATTTAATCTCCCTTTTTAAACAGAGATTTCTGAATCAGCCCTCTCTGGAGAATAAGTACTTCCGTCTTCTGAGGAGTGGAGTCAGGGGGACAGTTGAACAAAGGGAAGGTGACTTGGAGATCTGACTGCTCTTAAACAGCTTCCAGACTCCTTTTAAAAATCCCTGCCCAGGGTACAACCTGTACATGGCAGCCCTATTGTCCTATACCTCCACAGTAGCTAGTGGAGGTGGGGAGACCTACTGTTTCAACTCTTGAGACTTGAGGTATTCTGCAGTACAGATCAGGTTGGGTCTCAGCTTTTCCCACTTTGGGTTTCAGATTCAGGTTTTTCCAGGCTAGTAACTTTGTTAACCCTGGTCCATTTGTTTTTCAGCTTCTACTTTTTGTTTTCTGGTTTGGGTACTGGCTCCTCTCATTATTGCAGGCTTATGATTTGAAAAAATTCCATTATTATTGTTTTAGTTGTGTTCTAGGAGGGAACAAAAGTAGATCTGTGTATTTATTTTCATTAAGTGTTTAACACTTATAGCTTTCAGGAAACACTGTCCTGCTGCTGCTGCTGCTAAGTTGCTTCAGTTGTGTCCGACTCTGTGCAACCCCACAGACGGCAGCCCACCAGGCTACCACATCGCTGGGATTCTCCAGGCAAGAACAGTGGAGTGGGTTGCCTTGCCATTTCCTTCTCCAATGCATGAGAATGAAAGTGAAAGTCGCTCAGTCATGCCCGACCCTTAGCAACCCCATGGACTGTAGCCCATCAGGCTCCTCCGTCCATGGGAGTTTCCAGGCAAGAGTACTGGAGTGGGGTGCCATTGCCTTCTCCGAACACTGTCCTATACTAACATAAATCCTCTCTTGTTATCATTCAACCATTATTCTCTCCCATTTGTCCTTAGATATTTGAAAAAAATTTTGTTTTACTTGTAGATGATTGTAATTTAGAAAGAGTTCACTGTCATTTACATCTTTTAAAGTTTTAAATAGCGGGAAACAAAGCTTCCCTGGTGGCTCAGTGGTAAAGAATCTGCCTGCCAATGCGGCAGACACAGGTTCAGTCCCTGATTACAGAAGATCCTACACACCATGGAACAACCAAGCCACTGCACCACGACTGCTGAGCTTGGGCTCTGGAGCCCAGGAGCTGCAACCACTGAGACCATGTGCTGTAACTGCTGAAAGCCCGAATGCCCTAGAGCCTGCACTCCGCACCAAGAGAAATCACTGCAATGAGAAGCCCGCACACCACAACTAGAGAGTAGCCCCCTCGCTGCAACTAGAGAAAAGCCTGCGAAGCAAAGAAGATCCAGCGCTCCCGGAAAACAGATAAATAAACACCAGGAAACAATTGATCACTTTCCCCAGCAGATCAAAATTGGAGATGAGAATATAGATATTAAAAATTGTGTATCTAAAAGATTAGCTACTGCTGCATTGCTCATAATATCAAAAGACTGCTGCTGCTGCTGCTGCTGCTGCTGCGTCACTTCAGTCGTGTCCGACTCTGTGTGACCCCAGAGACAGCAGCCCACCAGGCTACCACATCTCTGGGATTCTCCAGGCAAGAACACTGGAGTGGGTTGCCATTTCCTTCTCCAGTGCATAAAAGTGAACGGTGAAAGTGAAGTCGCTCAGTTGTGTCTGACTCCCAGCAACCCCATGAACTACAGCCCACCAGGTTCCTCTGTCCATAGGATTCTCAAAAGATTGCACAAAGCCTAAAGGTTCATCGACAGAGGACTTGTTAAATGAAACATCCTAATCCGTATCTTTTTTTTTTTTTTTTATATTGGCTATATTCTCTGTGATGTACAAAATATTCCTGTAGCTTATTTTTCTTAAGATTTTCTTGGCTGTGCTAGGTTTTTGCTGCTGCTCACGGGCTTTCTCTGGTTGCGGTGTGCAGACTTGCTGGGTTAGCCTCTCTGTTGCACAGCACAGTGTCTAGGGTGTGTGGCCTTCCGGAGTTATGCCTGTGGGCTCAACGACCCCGAGGCACATGAGATCTTCCCAGACCAGGGATAGAACCACTGTCTCTTGCATTGCAAGGAGGATTCTTAACCACTGGACCACCAGGGAAGCCCAAGGGAGATCTTTATGTTCTGGTGTGGAAAAGTCTGTAAGGGTAGAATAGAGTAAGTATGTGAAAGTGAAAGTGTTAGTTGCTCAGTCCTGTCTGGCTCTTTGAAACCCCAAGGACTGTAGCCCACCAGGCTCCTCTGTCCATGGAATTATCCACGCAAGAATACTGAAGTACGTAGTCATTCCCTTCTCTAGGGGATCTTCCCAACCCAGGGATCAAACCTAGGTCCTCTGCATTGCAGGCAGATTCTTTACCATCTGAACCACCAGGGACGTCCAGAGAGTAGGTATAGTATGCTATAGTTGGAGTTTTAAAAATATATTTATATAGTATTTGCATTTGCAACAGTAGTTACCTCTCGGGAGAGGAACTAAGTGACAGGGAGAAAGGCAGTAGAAAGAAGACTTAGTTTTCCCTTTCAAACCTTTTGTACTATTTGAATTTTGCGCCACAGTCCTACTTACTTTAGAAATAAAGAACTAATGAAGAGGTTTTAAAAGGATATGCTCTATGACCTTTACCTCCTTGATTACTTCCGTCTAGCCACATTTCACTCTTTCTTCAAGATGCAAATTCCCAATTCCCTTTTTGGACAACTCCAGCTCAACTGCTCTCTCATAGGCTCTCCTTTGCTAGAAATTATTGTATGTGGCAAATCACCACACACTGCTTTGTTACCGCACTTCTTGTTTTAAGTAGTATCGGCCATTTTATGTTAAACTTTTCATTTTGTATTTTCGTTTCTGTTTCACTGAGCCTTTTAGGGATTGCATGGGGATCTTCAAAGATAAAGAAGGACCAGTGGAGAATACGTGAGTAAGTAAAAGGGAGGGAGAACATGAGAAGGAATGGGAATATCCTCCTTAGGGGCAGACTTCACATGCATTTACCAAGTAGAGATTCATGTGAAGCAGTGACCCCCTTTCATACAATGCTAAGAGCCCCTGATGGAGTAGCCATCATGGTCAACAAAAGAGTCCGAAATGCAGTACTTGCATGCAATCTCCAAAATGACAGAATGATCTCTGTTCGTTTCCAAGGCAAATCATTCAATCTCACCGTAATCCAAGTCTATGCCCCAACCAGTAACNAAGGATGAGATGACTGGATGACATCACCGACTCGATGGATGTGAGTTTGAGTGAACTCCGGGAGTTGGTGATGGACAGGGAGGCCTGGTGTGCTGCGATTCATGGGGTTGCAAAGAGTTAGACACAACTGAGTGACTGGACTGAACTGAACTGAACTGAACTGTGGGCAAGAATCCCTTAGAAGAAATGGAATAGCCATCATAGTAAACAAAAGAGTCCAAAATGCAGTACTTGAATGCAATCTCAAAAGTGATAGAATGATCTCTATTCATTTCCAAGACAAACTATTCAATATCACAGTAATCCAAGTCTATGCCCCAACCAGTAATGCTGAAGAAGCTGAAGCTGAACAGTTCTATGAAGACCTACAAGACCTTTTAGAACTAACACCCAAAAAAGATGTCCTTTTCATTATAAGGGACTGGAATGCAAAAGTAGGAAGTCAAGAGATACCTGGAGTAACAGGCAAGTTTTGGCACAAAGTGAAGCAGGGCAAAGGATAACGGAGTTTAACCAAGAGAACACACCTGTCATAGCAAACACCCTCTTCCAACAACACAAGAGACGACTCTGCACGTGGACATCACCAGATGATCAATATTGAAATCAGAATGATTATATTCTTTGCAGCCATAGATGGAGAAGCTTTATACAGTCAGCAAAAACAAGACCAGGAGCTGACTGTGGCTCAGATCATGAACTCCTTATTGCCAAATTCCGACTTAAACTGAAGAAAACCATTAGACCATTCAGGTATGACTTGAATCAAATCCTTTGTGATTATACAGTGGAGGTGACAAATAGATTCAAGGGGTTAGATCTGATAGAGTGTCTGAAGAAGTATGGACAGAAGTTCATGACACTGCACAAGAGGCAGTGATCAAAACCATCCCTAAGAAAAAGAAATGCAAAAAGGCAAAATGGTTGTCTGAGGAGGCTATACAAATAGCTGAGAAAAGAAGAGAAGCTAAAGGCAAAGGATAAAAGAAAAAATATACCCATTTGAATGCAAAGTATAGCAAGGAGAGAAAAGAAAGCCTTCCTGAGTGATCAATACAAAGAAATAGAGGAAAATCACAGAATGGGAAAGACTAGAGATCTCTTCAAGAAAATTAAAGATACCAAGGGAACATTTCATGCAAGATGGTAGGTGTAATGGTGCTTCAAAAGGACTTATGCCAGGACTGTTTTATTCCATACTCCTGACCCCGCGGCAGGCCACTGTCAACCCCTGCCTCCACCAGAGGTTCTTGGACATTCACAGGCAAGTCTGGCTCAGTCTCTTGTGGAGTCACTGCTCCTTTTTCCTGGGTCTTGGTGCACATAATGTTTTGTGTGTACCCTGCAAGAGTCTGTTTCCCCAAAATCTTAAAGATTCTTATGTGTCGACTAAAAAAGATGCACAACTTGAGAGTCGCAAGTTAAGTTTTGTTGAGGGTGAAATGAGGACTGCAAGCCGGTAGGCAGCACCTCAGATACCTCTGAGAGACTGCTCCAAAGAAGTAGTGGGGGAAGATCAATAGATAAGGTTTGAGTGAAGGGAGATTTCAGTGCAATCAAGAGCTTACTTTACAAGAAGTTTTCTCCAAGTGATGAGGATCTGACGTCACCGTGAACAGATTTAGTGCTTTTCCAGACATGAGGAGAGGCAGTGATACTCGTCATATAATCTGTGTGTAAAAATATCCAACTATCTAGAGACCTTCCCACCAGATTCCCTGAAGCACAGAGTGCCTCACTTCACCCTGAACTTCCTCAGGGGGTGCTGAAGGTCAGAAGATGCAGCAGCGCAGGATCAGTCTCTGGGCTGAAGCAAACAGCAAATAGCGGCAGACAGCATATACCATTGTTCTTGTTTAGTCATTAGCAAATGCTCATGGCAAGTGCCAGTTTGTAGCTGATATATGTATCCAATCGAAAGCCCTAGCTTCCAGGGATCCATGTCACAACGACTGTCAAAAATTTAGAAAAAAGAAACGGTACACTAGAAGTCCTTACTATCAATATAGCTACTAAACTTCATGAAAGAACAGTTCACAATGGTAAAAATCAATCCGTCTAGTTGAGTTTAATTCTATATCAGATTTTTTTAACAAATCCTTATTGATCACTTCATTAGGTATGTTTTCTCAAGGCAAGGTCTGGTGGGCCTGGGTTTCAACCCAACCCTGCCACATATCAACTGTGCACGCATACTCAGTCCTGTCTATTTGTGACCCCATAGAATAGCTCACCAGTCTCCTTCTGTCTATGGGATTGTCCTGGCAAGAGTACTGGAGTGGGTTGCCGTTTCCTTCAGGGGATCTTCCTGACTCAGGGATCAAACTTGCGTCTCCTATGGCTCTTTCATTGCAGGTAGATAGATTCTTTACCCTGAGCCCCTGGGGAAGCCCTTACATAACCATGAGATGTAATGTTTGTTTCTGGGTGTTAGTATTTTCAAGAGTAAAATGGGGAAAATATAGTACTCCATGGGATCGTCAAAGAGATAACTGAGAAAATGTTTTAATACAGTGCCTGGTGTGTGATGGGCATCCCTGGTGGCTCAGACCACCTGCAATGCAGGAGACCAGCATTCGATCTCTAAGTCAGGAAGATCCCGTGGAGGAGGAAATGGCTACCCACCCATTTTCTTGCCTGGAGAATTCCCTGGATGGAGGAGCCTGGTGGGCTACAGTACATGGGGTTACATACAGCAAACATGACTGAGCAACTAACACTTTCACTTTCTGGTGCGTGATGGGTGTTAAATAAAATGTAGAAAATTTCAGGAAATGGTAAGCTTATTAATTGCCAATAGAACAAAAACGGGAGCCCAAAAGTACTTTATTAGACAAAGAGTTTTAATTTAGCTGCAAAAAGGATATAGTTTACCTATTTGCACACTTTCTGAGGCAATAACTGTTGAAATTCTTGAGACTTTCACTGCTTGGGGTGGTAGGCTAGAGGTGGGATACAGTGCATTGTTCAGTTGCTAAGTCAGGTCCAACTCTGTGACCCCATGGACTATAGCCCCCGAGGCTCCTCTGTCAATGGGATTTTCCAGGCAAGAAATACTGGAGTGAGGTGCCATTTCCTCCTCCAGGGGAAGAGGTCGGGTAGAGAGGCTCAGTAAGAGATTAACTCTTAATCTAATGTGTTTTGTGGCTTGGCATTCATTTCAAAGGAACATTGATCCAAAATACATCAATACTGTTGTTTCTCCATAGTAAACAGATTGTTTTTTAAGTTGTTATAGCAGTGAAAGGTTGAATCATAGCAAGGATTGCCCTCAAAGCCCAAGTTCCTCTCATTAAAACCAGTTTCTGACCCAGGGGCTGTTCCTGTCTCCGCGTCACCCTCCCTCTCGAGCGGGGTCCGTCTTGAGAGCAGGCCTCCGGTGTGGCTGTCTCTGATGGGGTCATCAAAGTGTTCAATGACATGAAAGTGCGTAAGTCGTCGACACCAGAGGAAGTGAAGAAGCGCAAGAAGGCAGTGCTCTTCTGTCTGAGTGAGGACAAGAAGAACATCATCCTGGAGGAGGGCAAGGAGATCCTGGTGGGTGACGTGGGCCAGACGGTAGACGACCCCTATGCCACCTTTGTCAAGATGCTGCCAGACAAGAACTGCCGCTGCGCCCTCTATGACGCAACCTACGAGACCAAGGAGAGCAAGAAGGAGGACCTGGTGTTCATCTTCTGGGCTCCTGAGTGTGCACCCCTTAAGAGNGTGGGTGACGTGGGCCAGACGGTAGACGACCCCTATGCCACCTTTGTCAAGATGCTGCCAGACAAGAACTGCCGCTGCGCCCTCTATGACGCAACCTACGAGACCAAGGAGAGCAAGAAGGAGGACCTGGTGTTCATCTTCTGGGCTCCTGAGTGTGCACCCCTTAAGAGCAAAATGATCTATGCCAGCTCCAAGGATGCCATCAAGAAGAAGCTGACAGGGATCAAGCATGAATTACAAGCAAACTGCTACGAGGAGGTCAAGGACTGCTGCACCCTTGCAGAGAAGCTGGGGGGCAGCGCCATCATCTCCCTGGAGGGCAAGCCTTTGTGAGCCCCCTCCAGCCCCCTGCCTGGAGCATCTGGCAGCCCCANGTCGCCGCGACCGGGCTGCCGGCGGGTAAGGAGGGCAAGCGGTGACGGAGACGGGGCCGGAGAGGCGAGCCCGGGGGGCGGGCCGCGCCCCTGCCCCAGAGAAACAGGCCCGGGGAGCGGCGGAAAGGGGGAGGAGGGCGGCGTGGCCGGACGGGGGCCCGGCCGACCGGCTCTCTGAGGTGCTGTGGGAGGGCGTCTCGGGTGGGGGAGGGGGCGCCGGGGACCGGCCGGCGGGGCCGGGGGCGAGGGGCGCCCCAGGCGGCGGCTTCAGGAGCGGGCTCGGAGGGACCGGCGGCGGAGGCGGGAGCCGGGGGCCCCCGTTTGGAGGCTGCAGAGGTGGCGCCTAGGAAAGTTACTCTAAGTTCGGAGGTGAGCAGTTGTGCTTAGAGTCCCAGTTCAGGGATGGTGGAGTGGGGGGGTGGGTGCAGGACGGGCGGTAGGCAGGGACCCTCAGGAGGCCAGGGAACTGTAGTGGAGGTTGTATGTGTCCGCTGTGTGTGCGTGTGTGTGTGTGCATGCTTGATTTTGTGTGTGGAATATACATCAATCATGAAGCAACTCTGAAGAAGGAAGGAATATAACTCTAAATGGGGCTGGAATCGCTAAAGGAAAGGGTATCTTATGTCTGCCACGGTATTTCCAGAGATGGCGGTTTGTGCTCATGGTAAACTTAGGGGAAGGATCTCTCTCTCTCTCTTTTTTTTTCTTTTGTCTTGAAACTTGACTTGATTCTCTCTGGCGTGTGTTAGAGACCTTAAAGCACTTAAAATCGTGCAGCGTCTTTGATCTTGCTTAATTTCTTGCTTCCTCTTAAACTGCTGTTGGTGGGAACAGGAGGGTTTGTTAACCACTTGGTCTAATTAGGAAATAACAGGTTGGATGGGAGAAAGCACTGGCGTCCCATGTGGTTAGATACCTTGGGATAACACAGCAAAGCGTCAGGGGATTTCATTCAGTGATTCTCCAACGAAAATGTCTCCTAAAACTAAAGTAAAAACCATCTATCCCACAGATTGAGTAGGTCTAGTGGGTGGGTCCTAAGAATCTAAATGCAAGCCATCCCAAAGGGATTCTGATGCAGGTGGGCCCAAACACTTTCAGAAACACTGATTTAGAGGCTGACAGCAAATTTGAACGTCAGGTGTAGAATGCAGTTGAATTCTTAAACTCTTCAGAGTTTCTGTTTCAGGCCCTGTGTTTCCAAAGTTGCGTGTTTAATGTCCTAAATTTGTCTGAGGCTCCAAAAATGGTGATAAAAATAAGACTCTGATTAATGATGTTTCACTTAATTGGCCTGGGTGTAAATAAAAGCTTTTATTTCTCTCCTAGGATACGTGGGAGGAGAGGGGTGACTCCCTTTTCAGAAGTTGTGGTTTTGACATCTGCCCAGAGATTTGCTGTTGTAAAATGGACCCATGGAGGGGATTGATTTCTGTGAAGCGATTAAAAAACTGGTTTGTGTGAGAAGGGCGGATCTTTTCAGAGATGAGCCCCAGAATGTGTACTTTCACCCTCTTCCTCAGCAGTGCCTTCCACAGCTTTCCCTGCTCAGTTTTTCTTTTATCTTAAAAAACCCTCTATTGCTGTAATTTTACAGCAACTGTTTATTGTAGAATTACTATTGGAAAAAGAAGAGTAGATTCACCTCAGAGAGATGGAAGTTTTCCAGGCACATTGNCCAGAATGTGTACTTTCACCCTCTTCCTCAGCAGTGCCTTCCACAGCTTTCCCTGCTCAGTTTTTCTTTTATCTTAAAAAACCCTCTATTGCTGTAATTTTACAGCAACTGTTTATTGTAGAATTACTATTGGAAAAAGAAGAGTAGATTCACCTCAGAGAGATGGAAGTTTTCCAGGCACATTGGTTGACTCTTGTTTTTATCCTTTAACCGCCAACTTAAGAAATGCAAATGCACCTTTGTATTTTGCCTCAGTGGCTTTTCTAGTTGACTGCATCAAGAACTCATATTTGCATATTTAACTCTTTACACCCTCTGGAGTCTGTTCATCCAAAGTGAAAAGTAGGGGAGGGTACAGATGACAGGACTGGGAGCCTTTGATTTTGTTCCATAAAGTGCTTCCATTAGTTTAGAGTGGAGAGTTTTATCTTTGGAGGTGAAAAGGAAAAATTAGAGAAGTGGCGCCTACTATGTATGTTTTGGGGATCCGATTTTCCCAGCTGTTTAAATAATTGTGTTGGAAAGTAGAAGCGACTCCTTAAAGGACAACTAGTTCTTGTTCTCTCCCTTTACAGACCATCTCTTTACAAGGTCAACTTTGTTCAAAGTTCTTAACTTTCTTCTGTGAATATTGGTTTCTGATTAATAGGAACTTGAAATGTCGAGGAAAGGAACACTCCTTGCTTAACCTCATACACCTTCTGAAGGTTTTAATCATTGCTTCTGAATGGAAGTGTCTTCTCGGTTGGAATATAGTATGGCATTTGAGCAGTTGAAGATCAGAGACTAACTAAATTTTCATTATTTCACTTTAACCACAAAAGAGATGGGGAGAACCCCCCAAATAATGCTTCCTTCTTAATTTTGACAGTTTTAAATTCACTAGGGCAGTATAAAGAGCATATAATGTATATGTACTTGATGTTTTAGAAGTTAAAAAGTAGGTGGAATACAATTTTGAAATCAGAGTTGCTTAGCCTGTACAGGAAAAACTGAATTATAAATTGCTTTGATTCAGTTCCTCCTTAAAAAAAAAGCATTATTTTAAATTTATTTTTGACTGCACTGTGTATTCATTGTGATGCCCGGACTTCTCATTGCGGTGGCCTCTTGTGTTGCGGTGCACTGGCTCTAGGGCCCTCGGACTTCAGTGGTTGCAGCTCAGTTATGATGCATGGGCTTAGTTGTCCCATGGCGTGGGGAGTCTTTCCAGACCAGGAATCAAACCCTAGCATAGGCAGGTGGATTCTTAACCACTGGACCAACAGGTAGTCCCAGCTCCTCTTTTCTTCTCAAATCATTGGCCTCCTTTTCACTTAACTCTGGGGGCTGAGAGCCTGTCTGTTGATTTACCTCTGTCACAGGGGGTTCAAAGGTAGTGAGATAAAGGCTCTGAGCACTTCTGAAGATAGGCAGAGTGGAGTATTACAAAGTAGTAGAGAGAGAAGTATTTTTCTTATTTTCTGGTCCAGTAGAGTTCCAAGCTGTTGCAGTGTATCATAAACCTCTGGATTTTAAGTTGCAATGACTCAAATATATTTAGTTGAAATGCTCTAGTCTGTGCTATATCCTTTCCTCCTGGTTCTGGTCCATACTGAGTGACCTTACTGTGATTTGCCATAGTTACCTCATTTGAACATGGGGATTATAATAATAGTAGCTGCCTCTGCCAGCAGCTTGGGAGAGGTTGTTGGGAGTTAATATATGTGCTTAGAACAGTGCCTGGTAAGGTGCTGTGTAAGTATTAGCTATTAAAGATGGGCACAATAAGGGAAAGAAATGGTATGGACCTAACAGAAGCAGAAGATACTAAGAAGAGGTGGCAAGGATACTATTCAAAAAAGATCTTCATGACCCAGATAACCATGATGGTGTGATCACTCACCTAGAGCCAGACATCCTGGAGTGCAAAGTTAAGTGGGCCTTAGGAAGCATCACTACAAACAAAGCTAGTGGAGGTGATGGAATTCCAGTTGAGCTTTTTCAAATCTTTAAAGATGATGCTGTTAAAGTGCTACACTCAATATGCCAGCAAATTTGGGAAACTCAGCAGTGGCCACAGGACTGGAAAAGGTCAGTTTTCATTCCAATCCCAAAGAAAGGCAGTGCCAAAGAATGTTCAAACCACCGCACAATTGTACTCATCTCACACGCTAGCAAAGTAATGCTTAAAATCCTCCAAGCCAAGCTTCAACACTACATGAACTGTGAGCTTCCAGATGTTTAAGCTGGATTTAGAAAAGGCAGAGGAACCAGAGATCAAATTGCCGATATTCTTTGGATCATAGAAAAAGCAAGAGTTCCAGAAAAATATCTGCTTTATTGGTTACGCCAAAACCTTTGACTCTGCAGTTCACAACAAACTGGAAAATTGTTAAAGAGATGAGAATACCTGCCTCCTGAGAAATCTGTATGCAGGTCAAGAAGCAACAGTTAGAACTGAACATGGAACACCAGACTAGTTCCAAATTGGGAAATAAGTATGTCAAGGCTGTATATTGTTCCCCTGCTTATTTAACTTATATGCAGAGTACATCATGAGAAACACTGGGCTGGAGGAAGCACAAGCTGGAATCAAGATTGCTGGGAGAAATATTAATAACCTCAGATATGCAGATGACACCACCTTTATGGCAGAAAGTGAAGAGAAATTAAAGAGCCTCTTGATGAAAGTAAAAGAGGAGAGTGAAAAAACTGGCTTAAAACTCAACATTCAGAAAACGAAGATCATGGCATCCGGTCCCATCACTCCATGGAAAATAGATGGGAAAAACAATAGGAACAGTGACAGACTTTATTTTCTTGGGCTCCAAAATCACTGCAGATGGTGACCGCAGCCAGGAAATTAAAAGACACTTGCTCCTTGGAAGAAAAGCAATGACTAACGTAGGCAGCACATTAAAAAGCTGAGACATTACTTTGTCGACAGAGGTCCATCTAGTCAAAGCTATGGTTTTTCCGGTAGTAATGTACAGACGTGAAATTTGGACCATAAAGGCTTAGCACCAAAGAATTGATGCTTTTGAATTGTGGTGCTGGAGAAGACTCTTGAGAGTCCCTTGGACTGCAAGGAGATCCAACGAGTCAGTCCTAAAGGAAATCAGGCCTGAATATTCATTTAAAGGACTGATGCTGAAGCTGAAACTCCAGTACTTTGGCCACCTGATGCAAAGAACTGTCTCACTGGAAAAGACCCTGATGCTGGGAAAAATTGAAGGCAGGAGGAGAAAGGGATGACAGAGGATGAAATGGTTGGATGGCATCAGTGACTTAATGGACATGAGTTTGGGCAAGCTCCGGGAGTTGGTGCTGGACAGGGAAGCCTGGCATGGTGCAATCCATGGGATCACAAAGAGTCAGATACGACTGAGCAACTGAAGTGAACTGGTTATTAGTCAATAAACATTTGAGTACTAGCATGGGGGATAAAGAGTCAAATAAAAACATTGGCCTTGGCCTTGGATTAGTGGGGATCAGTCTTCCCATTCTATAGTTTTCTGTTAAGAAAGATAAAAATTATAATTATCAATACTGTGCACCTGTTTGTTTATGTTGAATGAGGACAAAAAGGACTAAGAAAATCTGAATTTGTCCCTTTAGAAATGTATAATCTTATCTCAAGCATATACATGTGGAACATATAAAGTAGAAAAAATAGCAGAAAGGCAAAGTTAGATTATAAGCCTTTTAAGTGAGTTACAATTCTTAGGCTGTTATAGCTTTTTGCCTTTGGTTCGTGACCAGCTTTGTTTCTCCAGCATCCTTCACTCTCCTTTGGTCATATCTGGTATAAACTGGCTGCCAGAATTGAAAGAGAAGAAAAGCCTGGTGTACCTATTGCTTTAAGAAAAGAAGTTGTTTCTAGTAACTTGTATTGATCTATTTGGAAGAGGTACCTCAGCATTTCAACATAAGCTTAGCAGAAGTGGTGCTATAAATGTGATTCTTAGTTATATTACTTTTATTACCTTAAATGAACAAAACCCTATTTCCCCAAGTATGTCTAAAACTTTCACTTTCTTTGTTTTCTTCTGGCATGGAGGCAATATATAGTAGTCAGAAGTTTCAACCACTGTTGTTTTTTGGTTTAACAAATGGGGGGGGAGGAAGAGTAGTCAATTGGGACTTCCCTGGTGGTCCAGTGGTTGAGTTTCCTTTATTTCATTGCAGGGGGTAGGGGTTAGATCCTTGGTTGGGAACTAAGATCCCATATGCCATGTGGTAGCACCAAAAAAAAAAAAAGGTAGTCAAAAGCAAGCACAGGTATTTGAATTAGATCTGAGTTCCTCTTCTAGTTCAGCCTTTTATTAACTGTGGGACTTAGGGCAAATTACTTAATCTATTGTGGGCTTCCCTGTTGTCTCAGATGGTAAAGTATCTGTCTGAAATGTGGAAGACCTGGGTTCCTGGGTCGGGAAGATCCCCTGGAGAAGAAAATGGCAACCCACTCCGGTATCCTTGCCTAGAGAATCCCCATGGACAGAGGAGCCTGGTGGGCGCTACAGCCCATGGGGTCAAAAAGAGTGGGACGTGACTGAGTGACTAAGCATAGCACTTAACCTGTTGGATTCTTGGTTTCTTCGTATGTCAAATGGGAGTAATACAGAATGCCACAGCTATTGGAAACATCCAGAACAAGAAAATTTGTAAAGACAGAAAGTAGATTAATGATTTTGCCAGGGGATGAGGAGTAACTGCTAATGGGTATGGGATTACTTCCTAGGGAATAAAAATGTTTTGGAATTAGAGAGTGGTCACGATTGTACAACTTTGTGAATGTGCTAGAAACCACTTAATTGTATGGTTTAACAGGGTGAATTTTGTGGTTTGTAAATTTTATCTAAATAGAATGGGAATGATAATGTCTACCTCACAAAGTTGTGACATTTAGAGATCATATAAAGCACCTAGCACAGGCATATTCTTAGTACTAAACCCACGTGATGTTTGAGTGTGTGTGTGTGTGTGTGTGTGTTTATGTGTATGTATGTGCTTGATGAACATTAGATTAGGAGGTTGACACATGGGGATTGAGGGAAGAATAAGAGGAACCAGAAGGATGGAATGAGGGACAGAACAATTTTGAGCTGAAGCCAGATTTAGGCCCAGGTCTCTAAGCTCCCAGTTCAGTTCTGCGGCTCTGAGTTCTGCATGTTCTGCCCATGAGACTGTAAAGTGCACCCTTGCATTGGAGAGATTTTGTTACAAGTGAGTCATAACCCAGGCTCTGTAGCTTGCCATGAAACAGTATTTTACTTCAGTGGGAGATTTTATCTGATTGAGTGAGTATAGTGTGACATTACCTACTCAAGCTTCTTATTCCAGTTTCCAGTCCCTTCTTTTCCCCTTCCTAATCTTCCTTTGCTAGGATAATCTATTTTCCATGGAATGGGGTAGCCCACCACTAAAAAGGCGTGGATAATTCTGCCTGCTCTTGAAAGAAAAGACATTATTACCTTTAAGATGGTTATCATTTGCAACATGCTTAGTTTAGTCTTAAAAGTAATTTCTGATTTCAGTATGGTTAGTTCTTCAGCCTTCTGAGTAGCATTTAAAGAAAGCATGGATTTAAAGTAAAAGTCATTTCTGGTTTTTAAAGTTTGTTTTGCTCTGTCCACTTTGCAGCATCAGCATTTATTTCTCCACACCTCTCTGTCTTACTAGGTTAAGGCAACAAAGAATCTTCCTGCAATAAATGCACTTCTCAAAAGCAATCTTTTGAAAATAAAGCCTCAAAAAATATGTATTGAAGTAATTTCACCTTAAACCTATTGCTCAGTTCCTATAGGCTCTAGACATATAGATCATACATGTATTTATTTATTTGTATAATAACTATGAATATATTTGTCTTATCTCACTTGCTAGATCATGAATTCTTAATGGTAAAGATGTGTTTTATTCATCTTTGTATCCCTGCAGTGCCTACCGTAGTACGTAACAGACAAATTAGTGTCTGTTAAATCGTTTCCATGTCTGGTAGATTATTGGAATGATGTATTTTTCCACTTCAGAAGGACATTTTTCCTCCATGAAAAATACAGTATTTTATATATTTGCCCACATTTTCCTGTCTGTGTTCCTAAAAAAGAGCAATAATAAGCATTTGATAGATGACTAGTTAGGCTAGAGCTGCCAGTATCCCAAAGAATGAGTTTCATTTCCCAAATAATTAGTTGCATCCAATATCAGAACCTCATCATGATATAGGAAATAAATCCTTAATGTTCATTCACTTGGCAAATCTTTATTAATGCCTAACTCTGTACTGGGTTCAGGACACTCAGTAGTGAAGCACCGTCCAATTAATTGATATTTTTATTTTTAAGTTGAGGTTATGAAAGAAAGAAGGGTTAGCATTTCATTGTGTACCTCTGAAGGATTTCTTACACATTGGGGTTTCCCGCTTAACCATTAGTCTTTGAGGGCATAAGGATAACGCATATGAGAAGTTCTAATATTAAAGGGTATTGACAAAAACAGGAGTTGAGATGCTTCACTAACTTTCTGACAGTACAGGAGAATTAGCCCCAGTGTATCTGATGGAGTAACTATATTGTCTTGTTTGCATGGTTCAAATGAAGAATGCATTCATGAAGGTTGTGGTTAGAGTGTCTTTCATCTTCATCAGAGTTTATTCACAGGGGAGCCAATGTGAAGAGTGTGAGGTGTGTGGGTGGATGTGCTTTTTTCTCTAACAGTTTTAAGATTTGAGGTGAACTTGCTGTTTACTTCTTGTAGGAAGTAAAGTTGACCTCCAGGGATGGTCCAGGGAATTTGAAAGGCGTCCTTCATATTAATAACAAGAGTGTAGAGTCCTTGTGAAAGATACAGCTTTTCTTTCATCACTTAGATGTTTGGAGTCTCCTGTAGGATTTTTAGTCTAAGCGTAGGCCACCCCATGCTTGAAAATTAACTGCATTCTTTGCCAAGTGGGGAGTCTGGTAATCTTAGGGATCCTGAAACTTGATACTTTAACAGGACAGATGGTAGGGGTGATTGAGATATGTGCTCCCTTGCTTAAATCAGCCTCTCTGAGAAAGTCTCCTCCTAATATTCCTCCACAAGATTGAAGGCAGGAGGAAAAGGGGACAACAGAGGATGAGATGTTTGGATGTCATCACCAACTCGACAGACATGAGTTTGAGAAAGCTCCGGGAGTTGATGATGGGTAGGGAAACCTGGTGTGCTGGAATCCATGGGGTCACAAAGCGTTGGACACGACTGAGCGACTGGACTGCACTGAATATTCCTCCAAAGCCCACATGAAAACTCTATGAAGGAAAGTTGGTCAAAGCATGGAGACTCCGAATTCCCTGTGGGCCCCTGGTTGAATTGCGCGTGATGTGCGGTCCTTCTTCCGTGGTGTTTAGTAGGCAGTGTGAGTGGTTTGGATGTATCCCCAGCCTGGGGGTGCCTTGTGGCTGTGGGAACCTTTTGACCACAAGCCTTTGAAGTTGGGCTTTATAATGTGTTTCTGTTCCCTGGGGTGGTGTTCTCTGGGCAGGAAGATGGGAAGTAGAACTTGAGGGATTGTTTTGCTTTTCACTTTTTTTTATATAAGGCATCAAAACTATCCCAAAGAATAATGAAGCTTATGTATTCATAAAAGCCTTTGATTGTTAAAAAAAAAAAGCAACACTCTTAAAAAATGCTTTTATCACTTATTTTACTCAGATATAAAAAAAGGTCTAATTTTAGCTTTATCAGATTAAAACTTGAGTGTGTTGTTTATGCCAGACAGTTTTTACCCTTTCTGGGTCATATAGTGGAAGAGAATTATATTTCCCAGGATTGTTTTGGTGAAGCCAAATTTTCCAAACTAGAGAGACTTAAGTAAGGCCATATCATAAAAGCAACTAGGTAATGAGAGTAATTTGAGTAAAAGCTTTGTGTTTATTCAAATTAGAGGAAGAGTAACTGAACCAATATGGAGTTTACTTTTTAGGAATATTCTATATGATATACTCTACCAATAACTTTTAATGGGGTCTTCCCTTGTGGCTCAAAATGGTAGAGAATTTGTCTGCAATGCAAGAGACCTGGATTTGATCCCTGGGTTGGAGAGATCCTCTGGAGAAGAGAATAGCTACCCTCTGCAGTATACTCGCCTGGAGAATTCCATGAACAGAGGAGCCTGGTGGGCCACAGTCCATGGGGTCGCAAAGAGTCATACACAACTGAGCGACTAACACATACGTAAATTTTAGTATTATGGAGATATGTAGGGGCAAGGAAGGAAGAAAGAACATGGAGGGAAACAGCTAGAAGGAGAGGTCATTCT
The DNA here is from genome assembly GCA_006410615.1 of Neotragus moschatus. Classification (NCBI taxonomy): domain Eukaryota; kingdom Metazoa; phylum Chordata; class Mammalia; order Artiodactyla; family Bovidae; genus Neotragus; species Neotragus moschatus. The sequence continues at coordinate 293,131 of SJYA01002179.1, read as the reverse complement.
TTTGGCCTGTAAGCACCCCCCTGGGAAGACCTATTTCACTTTCTCTTGATTGAAGAATTGCGCTCCTCTGCTGGCTCTTACTCCATGAAGAGAAGTGAAGAAATTCTGCTACTGCAACTTGGAAACATGGCTTATTAGTCTAGGATAAAAGTAATCTGCTGGCATATGATACCGAGGAGGCCTGGGCTGCAGTGGAGGTGTGTTCCCTACTGCTGAGTAATCAGAAGGCCACTGCAGGCAGTGCAAGCTTGAGCTGCTTCTGGAGGCTTCTTGTTCAATGAACTGGGTGGTTATAGGTTACTTTCATCAAAGTGGGCTTCCCTGGTAGCTCAGACGGTAGAGTGTCTGCCTGCAGAGCGGGAGACCTGGCTTTGATCCCTAGGTCGGTAAGATCCCCCAGAGAAGGAAATGGCAACCCACTCCAGTATTCTTGCCTGGAAAATTCCATGAATGGAGGAGCCTGGTAGGCTACAGTCCACAGAGCTGCAAAGAGTTGGACACTACTGAGCAACTTCAGTAGTTCATCAGAGTATCCTGTCCTAGAGTGGGTATTTTGTCTACCCCTGACTTGGGTTCTAAATCTGATCCTGAACTTAGATACTTACATAGATGAGTGCCTTGGACTTCCCAGGCTCAGAACTGGCATCAGTAAACCATCCCTGGGAGATTGAGGAGACAGGAAGTAATGTAAAAGGCAGAAGTGGGGACAGTGAAGACACTTCTTATTTAAAGTCTACTGTTTCTGTATATAATAGACTTTCTCCCTGCTGGTTTTTTTTTTTTTTTTTATAAGCAGAATTCTGTCTCTTAATCTCTTTTCTCTGAGATCCAGACCTGGATATGTTTTGCTGGTTATCCTTTTGGCTTATTTTTTAAATTATTTTGGAATAATTTCAAGTTTATGTAAATGTCACCAGAACTACTATAAAGAGCTCTCACACCCATGCCATGCTGGCTCCCCAGTTGTTAAGATCTTACTGCATTTGCCCTATCACCCAGTCTCTCTCTGTTTCTATTATATGTATATATTTTTGTGAACCTTGTGAAAATGAGCTCTCGATAGGTAGATAGCTCTTATCTCCTCTGAACACTTCCAGTGTACATTTCTCCCAAACATGGACATGCTTTTACATATTAGCATTTGCTGTTGTTCAGCTGCTTGGTTGTGTCCCACTCTTTGTGACCCCAAGGACTGAAGCACTCCAAGCTTCCCTGTCCTTCAGTATTTCCCAGAGTTTGCTCAGATTCACGTCCATTGAGTCGATGAAGCTATCCAACCGTCTCATCTTCTCTCACCCTCTTCTACCCTCAATCTTTCCCAGCATCGGTCTTTTCCAGTGAGTTGGCTTTTCGCATCAGGTGGCCAAAAGTATTGGAGCTTCAGCTTCAGCATCAGTCTTTCCAATGAATATTCAGGATTGATTTCCTTGAGGATTGACTGGGTTTGATCTCCTTGTTGTCCAAGGGACTCTCAAGAGTCTTCCCCAACACAATTCAAAAGCATCAGTTCTACAGCACTCAGCTTTCTTTATGGTCCAACTCTCACATCTCTACATGACTGCTGGAAAAACCATAGCTTTGACTATATGGACCTTTGTCAACAAAGTGATATCTCTGCTTTTTAATACTCTCTCTAGGTTTGTCATAGCTTTCCTTCCAAGAAGCAAGTGGCCTTTAATTTCATGGCTGTAGTTACCATCTGTAGTGATTTGGAGCCCATGAAAAAATCTGTCACTGCGTGCATTTTTTCCCCATCTATTTGCTATGAAGTGATGGAACCAGATGCCATGGTTTTTGCTTTTTGAATGTTGAGTTTTAAGCCAGCTTTTTCACTCTCCTCTCTCACCTTCATCAAGAGGTCTTTATTTCCTCTTCATTTTCTGCCATTACAGTGGCATCATCTGCATATTTGAGGTTGTTGATATTTCTCCCAGCTTATCTTGATTCCAGTTTGTGATTCATCGAACCTGGTGTTTTGCATGATGTACTCTGCATATAGGTTATACAGTCTTGTCATACTCCTTTCCTAATTTTGAACAAGTCCTTCCTTCCATGTCCTGTTCTAACTGTTGGTTCCTGACCTGCATACTGGTTTCTCAGGAAACAAATAAGGTGATCTGGTATTTCCATCTCTTCAAGAATTTTCCACAGTTTGTTGTGATCCACATAGTCAGAGGCTTTCACTGTGATCAACGAATGTTGGCAGTTTGATCTCTGGCTCCTCTGCCTTTTCTAAATCCAGCTTATATGTCTGGAAGTTTTCGGTGCTGCTGAAGCCTAGCTTGAAGGATTTTGCGCATAACCTTACATTTCAGCGTGCAGCTCCCTAAATCAGGAAATCAACAATGAGTCAGTACTACCATTCAGTGTACTTACCCCATTTAAGTTTTGCCAGCTTTTCCAGTAATCTCTTTTTCTTTATCCAGGATCCTGTCCAGGAGCACGTTGCATTTAGTTGTCAATGTCTCTTCAGACTGACTTACTGTGGACAGTCTTTCGGCCTTTCCCTGTCATTTATATCTTTGACAGGTTTAAAGAGCAGGCTTTACATTCTATGGGATGACCCTTAGCCTGGATTGAGCTGTTTCCTCATGAGTAAACTCAGGTCATGAGCTCTCAGCAGGATCAGGCACAGAAATGATGTGATGTACAGTCACTACCAGGGGTACATGATGTCTATCATCCACAGTTTTTAGATGTTAAACTTGATATCTGGTCATGTCAGTGCCCTTTACATATCTTTGCCTTCAAGTCACTGTTCTTCCTTTTCCAGTTGCTTAGTCTTTTGTGGGAAGGTGTTCTAAGATTTCAGTGATCATCTTACTCCTGAAGATGCCTCTTCCCACTGGATCTAGTGTCCATTGGCAACACCCACCTGCCTCAGTTGAAGGAAATGGCAGTCCACGCCAGTACTCTTGCCTGGAAAGTTCCATGGACATAGGAGCCTGTTGGGCTCTAGTCCGTGGGGTTGCAGAGTCGTACACAACTGAGCCCAGGCCCTACACCTGCCTCAGTGGTGGTTTCTCTGGCCTGTGTTTCCTCTGTGTGTCTTAGTGTTTGGGATGGAAGAGCTTTCCTTTGCCACTATTTGTTTATTGTTTATACCAGTGTGGACTTCTGAAGTTTTTCAATGGACTTCAATTTCTTATTATTATTTAACAGATTTTTTTATGCTTAAATTGTCCCCAGTCTGGTCAGTAAGCCCTGCTTTGGGCTGGTTCCTGTGTCTCTGTAACACATTCCCACCATTGGATCATTCTTAATGGTTCGTAGCTGAAAGATGCTGCCTTCCCTCAGTGAAGCGTGGGGTTGGCTCCCTGAGGAGCTGCTTCTGCCTCTGCGTCCCGTGAATCCCAGGTGCAGCTGCTTGTCTGCTCCCTCTTCAGCGTCGCCAGCCTCAGGAGCAGTTTCCCCTGAGGAGCTTCTCAGCAGGCTGCTGAGTGTCTTCTCTGGGCTCCATGTAGCTCCCAGGAGATCCAAGTCTTCGGCCGGGCAGTGGGGGGTGTTACGCCCCTCTTTCCAGGTGCAGTCGGGTCTGCTTTTCCAACACTGTTCAGCATCTCCACATGGCCACCAGGTAGGATGACTTGACGGCGTTTCTGCCTGCTTGACTCTCAGCTGCCAAGAGCTTTGGCTGCTTGAGCACGTTTCTGTCNCCGGGCAGTGGGGGGTGTTACGCCCCTCTTTCCAGGTGCAGTCGGGTCTGCTTTTCCAACACTGTTCAGCATCTCCACATGGCCACCAGGTAGGATGACTTGACGGCGTTTCTGCCTGCTTGACTCTCAGCTGCCAAGAGCTTTGGCTGCTTGAGCACGTTTCTGTCACCCATCCACAGAAACCATCCCTTTCAAGCAAAATGCCATGTATTACTTGATCCTGGCAATTCTGAAACCCAGACTACCTAAGCAAATGTTTTCCTTAAATGAGAATACCTCCTCTATAATTCAGAATCCTTTAAATTTAGCTGAAGGTCAGAGAGCTTGTTTGGAAATGATAAATGTTTCTTGGCAGAATTATTTCTCTCTCAACTCCTGGGGTTTTTTTGTAGCTCAGTACTTTGAAACTTGTAGTAGAATTGACTGCAGTAGAAGGACCGATTCATTTGTCAACTTAGGATTTGTCCTTTACTCTTGGAGCATGTAGTTAACAAGAAAACATTACTGCTTATTTGTGGAAATGCAAATTTGTGTCACTGATTACTTCAGTGACTTATAAAATCATTTGTATTTCAGTCACTTACAGAGAGGACTTCAAATTCAGTATTAAAGGTGACGTAAGAAAATTTTACCAAAGGAGGGCAATCATTGGATATCAGGAACAAGTATTGCAGTAGTAACTCTGCTGAGACCTGAATTGACGCTGAAGCCCTGGCACCCTTAGGAGTTGCAAGCATAGGAAGCAAAGATAGAGTTCCACTTCATTCACTCCATACGGCGCCTCCCCTCTTTGGCCGTGGACTGTGCCTTACTCTGACCTTCACTCATATCATTGATTGGGATAGAAAACAGGCACGAAGGAGAGTGTTGCTCTAAACCCACTACAGTGAGTCCCCGCCCTACAAATGGTGTTCTGAGAGTGCATTCCTAAGTCCAGTTTATTTGTAAGTCCAACAAAGTTAGCCTAGGTAACACAATTGGCTATGTAGTACTCTAATACATCTGTATAATACTTTTCACACAATACATAAAAAACAAACACAAAAAATAAGTCATTTTTGACAATTAAAAACCAGTTTTATTAATATATATTCATTTCACGTATAGTCAAAATAAAATCTTTTACAGTTCATTGTGTTGATTAAAATGCAGATTACAGGCTCTCAGAAACATGTGACTTAATGACGGGTATGATTTCTGTCATTTACAAAACGGAGGCTAATCATTTAGTAAGCATGGATGTACATTAATTACAAGTAGAAAAGCCATTTTTAATGTTACAGTACAGTATATTGAAAAGTATGGTACAACAGCTTGCATACAGGGGCTGACATCGAGTGAGCAGGCGAAAAGAGTTGCTGACTGGAGGGGGAGTGGGGAGATGGTAGAGCTGAAGGGTCACCAGCAACGGGAGACGGAACTGACTGCAGTCTCGCTCACGCCGACGATTGTGGCGCAGGTTCCGGTGTCTTGCTGGGTTCTGCTCTATCTGCCCTCTTGAAAAAACGACCCAGTGACGTCTGGATAGCAGCTCTGCTTTTTTTCTCATCATAGATGACACAGTAGCAGTGGTTTGCATTCTCAAGGGCTGCTGCAGTCTTCCTGTACCGATATGTTTGGTTCCCATGCCTCAAAAACTGACAGTGCGTCCTCAGATAGAACTAACATAGGTGACTGGACCTGCGAATACATGTTATCTTTGACAGTTTGCAACTTGAAGGTTTCTATGTAGGGGATTTGCTGTACTCCAAAAACAATTTAAACAAAGTATCTCCACTAATGGATCACTAGATACATCACTTGTTCCTAGCATTACTTCCCGCCCTCTCTACCTTAACTTCAACCCAAAGGGTAATAGACTAACTGATGAGAGGAATAATAGAAGTTTCTCTGAAAAGTACCTACTTTTTTTTTTTTTTTTAAGAAAAGGGACTCTAAGAGCTCTTAGGTAGAATAACAACATTTTGAAAAAGCGTTCACCATGAGTGGTAATACTGTCTTTTTCCTCCAGGCTTTATTCTTCAGGGTCTTGAGCAGTTTTCATAAGGAATCTCTCGATCTGTTTTTAATTGGGGTCCTGCAACTACTAAGTTGTGTTTGGCCCCACACTGGAAGAAAGTGTGGTGCAGGGGAGGGGTGTAGGGGAGGAAGAATTTCTCCTCTACCCTCTTATCTCCACCTAGGCCTAAGAATTAAACTGACATTAAACAGATAAGCAGGAGAAGAGCTTAAGTACACTGTTAAATCTTATCTGTATGTGGGAGTCCCCAGAAAAGAATGAAGACCCAAAGAAACACAGTTGTGCTTTTATATGCTGAACTGGACAAAGAGAGGTGACCAGAGAGGGGTTTGCAGGGTGATTAATGGTGGGGAAGTGACTGGGAAGACACTGGTTAGTTTAATAGGGCTTATTTGTGCAGATTTTTCTTGACCTCGACTCCGGTAAACAAGGATGTTGCTTTCCTCTGTTATAGGGAGGACATCTTCCCAGTGAGGGTTTTATTTTTTGCTTTCAGGAAGATAAAAGGGAGGTCAGAGTGTCCTTCTCATACCTGCTGTTTGTTCAGTGCCTTTAGCTCAGTATCATCCTTATGCCAGAGGCCTTTTGGGGGATGGTATATTCTGCCACCCCTCACAGACATTGTTTACCATGAGGTATTCACCTGGCTCCCTGATACCCCAAAACAGCTCCTGCTCCGCCCTAAAAAATAGAGAAACATGGCTTTTTTTTGGTTCTGTTTTGCCTTTTAAGTTACTGCTTCCTCCTCTGTAAATGAGGATAGTAATAGTTTGTGTCTGGTAGGATTGTGAGCATTAAATGAGCTGAGGCAAATAAAATGATGTACTTAGAAAGGGCTCAGTAAATATTGTGGGGGAGGAAAAATAATTTTCCCTCTACCCTTCTAGATTTTTGTCTTTTATAAAAAAGACATACTAATGAAGGAAAAACGACAGATGTGTACACATGGGAGCTACCCAGGAAGAACGAAGTAACTCTGAAGTGGTGCAAGCCAATACCTTAAATACTGTCTCTAGCTAAAGATGAACCGCACTAGGGTGGGGTGAGGTGAGGGGAGTCAGTTATGGGTGGTTATCAGGAAAAGCACAGTAAACAAGGGTAAGTTTGTTAGGCAGTTTAAAGCGGTTGCCTTCTCCATTGATAAGAGTTTCTAGACATTTCAAGTCTTCCTCCTATTCCTGAAACTGGAGAAATATACCCCTACAAATGGGAGATTTCCCTTTTAAGTATAAATGTCTCTTAGAAAAAGTAACTTCTCACTTTTCGGAGCTTCACCTGTGTCTGCTGGTTCTTAAAAATAATCTCAAAATAGTATGTCAAAGAGGCATATTTTGGGATATATTTTGTTCCCCTTCGTTATCTGAAACAGATAAACAAAGTGCATTGCTGCTTAGCTGCTCCTTCTTGTATTTGAAACATTTGTTTAGAAGCAACCCAAACCAAGATAATCTGTATTTAAGAATCATAAAGGGAAAAAAAAAATGTTTTGGCTTTTAAGACAGTTTGCTTTGAATTTTCCTGCAGTCAGAGTTGGCAGGGTTAATGTGTTCCAGCTGAGAGGCCGTGCTGTTACCTTCTGGCAGCCCCATATGCAGATGCCGATATATTAATTACAGTAGAAGACCTGATTAACTCGAAAGTCCTTAACTGTCAGTGAAGCAGCTGCTTTAGCTCTGAAGCAGGTTTTCTTCCTCCTTCCTCCTGTCATTCTCCCATTTTCCATCTCTTCTTTAGCGAACTGCTGAGACTGCCCAGGAGGCCCTCAGAGCCCCCGGCTTGCTCCGTCACCTTTTGATCTGCAGCTGTAGCAGTCCAGGGGGGCTCTCCTAATTAATTTCACGTCTAGCTGAAAAACAACCAGACAACTGCGTAGCCCCCTCAGTCATTTTTCTTTCAACAGTTAAAACCTGATGGAATCCTGGAATTTTAGAACTGGAAAGGATGTTAAAAATGATCTAATCCAGCTCCCTAGCTCACAGATGAGAAATCTGAGGCTGAGAGAAACAAGTGGATTGCCAGAGTCACAGGGCCTGTCAGCGGTGAGGCCCCGGGTCAGAGCATCGCCCTGGCCGGTGCTCTGCCCACCCCCCTGCTGTGCTCCACCCTCACCAAACCATTTGCCAAGGGGAGCAAGGAGTGGAACCCTCTAGTTTCAGCTTCATTTTTCTCCATGCTCTCGTTCAAGTCTTGATTTGAAGAGCAATGAAAAAAACTAAAGATTAGTGGGAGAAGCAAAGAGCTTGGATAATGACATATTGAAAACCAGATGGAGATATCCATATTGAAGACCTTTTCTCTGTCTAGTAAGTTGCACACAACCCTAGCAAAGCACCTGGAAACGAAAATTCGAACTGGACTCAATGTCAGCTCCCTCTCCCATTGCACTGGCCTACGGCTGTTTGACTCCAGCGAGTTTATTTATAGTGACTGTTTCTGTCACTGCAGAGATGGGGGTGTGATAGTTTGGGTCAGATGAGTAATGGGTGTGTTTGCTGTGGTTTTGGCTGGTGCCACATGGTTTACTGGTTTTCCTATAGTCTCAGAGGTGTTGAGGTCTCTCCCTTTGGTCCTGAAAAATGGCTGGTTAGTTTTCGTTCTGTTACCTACTCTCCTGGCAGCAGCAGTAGTCACAACTCATTTAGACTCCCTGTTGTTATTATGGACCGGCTTTTGTTACGGGTCCATGAAGGGTGTTGGTATGAGCTTACTTAGACAGCCGCCTGAGCTCTGAGGAGGACTGGGAAGGAGAGAAAGATAGGAAGTGCAGGTGAGAGCGGATCCAGCTGGAGCCCTCATGCTCAGGCAGAGCCTGGTGGGTAAATCCTGCAGCTAAATGGGGAAGTCCTGTTCTGCTGTCCACCTCTGCTCTCTATGTTGAGATGAAGGGCGTTTTTAGGAATGACGGTTGCTCCTAAACTATTCATGGTGCTGGACTATTCATCATATTACTCGATTTTTCTGAGTACTTAGTAGAGCCACTTACGGCTTTCTGTAGACAGTTCTCAATGAGCAAGCAAACAAATAACAAAACACTATTTTTTAGTCATTGTGTTGGGTGTTGAGGATACAGAGAGAAATACGATGGTTCTTCCTGCCTTTGGTAATTATAAACATACGACTAGAATAGTCTGAAGAGGTGAGCAAGATTTGCCATCTTAAAATGTGTCTCTTTGGTATGAGAATTAGTTTAGGCTTGGTTGCTTTAAAGAAACAAAAAGCTCAGCAAGAGTTTTTATCTTCCTCACCTTAACTGCCTAAATGAATTTATATAGAGGGCCTGTCACCAGAGCTAGATACAGTGTAGTATGAACTCGGTGTAATAGTTGAGGGTCAAAATCTTCTCTATGTCCAGTTGTTTCTGGATGGCCCAGCAAACATTTGTTTACCAAACATTTACTCTTCTGTGAATTGCCTTGTTTCTCTTTGAAGACCCAGCCCCCTGCCCCTTCTTTTTGTTCCAGGATAACGTATGTATCTCATTTAACCTGTCTTTCGAATCTCTCATGTTCAGATTCTTCGTGTGTATGTCATTAAATTTCATTTTCTACTGTTAATCTCTCTCATGTCAATTTAATTCTTAGCCCCAGCCAGAGGAAACTAAAAGGGTAGAGGAAAATTGATTTTCCTCCCTGACAACTGTAGTAAATGCTGTTCAGTTGTCAGTGACTTATGGAGGGACTCAGGACTCTCTACTTGCTGAGTGGTCACACACTCAGGGGACTGTGTCCTCTTGCTTTTAGTTTGTAAGTCAGAAATTAGACCAGTTGTCTGGTGTTTTTCCCTCTTGCTTAATAAATGCCTTGCGTAGAGTTGGGCCCTCAGTTAACGTTTTGCTTTCTCATCTCTTTCCCAGGAGAATAGATTTCCGTGTTTTACTGTCTGGTATTGCTGGTGTGGTTCTGCTGACCAGGTGATGTACTTAACAGGCAGACGTGAAAGGAAGAGCCTAATAAAACGCGTAAAGGGGTCTGAGTGAAAGCCAGCTTCTTTACACCTTTTGCTGCCATTTGTTGGAGAGATTTAAAGTAGTGAGTTTGTAGCAGGGTAGGTAGAGATGAGGGCCTTCCCTGGTGGCTCAGTCAGTCAAGAGACCACTTGCAATGTGGGAAACCTGGGTTTGATCCCTGTGTTGGGAAGATCCCCTGGAGAAGGAATAGGCTACCCACTCCAGTATTCCTGGGCTTCCCTGGTGACTCAGATGGTAAAGAATCTTCCTGCAATGTGGGAGACCTGAGTTCGATCCCTGGTTTGGGAAGATCCCCTGGATGAGGGCATGGCAGCCCCCTCCAGTGTTCTTGCCTGGAGAATCCCGTGGACAGGGGAGCCTGGCGGGCTGCAGTCCACAGGGTTGTACGGAGTTGGACACGACTAATGGGACGCATGCAGGTAGAAGCAGAAGTAGGACAACCTTTTAAATGGCCTCTCTCGCTTCAATTACATAAAATAAATAGCTTATGAATGGTTTAATGCAGCTCATGGTTAAATGGCTAAAGCAAATACTGTTTCAGTTGGTGCCACCCTAAATTTTAATGAAGATGTATGTATTTGACTCCGAATATAGATCGGCTTTCTAACAGCCTGAGAACTGTGTGTCTGTGCCCTTCTGAGCAAACATGAAGTTGCCTGAATCTTAGACTTGGGCAGGCACTGTCACTGACCAAGTTGGGGAGTGATTGAGTTCGGAATTGGAGAGTTCCAGTCAATGAATTTCTGATTCCTTTTCCCAAATAGAAGTTCTCATACTTTAGGAAGGCTTTTGTTTTCTCTTGAGTATTATTTGCTCTGTTTTGTGGAAGCTTGCAATATAGATGAGTGTATCCTGAAAGGAAATTTCTGAGATGGATCAAATCTTCCTTGATTTGCTTGGATTTATCCTAACAGGTAGTCCTCTCCCCTTTGTCTTACTCAGGGTCTTGTCTTCCATACACTGAAAGAATATGTTGATCTTAATTAAGCATTCAGTGTTTTAAGACAACAAATGACTTGGCAGCTGGGATGCTGTTACCAGCTATCAGAGAAATGAACCGGAAAAGAGTCTATGCTTATGCACACTCGAATAACATTTTATTTCAATGTATGTGTGTTAAAAGACCACACATTTAGTTACAATAAAATATGTTATAGATAAGGAAAATGAACTAAAACTGCATGTGGTAGAGTTGTTTTAAAGAACCTTTCTGTGTTCAAGTATTAGGTTTTGTGTCACAAGGAAGGTTTTTATTTTGATTTGTGTTCGGTCCTTGCGGGCTTCCGAGGTAGCGCGGTGGTAAAGAATCACCCTCTCAATGCAAGAGACACAGGAGATGTGGATTCTATCCCTGGGTTGGAAAGATCCCCTGGAGTAGGAAATGGCAACCCACTCTGGTATTCTTGCCTGGAAAATTCCATGGATGAGAAGGCTGACCAGCTACAGTCCATGATGTCACAGAGTCGTTCGCTTCTGAGCATTAATGCATGCATTCAGTCCTTGGACTCACGTCCCAGGAGCATAGTCTTCTCTGGTTTTGTCAGTTTAATGTCCTTTGATTGAGTCCTTGTAAACGCCTTAGGCTGTCCCTCCACTGATTGAAACTGGGTCAGGAAGGGGAGATTAGGCCACTGCCACCTTCCTGGAAAGAAAGAACTGCTCTGGGGGCAAGCCAGAGAGGGGACTCCTGTGTGATATTTGAGAAACTTTTCCTGACTGGGATGTGTTTCTGGTATATCCTTCCACCAAGAGCTCCCTAGAAGTTTCTTTGCTAGGAGGCTGACATCTAATGGGATCTCTGTGTTAGTCTCTGTCTGCCTCTCCTCACTCTTCTCTCTGTACTCCTTTCTCCTTCCACCCCCATCCCCGCCCAGGCCCGCTGAGCTGCATTTCCTTCCCACCCAAGGAAGAGAAGCGCCTCCAGCAGATGGTGGACTGCCTGCCCTGCGTCTTGATCCTCGGCCAGGACTGTAATGTCAAGTGCCAGCTGTTGAACCTGCTCTTGGGGGTGCAGGTGCTTCCCACCAACAAGCTGGGCGGTGAGAACTGTAAGCTTCGGCGCCTCCGCTTCACCTATGGGACTCAGACTCGGGTCAGCCTGGCACTCCCTGACCAGTATGAACTAGTGCACACGCTGGCTGCTCATCAGGGCAACTGGGAGACCGTCCCTGAGGAGGACCTGGAGGCCCGGGAGGACAGTGAGGACACTGCCCGCGTTCTAGCCGAATTGGAGGTGACGATGCGCCATGCTCTCTTACAGGTACCGGTCTCTTCCTTACACGGGTGCACTCATAGACACCAGCTTTCATTGTACCTGAGCTTTCTCAGAAAGTTGTTTGGCAGTGTGTACTGTGGGCTCTGATCTAGGAAGTTGAAAATCAGACAAGGCTGTAGCAGTGTCCATCCCTGCCTCTACTACTGTGCTGCAAAGCCCTGGGCAGTTTGTCTAATCCCTTTCTAAAACTGAAGAATGTGAAACTTACATCTCAGCCTGCCTTTACAGAAAGAGGGTCAGGGTTAGCAATCCTTTTTCATTTCTTACAGGAAGGCATGGCTAGAATTGTCTCTAGCCATCCCTTTCTAAAAGGAACAGTCATATGATTGATGTTCTTACAGAGTTGAGAACAAGTGAAGAACTTCTGAGTTTTTCCTTAGATCTGCCATCATTTACTAAGTGAGACAGGTCATGTCTTCTACTTTCTAAGGGACTTCAGAACACGAGGACAGATCTGGCTCGAATAAAGAGGTATGGAGATCCTATCACCTGAAGAATACGTCTGTTTCTCTCTTGAAGTAAACTCCCGAAGAGGACACAGGTCTTGTGGCATTTCCTAAAAGATAATATTATCTGCCTGGTATTTATCTCGCTGCCTAGGCAGGGCCTGTCTCTTGTGCAAGGCTTCCTTTGCTACTGTATAGCTAGGACTAGACTATGCTACTAGACCAGAAGGCGACACGCACAGCATGTGAATGTGTCAGGAGAATGGGACTGGGCAGAGAAGGTGCCTGTGTCGGGGTCAGGAGCTGGCAGGAGTAAAAGCAGCAGCCGTGCCCGGAGCAGAGAGCTCGCCCCTTGAGCAGCTGTGCGGGGAGGAGGGGCTCGTTTGGCAGTACTTGGGGAGCAGTTTCTCCTTCGCTTCACCTACTCCTGTTCTAGAAGGCTTGGTCTCTCAGTCAGTGAGTGAGGCCTTTGATTGTGGCTTTGGCTTATGATTCTCTGGAAGTAGAAACTCTCATCTTGTTTCTTTCCAGAGTCCAGTTATCTTTTATCTCAATAAATGCTAGAGGGATTTAGTATATACAAGCCAGCATTTTCTCTCAGCTCAGTTTCACTGGTGGCTTTCCTCTGTGTTCAGACTGAGAGCGTGCACTTCTTAGCTCCAGGACAATGCGAGAGTTCTCGGATGACTCTGACTGATCCTCGTTTGTTGACTGAGCCTGCTCAGTTGACTCATAAGCTTTGTAAGTTTATGATCCAAGCACTGTCTCTCTATAGTATTCTGTTCTGGTCTAGTTACTTCAGTTTCCAAGAGCTCAGTGGTTTTCAAACTTTTTTTAGATTTTAATTCATGCTCAGAAATAGCATTTTATTATTAGGACCCGTTACATATATATGTGTGTGCATTTGGAATAAAGTTTCATGAAACAGTACTTCTTGCAAAACACACTGATATTTTCTTCTCTATTCTATTTGACTTCATTTTTTGGAAAAATGATAGCAACCCACTAAATTGATGATCTGACAATGTATTCTGACCTACAGCTTAAAAAACACTGTTAAGTAGCTGAAATGACTGCTCTTGGTTGGGTGGTGATTTTTCCTGTTCTTACATTTTAAAAACAGTCTTGGAATGTGCACAAAGCCATCTGTAGGACAGTTGCGTTATTTGATTGATTTCTCTGTGTCCCTTCATTTTGTTGGTTTTGATTTTTAATGCTCATTTACTTTTGTCCCATGAGCTGAGCTGATAAAGTCACAGAAAAGAAAGTGAGAGCTATTTCCCAAGTAGTGTGTTTGTGTGTGTGTGTGCGCGTGCGTTAGTCGCTCAGTCATGTCTGACTCTTTGCGACCTCATAGATTGTAGCCTGCAAGGCTCCTCTGCCCATGAGATTCTCGAGGGAAGAATACTGGAGTGGGCTGCCATTTCCTTCTCCAGGGGATCTTCCCGACCCAGGGATCGAACCCTGGTCTCCTGCACTGCAGGCAGATCTTTTACCATCTGAGCTACCAGGGAAGCCATGAGCACATGTCTTACTGGTGAGAGTTCCCAGCGATGCTCAAGGAATACATTGTTGTTGTTTAGTCGTTCAGTTGTGTCCGACTCTGGGACCCCATGGACTATAGCCCGAGAGGCTCCCCTGTCCGTGGAATTTCCCATGCAGGAATACTGGAGTGAGTTCCCATTTCCTTCTCCAGGGGATCTTCCCGACCCAGAGATTGAATCCCCACTTCCTGCATTGGCAGGCAGTTTGTTTACCACTGAGCCACCAGGGAAACCCCCATGTATATATAGTAAGCACTCAAACTGAGTTAACAATTAAGAAGGCTGCTTGGCTGGGAGGGAAGTTAAGATACCTAATCAGTTTTCTCTCTGCACGGTTGAAATATGTATAGATTCTCTTTCATGAGAAATATCCTTCTCTTTTCTTGAAGAATTTTCTAGCCCGCCATGTTCTGTTTCATGTGGTTTGTGAGGCTTCTATAGTAATGTTTCTTTGAATCTGCTTTATACGGCAGTGATTTTGATGTGGAAACAGCCACGGACCCCCGCATTTCTAACTTTAGACTCCCTTGATGGTGAGGGGCTTCAGCCTCTGTGGCGCTCAGGCTCTGCCCTGCCTCTGTTGTCAGACTCCTGTCTCCATTGGCTTACTGCTGGGAGCATTTCCTAAGCTACCTTGAAGATTTTTCTTGACAGTGAGAAAGATCTTTTTTTTTAGCTCCAGTTATATTTAGAACCAGAGAATTAGCTCTAAACACTTTCCAGTTTGGTTCCTAAAAGGGGTCGTAAAGAAAGGAAACATTTAGCTAAAGGAAACCAAGATTGAATTAGGGGAAATGTGATGTTCATTTTTAACTGTCAAATTACTAAAGCAGAATTTCCCCTTACCCTCTTACACAATGGTCATTCTTCTAATATGTTACTTTAAAGTCCTCATAAATTAGCCACTTTCAATTTATTCCAGAGTAATGCAACTCACATGGACCCCATACCACATGGTACCCACATGGAATACTACAGTATTCCCAGTTTTTTAGCTCTTGGTCCCCTGAGATTCTCAGTTCATAATTCAGTAATAGAGAAATACTCTCAAGCTATTAGTTCCTGAAACCTCATTTAGTGTTAAAACATGGTCATTTTCCAGTTGGCAGTACATTTCACCGTTCTCCATATTCACTAGTTTTGTCTTCATGTGCATACTTCCCCATCCTAACTGTCACCCCCTTTCAGGTATATATTTCACCTCCTTTTCTTCTTTGTTCCATTTACAAGTCCAGTGGCACACAGTCGTCTGCCTTAGAATTGCCTCAGTCTGATGTATGTTGAGTCTAGATATGTTTTTCCCTATGAACACCTATAAGAAAAGGAATTAAGAGAAATGGAGGTGGTTAAACTTCCTCAGCCTGAGATGGGATTCCTGCAGCCTGACGGTGGCATTTCATCTTTGTTGGCTGTTTCGCAGCCGTCGGCGCTCTGCTCTTAGCAGTTGCCTGTTTACCCCTCCCAGGTGTTTTCTGGCCCAGCAGACAAACACGTGTCACATGGCTGCGGGGCTGTCACGCCGTCACGGTGACTGGCTCCTGGTGATGTCTGGGAAGGGGTATTTCAGGGAACTTAAGTACACTGATGTTTCCAAGAAAGGTCTAATGACTTGCAAATAAACTTATTTTTTTTCTTTGCTACTTTGAACTCTAATGAGTTGAAATAGTTAAATTTTCTCTTTATAACCCTCAGTAGCCATCAATAGAAGTAATCTATTTGTCATTTCTTAGTGACATTGATATTTCTACTTTTAATCTTTAAAAATTAAAAGTTGTTTTATTTGGTATATAATTTTTTAGTTGATTTACAGTGTTGTACAGCAGAGTGATTCGATCTTATGTATGTACATACGTACGCACGTGTGTGTGTGTCTGTATGTACGTTCTTTTTCTGCAGGATGCTGAGTGTAGTTCTCAGTGCTATACAATAGAAGCCTCTTGTTTCTCTCTTTTGTATATAGTAGTTTGTATCTGCTAATCTCAGACTCTTACTTAGTTTATGCCTCCTCACCCACTTTCCTCTTTGGTGACCAGAAGTTTGTTTTCTTTGTCTATGAGTCTGTTTATGTTTCATAAATAAGTTTATCTGTATCGTATCTTAGATTCTACATATAAGGGACTCACATGGCATTTACCTGTCTCCTTTGTTTCCCTTGGTGTGATACTCTCTAGCTGCATCCATGTTGCTGCGAATGGCACCATTCCATTCCTTTCATGGCTGAGTAGAAGTGTACATTGGGTATATGTACCACATGTTCTGTATCCATTCCTCTGTGGACGGACGCTTGGGTTGCTCCTGTGTCTTGGCTCTTGTAAATAGTGCTGCTGTGAACATTAGGGTGCCTGGGTGCCTGTGTCTTTTCAAATCCTAGTTTTCTCTGGACATATGCCCAGCAGTGGGACTGCTGAATCATAGGGCAACTCTATTTTTGGTTTTTTAAGGAACTTCCATACTGTTCTCCATAGTGGCTATACTAATTTACATTCTTACCAACAGTGTAGGAGGCTTCTCCACACCCTCTTGACCATTTGTTATTTGTAGAGTTTTTAATGATGGCCCTTCTGACTGGTGTGTGATGGTACCTCACTGTAGTTTTATTCTGCTGTTGTGATCTGTTTTTTAAAAAAATTTTATTGGTGTATAGGTGATGTATCACCTTGTGTTAGTTTCAGAGTACAGCAAAGTGAACCAGTTATGTATATAGCCATTCTATTTTAGATTCTTTTCCCATGTAGGCCCTTACAGAGTTTTGAATAGAGTTCCCTCTGCTGTAATAGTAGGTCCTTATCAGCTCTCTCTCTATATATAGCAGTGTGTATATGTCAGTCACAGTCTCTCAATTTATCCCTCCCCCTCTTTTCCTCTCTGGTAGTCCTAAATTTGTTTTCTACATCTGTGACTCCATTTCTGTTCTGTAAATAAGTTCATTTGTACCATTTTTGTTTAGATTCCACACATAAGCAATGTATATGATATTTGTCTTTCTCTGCCTGGCTTACTTCACACAGTATGATAATCTCTGTGTCCGTCCATGTTGCTACAAATAGCATTATGTTGGTCTATCTATGAGTGATATTCCATTGTATGTGTGTACTATATCTTTATTCGTTCCTCTGTCATCTCCTTCTAGTTTTGATTTGCGCTTCTCTAATCATTAGTGACGCTGAGCACCTTTTCATGTGTCTGTTGGCCATCTGTATGTCTTCTTTGGAGAAACCTGTATTTAGGTCTTCTCATTTTTTGATTGGGTCGTTTGTTTTTTTGGTTATTGAATTAGGTGAGCTATATGTGTATTTTGGAAATTAAGCCCTTGTCAGTCACATCATTTGCAAATATTTTCTCTCAGTCTGTATATTGTCTTTTCATTTTGATTATTGATTATTCATATTGATTATTCTTTTCATTTTGCTGTGGAAAAGCTTATAGGTTTGATTAGGTCCCATTTGTTTATTTTTGCTTTTATTTCTATTGCCTTGGGATACTGACTCATGAGCTTTCCAGACACTACTTTGCTGAAGAGACAGCCTTTCTCCATTGTATATCTTGCTTCCTTTGTTGGAGATTAATTGACCATAGGTGTGTGGGCCTGTTTCTAAGCTCTCTGTTGTGTCCCATTGATCCATACAGACACCGTTTTTTTTTTTTTTTTTTTTTTTTAATTTCTCAGCAGTTAATACTTTCACAATCCCAAATCAAAGTAAAAATGACAAGTTTATGCAAAATTTAAACCCCCAAATTTATTAAATATTGTTGATAGAAAACCGTCTTCTTTCAATTTTTGTTTAATTTTTGGCATTTGTTTTGGTGCCTTATGAAACTAAATTTGTTAAGTGTTGCCTGCTTTTAAGTTACATACCGTGTCTTCTCTGGAATGTATCTCGATTGAAAGGTAAACATATGAAAGAAGTTTGAGTGATAGTCTTTTATTTGACGGTAAGCAGATAGTTTTGGAAAAGAGAGTATATGGAATTAGGTCAAAGATGGCCATTTCCACAGGAAAAAGAACAAAGGTGGAGTAATATGTATAAGAGAAATAAAAGAATGCTATTCTAAAAATATACATTAAAATAAAGAAACCATTATTTTATGGGGCAAAAAGAAAAGGGAACTAAAAGTAATGTGTTAAAAAAGGATATGGGAAGTTCAGGCAAATGCTGAATATAAGTTCCTTCTAGGCAGTAATTCTGTGTTCTTTGATTCAACATCTCTCTGCCTTTCCCCTAACACACACTAACATACGTAGTGAAATATAACCAATACGTTGCTCTTTGCTAACAAACCTGCTAATACTTACTGTAGGTTAATTTACCCGTTAAGGATGTGTATGCTTTAGAGGCACAATTCTTTTTAAAATCCCTATGCTCACTCTAGTAGCCTTGATCCCTCTTAAAAAGACTAGCTTAAAGGGCTATTTTCTCAATTCACCACCACTTGTTCACTTTTGGCCTTCCAAGGTTAGCTGTTTGGGAGAAAATCTGGCAGAGATTATGGTCTTAATCTTCCTTTTTTGAGCAGAGCAGGGATTTTTACTTGCAGCCAACATATACTTGTAACACAGAAAGCTAGGACTGTTAGAGTCCCTGAAATCATTTTGTCCATCCTTTATTCTTCCCTCAGAACTTCCCTAACACCAGGCCAGACAATTCCTGACACAGTGGACCTCAGTCACTCTTTATACACAGTCTTTGTAGTTAGATGAGCCTGGATTTACATCCTGGCTTGGTTACTTAACTATGTGACTGGTGCTAGGGCATCCCCCATTTGTAAAACAGAAGTAGTAATCCATGTATTTTAGGGCTGGTGTGAGGCTTAAGTGAGAGGCTAGGTGTAAAGCATCTAGCACAGTGTCTGGCCCTTAGTAAGCCTCCCTTTGAATGAATTGAGAGGAGGATTTCCTCCTCTCTCAGACACTCATCTGTTCCCTGACAGCCATCCATACTGGAACTCCCTCCATTGTGAAACTTAAATCCTTCTGGTTCCTGCTTCATGCTGCTAAGTCGCTTCAGTCGTGTCCGACTCTGTGCGACCCCAAAGACAGCAGCCCACCAGGCTCCCCTGTCCCTGGGATTCTCCAGGCAAGAACACTGGAGTGGGTTGCCATTTCCTTCTCACTTAAGACTTATTATTGTGCTCCATTTAGAAGCAAAGTTCTTCATAATTATTATGAAGTACTTTTGTAATAAAATTAAAGAAGAGAGAGATGTTATAAAATACAGAAGTTAAAGTTATAAAGTTAAAAGGTAACTTTTAACTTTCTTCAGACGTTTCTTTCTTTCTTCTCCATTCTTCTGTTGTCTTTCTTGGTGAGTCTAGTAAATGGTGAGAGAATTCACATTCCTAATTTTGTATCTGTGGGTCCCTGGATGTTTGGATATCCACACAGTAGAATGCATGGAGGCTATTCAGTACCTTCTTGTCAACTTGTATGTTATCTGGTTCATCACAATGTGAAATCAGATAGTTTTGATCCTTAAGGGCTTCATGCTTGTGCGTGGAGATGCAGATCTAAAGCCTTTGCTTTGATGTGTTGGGATCGTAAACACACTTCCGCTTTTAGCTGATGGCCTCATGCTTTCTGTGGCTGGTTGAGGGCTCTGGTTGGGATTATGGTTTTTCTCAAGTCTTGTTCTGATCTGTGAGTTACCACTCCCTACTTTTACTGGCTAGGGAGATGAGCTAGTATCCATTTTATGCTAACTGCTGGGGTGAAGCCCTGGGTTGGCACAGCTGCTTGTGGCCTGTTATATTCTAGAAAGCAGCTCAGTCACAGCTCCCCACTGGAGAGTGTTCAAGAGTCAGGGTATTTTCTACAGTGTAACAGGAAGAGGGGGCATGCATGGACTGGGTGTGCTCAGTGGTGTCTGACTCTCTGCAATACCACGGAGGGATGTATTTGCCTAGCTATATAATTGATGTTTAAGAGTGATAGTGATTTCAGAGAACTGTACACAAATGAGGAAGAATCAGCCCTGTGTAAAATGGGGAAAACCTCCTATTGTTCTGTGAGAGTGGGCATGGGAGAAGGATTGATGGTGATGGTCGATGGGATATGGAGACAGGGCCTGGAGTCCGGGATGTGTCAGTTGTTAAGCGAGGGGTAGGACCATATAGTTATGTGCTGCTTTTCTGTGTGATGGAATGAGGTTGCAGAACTGTAGATAAAACAGAGACATTCATGACCTATCTGAGTGTGTGATCGTCTTCTGTTTGAACTGTTGGTGAAGACAACCATCCTTAGCTGTCGCTGAGGGCATAATGTGCTGTGAGCCGTAGAGGAAAAGTCCTCACCAGTCAGAGCCAGTATTCTTAGGAAGTGGTCAGGCTTCAGTGACTGAACCATTTCTTCTTGGCACTTATGATAGTGTCATATTATATTAAAAAAAACAACCAAAGAGGAAAATCCTGGTGTTTGCAGAGTAGCAGTTTGCTTTTTTATTACATTCTCTTAATCTTGCCAAGAGAATTGATAGTAATATGTCAGCTTCTGTAGATTCCACAGATTTGTGCAGATATATTATAAAAGAAATACCTCTTTAGGAATTTTCTGCAACTTAAAATGGGAATTATGGCATACTCTTCTGATTCCCTGGATTCTTCTTCCTTGACTGATTGCAGAGCAAATGCTTCCTCACTGCTTCATTCTTGGAGTAGACGCAAACAGCAGTTCCAGATAAATGTGTGAGATATGGGTTAAAAAATAGACAGTTTTACATATGATGATTGAAAATGGTTTTGAGCAAATAGTAAAGGCAATCATTCATTCATCCAGTAATTGCACATTTATTTATTGAATGTTCAGTAAGTGCAAACACTGTTCTAAGTGCCAGGAAGGAGTACAGCCTTCCATGAAATAGTCTGAGGTCAGTCTTCCCTCTCAGGTGGCCGTAATATATGGGCCAAGAACAGGGCTTATCTTCTCTGGAAATTTTTTTTCACCCCCTGTTCTCCAGGAGATAGTGCGGCTTCCCTTTTTGTTTATAACCGTCAGGCATGAGTCATCCCTCTGCCGTGAGTATTGCAGAATCACGTATCACATTCCAGTCTAGTTTGTACTGCTGCCAGGGTCTCAGCCAGTAGCTCTTTTTGCCTGTCTTTCAACAGTCAAGATAATCAGAACAATGAGACCGACTACACAAATTAATTAACTGGGGAATGGAGAAGAGAGAGCACGATACTTGTTTTCTATCTGTTTTTGTTTGTACAAGATATATTTAGGAGTAGATACCTTCTTTCTAGTGCCAGTGCACCAGGCAGTGTCTACCATCAGAGTTCATTTTAGGGGAATTTTTAAAGCTTGGTGTATAGCTGACGTATAATATTATATAAGTAACAGGTAGAAAACGTAGTGGTTCACAATTTTTAAAGGTTATATTTCATTTATAGTTATTATAAAATATGGGCTATATACCCTGAAGCTATTTATTTTATACACAGAAGTTTGTACCTCATAATCCCCAACCCCGATCTTTCCCATCTCTCCTTCCTTGTCCTCACTGGTAACCATAGTTTTTCTCTGTGCCTGTGTGTGTGTTTCTTTTTTGTTATAATCACTGGCTTGTTTTATTTCTTGGATGCCACATGTGTGTGAGATCATGCAGTGTGTGTCTTTCTGTGTCCGTCTTACTTGGTACAGTGCCCTCTAGGTCCATCTGTGTTGCTGTTCCACTGTGTGTGTGTGTGTGTGTGTGTTATATAGGGAAAGTGTTAGTTGCTCAGTCATCCAACTCTTTGTGACCCCATAAACTGTAGCCCACCAGGTTCCTCTGTCCATGTAATTCTCCAGGCATGAATACTGGAGTGGGTAGCCATTCCCTTCTCCAGGGGATCTTCCAGTCCCATGGATTGAACCCAGGTCCTCCTGCATTTCAGACAGATTTTTTTTTACCATCTGAACCACCATGGAGGTATAGGGGTGTGTGTGTGTGTGTGTGTGTGTGTGTGTGTGTGTGTGTGTGTGTGTATACATATATACACCACATCTTCTCTATCCACTGAATTCTTTTTTTTTTTCCAAAATGAATTTGCATTTGTGAGCAAATAACGTCAGCTCTCCTTTACAAAAGATATTGGTTCTACAAGTGGATTAGCAGCTTTGGCTGCCAAGTTCTGTTGCACAGATAAAATGGTCCTTGAGAAAAACCTGGAAATTTACTTTAAAATTTTAAGAAAATCCATCAAATAAGCAGCAAAGTTCTTCCTGAAAACTTTCTAAACAATACTTACTTTGGTTTGAATATTTAGACTTTTTTCTCTTAATATTTCTCTAATAAGTTTGATGTATATCTTTAAAAAGATATATTTAAGACAGAAGCCATTAAAAAAGTTTTTTAAAGCCACTGTCATCTATAATTATCTTGTCATAACTTCATTTCTTGAAATTCTCTTCTAGTCTGTAATTACTAAATGTAATTAGAATGTTGGCATTTAAGTGATTGCATGCTATACTTTGGCCCTTAAATGTCCTTATGTACCCTCTTTTGTGAATGTGCCTTGTGAAACAATTCATACTCCAGCACTGTGACTCAGGGCAGTGAAAGGGGGCTTGTTTCGAATAGCAGAGTGAGGGTCAGATAGTCTTCCAATCAGAAAACATTCCATGCAGTTTGAGGCACAGGTGAATAGCAGATTTCTTCTTGGCCTAGGCTTGGCTAGAAAGCAAGTAGATTTATACAGTGTTTGCTCAAATTACAAATGATGAGATGCTAAAAGCACTTTTAGTTTTAGGGAGTTCAAAGTGGCCAGCCAAATGAAAGTTCTGTGGCCAACCTGAGAATAAAATTTATGAATTCTTTGTTGAGGAAGAAGGTGAGACCTTTGTACTTTAGTGGAAATAAGAGCTTGCTGTCTTTCACTCTCTGTCCTTTAGTACAGGCACACACACACACACACACTTACACACAGTACAAGAAACAATAAGCTGCGATTTCCCAGCCCTTCTCCATTGCCTGGAGAAGGAGATCAAAAAGGAAAACTCTTTAAAAAAACATTTTAGAATTCTGCAAAGGATTGATTTTGAGTCTGCAGACTTCAGAGTTGGTGTGCCTGCAGTGGTAATATAGGCATGAGTCTCCAGATCAATGCTTAGGTCTGGAGTGCCAGGCACAGTAGGCAATTTCAGAGGTTTAGAGGAGCAACATTTATTTCCCTCCATATTCCCTTATGGATGGAAATGTATGCTCTTAAGTGAGTTGAGATCCTTAGTGAAGAAGTAGAATGATAAGCAGAAACTACTAGCTAGGGAAATGACCTGTTTAGGAGTTGGGTGTATCAGTGATGATTGGGTTCAAACATCGGTAACAATCAGAAAAATAGGGGTTTGCTTAAGCAAGACAGAGGTTAATATATTTTTCCCTTACATAAGTCCAAAGTTAGGCAGTTGAGAGCTGGTGTGGCAGCTCTGTAGTCATCAGAGATCCAAGCTCCCAGTCTCTTTTTGCTTCCTCATCCTCAGGGCTGGCTTCTACTCTCAGGATTGACCAGGGCTGTAGGACGGCCACTACTGCTCTGCCCTCACACCTGCGCTCCAGGCAGGAAGGGCAGGGCCAGAGGGTGCACTCGCCAGCAGATTCAGCCCTTTGAAGAGCTGTCTGTTGTCCTACCTACTATTGGCTGCCCCCTCCATAAAAGACAGTGCCTTCCCAATGATGCAGAAGTTAGATACTGGGTAGGCAGACCGTAGTCTCTGCCAGACCAAGTGATCATGAGCATAAAGGTATTCCTGAGACCTAGATGGCTGAGACCTTGGGATGTTTGCCAACTCTTAAGATAGGATGGTAATGTTTGACAGATCTAACCTTTAGTTTGCTGCTGATTGATTGATTCAGCAGTGTTAAGGACTTACTCTATACCAGGCGCTGAAATTACAGGAGTGAAAAAGATAGACACGTTCCCTCTCTCAGAAGAGTTTATAGGCTAATTTGGAAAAAAAAAAAACTTGTTTTTAAATAAATAAATTATAAGTATATTAAGTGTACTGACTATTAAGAGAAGGAGAAGTAGAGAGTACTCCCCTAATAGGGATTTCTTATTAGGAAAGACTCCAGAAGGGTTTGACACAGTGTATACACTGAGATTTAAAGGATGCATGGGAGTTAGAAAGTTGAGGATGAGTCAGGTTAGAAAGAGGGGGAGGAATGTTCCAGGCAGATCCACTCCCAGTCTAAGAGTTCTTTCTTCATCAGAGGGAATCAGCGGGAGTTTCCAAAGCAGCAAAAGGGACTCCAGGTTCTTTTTTTATGCAAAATGGCCAAAAGGACTGCTGTCCTTCCTACTTACTTGTTTTTTCACTGTTTCTTGATGAGTGCCTGCCTGCTTAGGTGGCACCAGGAAGTGTTGGTAACCGAGGAAGGAGGGGGACAAGTGATTGGGGCATATACTGAAGCCTAGTTGCCCCATCATAGATCTGCATTTTGGTCTCAGTGTGGGACTCTGGGGAGGCAAGGACTGGTTCTGACCCTGAAGTGCTGATATGACCCCCCCTTCCCCTTCCAGGAAGTGGACATTGTGGTAGCACCGTGCCAAGGCCTCCGGCCCACAGTGGATGTTCTGGGTGACTTGGTGAATGATTTCTTGCCTGTGATAACCTATGCACTCCACAAAGATGAACTCTCTGAGAGGGATGAGCAAGAGCTTCAGGAAATCCGAAAGTATTTCTCCTTTCCCATATTCTTTTTCAAAGTGCCGAAGCTGGGCTCGGAGATAATTGACTCCTCCAC
Source organism: Neotragus moschatus (assembly GCA_006410615.1). Lineage (NCBI taxonomy): Eukaryota > Metazoa > Chordata > Mammalia > Artiodactyla > Bovidae > Neotragus > Neotragus moschatus. The sequence goes on along the minus strand of SJYA01002179.1, from coordinate 268,508 downwards.
TGAAAGAATGGAGAGTGAAAGATCACCACTTCATCGCCAGCTGACTGACCTGGGCTATCTGAGCAGCAGCCACTGTAACTGTGGGGCCCCTGGCCAGAACACCAAAGCTCAGAGCATGTTGGTGGAGCAAAGTGAGAAGCTGAGACACTTGAACACGTTTTCTCACCAGGTGCTGCAGACTCGCCTGGTGGACGCAGCCAAGGCCCTGAACCTGGTGCACTGCCGCTGCCTCGACATCTTCATTAACCAGGCTTTTGACATGCAGCGGGACCTGCAGATTACACCCAAACGTCTGGAATACACTCGAAAAAAGGAGAATGAGCTGTATGAATCATTGATGAATATTGCCAACCGGAAGCAAGAGGAAATGAAGGACATGATCGTTGAGACTCTTAACACCATGAAGGAGGAACTTCTGGATGATGCAGCCAACATGGAGTTCAAAGGTGGGTCCTAGAGAGAGCTTGGTGTAGGGTGCAGGAACTGGGGCATCCTTGAACCCTTTCCACCTGGCATAGAGTACATCAATTCTGAAGCCCAAAGGAACCTACTCCGATGGGGCTCATTAGCAGCAGCCTACCAGCCTACCTGAAATCATTGGGTGAAGTTGGCCTCTCTTGTTCTGAGAGGCCTTCTTGGAAAAGTCTGCCGTCATTCCTGCCTGTTCGATAAATTCATCCTAATGCTGCTCTTTGGTCTCCAGTTCTTGTTTGTATCCCCTTGCCTTTTTGAGACTGGAGAAGAGCTGCTTGAAGAACGTCACTGAGGCGTGCTTTCATCCTGACTCCTTTGTCATGGCCCATGCTGCTTTGTTGGTTCTTTTTTGTGTGTCATGGTCTCATTTTCTTTTCAGGGTGCTCCTGAGACCAAACTCAGAAGGATTTCCCAAAGTAGCAGTTTTAGCTTTTCTGGCCTTCCTATCCTTCATGAATAACTGTTAACAAAACTGGGCCAAATGCTTAGTCATGTCTTTTGGTATCTGAGGTCTGGGTGCTACTGACTTTGTATAGTGACTCCTGTGTGAACATTAGCTCTCAGTTCAGTTGCTCAGTCATGTCCAACTTTTTGACCCCATGGACTACAGCACACCAGGCCTCCCTGTCCAGCACCAACTCCTCGAGCTTTCTCAAACTCATGTCCATTGAGTCAGTGTTGCCATTCAACCATCTCATCCTCTGTCATCCCCTTCTCCTCCTGCCTTTAGTCTTTCCCAGCATCGGGGTCATTTCCAGTGAGTCACCTCTTCACATCAAGTGGTCAAAGTATTGGCGCTTCAGCTTCAGCATCAGCATCAGTCCTTCCAGTGAATATTCAGGACTGATTTCCTTTAGGATTGACTGGTTGAATCTCCTTGCAGTCCAAGGGACTCTCAAGAATCTCCTCCAGTACCACAGTTCAAAAGCATCAATTCTTTGATGCTAAGCTTTCTTTATAGTCCAACTCTCACATCCATACATGACTACTGAAAAAAAAACCATAGCTTTGACTAGACAGGCCTTTGCTGACAAAGTAATGTCTCTGCTTTTTAATATGCTATCTAGATGGGTCATAGCTTTTTCCAAGGAGCAAGCGTCTGCAGTGATTTTGGAGCCCAAGGAAATAAAGTCTGTCACTGTTTCCATTGTTTCCCCGTCTATTTGCCATGAAGTAATGGGACTGGATGTCATGATCTTAGTTTTTTGAATGTTGAGTTTTAAGCCAGCTTTTTCACTTTCCTTTTTCACTTTCATCAAGAGGCTCTTCAGTTCCTCTTTACTTTCTGTCATAAGGGTGATATCATCTGGATATCTGAGGTTATTGATATTTCTCCCAGCAGTATTGATTTCAGCTTGTGCTTCATCCAGCCTGGTATTTCTCTTTATGTACCCTGCATATAAGTTAAATAAATAGGGTAACAATATATAGCCTTGACGTACTCCTTTCCCAGTTTGAAACCAGTTCGTTGTTCCATGTCCAGTTCTAACTGTTGCTTCTTGACCTGTATACAGATTTCTCAGGAGATGGTAAGATGGTCTGGTATTCCCATCTCTTGAAGAATTTTCTGCAGTTTGTTGTGATCCACACAGTCAAAAGGCTTTGGCATAATAAAGCAGAAGTAGATGTTTTCTGGAACTCTCTTGCTTTTTCTGTGATCCAAAGGATGTTAGCAGTTAGATCTCTGGTTCCTCTGCCTTTTTAAATCCAGCTTGAACATCTGGAAGTTCTCAGTTCATGTACTGTTGAAGCCTGGCTTAGAGAATTTTGAGCATTGCTTTGCTAGTGTGTGAGATGAGTGCAATGGTGCGGTAGTTTGAACATTCTTTGGGATTGGCTTTCTTTGGGATTGGAATGAAAACTGATCTTTTCCAGTCCTGTGGCCACTGCTGAGTTTTTCCAAATTTGCTGGCATATTGAGTGCAGCACTTTAACAGCATCATCTTTAAAGATTTGAAAGAGCTCAACTGGAATTCCATCAGCTCCACTAGCTTTGTTCGTAGTGATGCTTCCTAAGGCCCAGTTGACTTTGTGAGTGATCACACCATTATGGTTATCTGGGTCATGAAGATCTTTTTTAAATTGTTCTTCTGTGTATTCTTGTCCACCTCTTCTTAATATCTTCTGCTTCTGTCAGGTCCATACCATTTCTGTCCAATAAGTGCCCACCTTTGTATGAAAGGTTCCCTTGGTAGCTCTGATTTTCTTGAAGAGATCTCTAGTCTTTCCCATTCTGTTGTTTGCCTCTATTTCTTTTCATTGATCACTGAGGAAGGCTTTCTTATCTCTTCTGTTGTTTTTGGAACTCTGCATTCAGATGGGTATATCTTTCCTTTTCTCCTTTGCCTTTTGCTTCTCTTCTTTTCTCAGCTATTTGTAACGCCTTCTCAGACAACCATTTTGCCTTTTTGCATTTCTTTTTCTTGGGGATGGTCTTGATCACTGCCTTCTGTACAATGTCATGAACTTCCATTCATAGTTCTTAAGATAGTAGAACAGCCTCCATAGGTGGGTTCTGCTTATTGCCATTTTCTAGACGAGGAAAATAAGACTCAGATAGCTTCAGTAATTTGCTCAAGGTCACACAGATACTAAGTAGTAGAGGCAGAACTTGAATCTAGACAGTCTGATTCCTGAGCTCATACTCATAATTTCCACACTTACTGCTTCTTTATCTAATTCCTGTTATTGATGTTACCATCTTCCTGGGAACCAGCTTCAAAACCTCAGCATGAGGACTTCCCTGGCGGTCCAGAGGTTCAGACTCTGTACTTCCAATGCAAGGATACACATTGTGTATCTTTAAGGCAGTGACAGCGTTCCAGTTTTACTTTTTATTTCTCTAGTAATTGATTAGAATTGAATTCTTGACTCTTGGATTTTTCTCATGAATATGCTAGGGAGTGTGAAATATTACAAAGATTAGAGGCTTTGGAATTCATGAGCTTTGCGTTCAAATGCTAGATATATTATTCCCTAACTCTACCATCCCCTCCCAGTGCCCAGTTTATTCTCTTTTTGAGGTTTTTTCCTGACATACCAAATATAACCAGTGATACCCTTATGACATTGTTGTTAGGGTTAAATTAGATTAGATACGTAAAATACTTCTGTGCATTTCAGATAGTCTACACTCAGTGAATGTCCTTCCTCCCCTTCTGTAAATGTGATGTAAGAGCTGAAGGATCAGTAGGTTCATTCTGTACACAGGTGCTCCTTCAGGACTCTTGATGCCTCAAATCATTGAGTATTGCGTGGCCCCTCATGCTGAGAGTCCAGGGTAGTCAGCCATGTGTGTTTTGTAGCCATCAGCCTGCTAGCTGCTTGGGTCCAACTTTATTCAGTGTACCTGCCCATTCCCCTCACAGCCAACTAGCTTTTTGCTGTGCCTCCGTAGATGTCATTGTCCCTGAGAATGGAGAACCAGTGGGCACCAGGGAGATCAAATGCTGCATCCGACAGATCCAGGAGCTCATCATTTCCCGGCTTAATCAAGCAGTGGCTAACAAGCTGATCAGCTCCGTGGATTACCTGCGTGAGAGCTTCGTTGGAACCCTGGAACGGTGTCTGCAGAGCCTGGAGAAGTCTCAGGATGTCTCAGTTCACATCACCAGTAATTATCTCAAACAGGTACTCCGAGGGTAATTAAGAGCTGGCCACAGATAAAACATGAAACAGAATCCACCCACGAGCCCAGCGTCAAGTTAGCCAAGAATTCCCCTTTCAGTCTTTTTGCCAGTCCAGTTTGAGTTTTGTTTTCCTGTCTCATGACCACTGTCTGTGGGAGGTGCTTGTGAACTGTCAGGTTGCAGTTCAGCCAATGAGCAAGATGATGAAGTGGAAGGGTCCCATTGGCCACAAAACAGATGACCACCCTGCCTTGACTCTGCACATACACTGAGGGGTAGCTTTGGGAACCTTGAAACTGGACCATGTTCTTGAAATAAATGTCATTTGTTGCATTTTTAATTATCTACTTTACTCAGGGCATATTGACTTTCTTATTGTGTCTTCTTTTTCAGATCTTAAATGCTGCCTATCATGTTGAAGTCACATTTCACTCAGGGTCCTCAGTTACAAGGATGCTATGGGAGCAAATCAAACAGGTAGAGGTTTTTTAGGGAAAGATTTTTCAGCCCCTAATTGGCTCAAATGAATCTTGGTCACTCCAACAGGAACTAATGTCTAGGATGTCTGTCCTAGACAAACTGATATCTGTCAGTATAGGTGGCCGTTTGTCCTGATTTTCCTGCCTGGGGAAGTTCTGACTTATGCCTGTTCTGAAATAATTATTAACAGTGTCCCCTTTAACTCTTAAAAGTGATGTATCTAAATGATACTTTATGGAGTCATAAAACTCTACTTCTCTAGCTTTTTCATGTTTCTTTTCCCCAGCCTAAGTGTTTTCTCAGAACCAAGATTTGTTACCAAAGACCATGAGTATGATGTATTTTCTGGTATTCAGTCTCGTTCTTATATTGAATTATTTGCTGACTTTAGAAAGGGAATTATCAAGCACCCCCAGTACTGATTGTAATGTATTGAGGATTTGTGAACATGCATTCCAAGCCTAATGTTCTTTGATGTTTTCCATTGGACTGAGCCCCAATTTTTTGGTAGGTAAAATTGGAGAGGGGTGTTGAACCTCATACAGCTCTTGTCTTAAGATCCTGGCCTGCTAAATGGGTAGTCCAGCGAGGAAGGGGTTCTAGTGGTCCCTGCCTCCACCCCTCAGTGTTCTCACTACCCCTGTCCCGACAGATCATCCAGCGCATCACTTGGGTGAGCCCACCTGCCATCACACTGGAGTGGAAGAGGAAGGTGGCCCAGGAAGCCATCGAGAGCCTCAGTGCCTCCAAGCTGGCCAAAAGCATTTGCAGCCAGTTCAGGACTCGGCTCAACAGTTCTCACGAGGCCTTTGCAGCTTCCTTGCGGCAGGTGAGTCTGTAGGAAAGGCGACGCAGCTGGATCAAGCAGAGAGGCGCCTCATCTGCTGTGGAGTGCTTTATCCACTGCCCTCTATAGAGTTGTTTAAAAATCGTCAGTGTATTTTCTTTCTGTTGTGTTAGAGGATAATACTCAGTTACAGGGTGTTTCATTTCGTGTGGATGTTTTTCTAACTCTAGAGAGAATGGAGAAAATGCAGTTAATTTCTCTTCACTTCACTGAGTGAGGAATGAAAATCAAGGGGTAGGAATTTTATATGAGTTTATATAGTATTTTAGGAATGAGGGACAAAAAAGGATGGCATTCCAGCTTCCATGTGTGTGCTTAGTCACTCAGTCATGTCCAACTCTTTGCAGCCCCATGGACTGCAGCTTGCCAGGCTCCATGGGGATTCTCCAGGCAAGAATACTGGAGTGAGTTACCATGCCCTGCTTCAGAGGATCTTCCTAACCCAGGGATCAAACCCAGGTCTCCTGCACCACAGGCAGATTCTTTACCACCTGAGCCACCAGGGAAGCCCCCATCTTTCATAGTAGTTTGCAATTATGTGACATTTGCTTGTGCCTTTGGGGGGGGGTGTGGGTGTGTGCAGGTGCATATTTTGTGGAGGGGAGGGTGGGTAGATATGATTATACATCCAGGAGGAAAAAATTATTACTTAATGAGTGCTCACTACCTGCCAACCACTGAGTTGCGTTACATGCATCTTAATTCTCACAGTTACCCTTATGAGGTAGACATCGTTATCCCTATAATAGGCGAGGAAGCCAAAACTGGGGACCTGATAAGCCATATTTCTTTCTTCTTTTTCTGTCCCAGCTGGAAGCTGGCCACTCAGGCCGGTTGGAGAAAACTGAAGATCTATGGCTGAAGGTTCGGAAAGATCATGCTCCCCGCCTGGCACGCCTTTCGCTGGAAAGCCGTTCTTTACAGGATGTCTTACTGCATCGTGAGTCCTTACTTTTTCCTTAGTAAATGGGAAGAGGCTTCTGGATACCTAACATCCTCACGCCCAACCTCGGAGAATTCCACTGTCTAAAGCTTGCAAAGCTGTCTAAACATCTACTGTTTTTTAGTTTCTGATGAAATCTGCTTGGTCCTGCTGTTTATATAGTTCAAATAACACAACTGCAGTTTATTTAAATTAAAGCAGTTAGGTTACTACTGGGTTACAAAACATCCACATTTCTTCCCTTGGCATAGTTATGACTTCCTGCTTCTAAGCAAGTCCACGTCTGAGACTCTTGAGTCAGTTGCCCAGCAAGTTCACATCCTTCCTGCCTTATCTCTGTCCCTTACAGGTAAACCTAAACTGGGGCAGGAGCTGGGCCGGGGCCAGTACGGCGTGGTGTACCTGTGTGACAACTGGGGGGGGCACTTCCCTTGTGCTCTCAAGTCGGTTGTCCCTCCAGATGAGAAGCACTGGAATGACCTAGCTTTGGAGTTCCACTACATGAGGTAAGTTCTGGTCTCAGTCAGCTTTGTGGGGAGCAATTCTTCTAGAGGAGAACCTAGAAACCGCTATAAATTTTGTACCAAGAGATACAGTGTGCCCTGTCTCTCCATTCCATGTCTCACAATGTTGTAGACCAGTATTTCAGTGTCAGGTCCAGAAATGTGCTCTCTTTAAGAGGAGCCTTTACTCCTTTCCCTGCCCTTTCCCTCCATCCTAATTCTTAGACACATCCTTATATTTGCCTTTCTCCCTTAGTCCTCAAGGCCTGTTCCCTTTCAGATTCCGTAATTCTCTGTCCTTGTTAGGGAGGCCATTCTCTTTGCCCTCTCTCTGTCCTGAGGGCCATTACTCTGGGCCTGGACTAAGCATGGTCCCCCATGGTGACACGCTACTCGAGGATAGCACCTAGGTGCTCTAGCCCAGGCCTCTCTGCTCCTCACCAGGTCTCTGCCAAAGCATGAGCGCTTGGTGGATCTGCACGGCTCCGTCATCGACTACAGCTACGGCGGTGGCTCCAGCATCGCCGTGCTGCTCATCATGGAGCGGCTGCACCGGGACCTCTACACGGGGCTGAAGGTGAGAGGCCAACAGGGCGGCCAGTTGGCAGCCGGGTTCATGGGCTCCTTTCTGGCCTTCCCTCCCTTCTTCCTGATTCAGAGCCTCTAGCTCTCATAAGACGTTTTTGGAGTAATCAAACTTTATCACCTTCAGTTCCAAACCCTAAAAAAAGTCTCAGAAGTTGGTTTTTGGCCCCATTTTATATCTAGAATATTGCAATTCACTATTTTTACCTATTGTGGTAATAGTAAAAGTCTAGACTACAGAGAGGAGCAAAAAAGCTTCCTATAACTCTACTATTCTTTTTTTTTTGTTCTCTGTGAATTAAACCAGTTTTTTTTGTCAACAAATATTTATTAGTGGTTACTTTGTACAAGGCCTTGTATTAAGCAACATAAGAGGAGATCAAAAAACATATAATTTGCAAAATATATATATATATATATATAATTTGGCAAAATATATATATATATATAATTTGGAAAAATATATATATATATATATAATTTGCAATATATATATATTTTGGCCAAGACTTTAAAAAAAGTTATAGTCAGTGATCATTTCATGAACAGGTGGCATTTGGGTTTGATAATACCCTGGTGGGTAAAATTTGGGCAGATGTTGGAAAGAAGAAGTTATACCAGGGGAAGAAATAGGCTAGTGCCCAGGATATGTGAAGGACACTATGACTGTGTTGGAGCAGGTGGTTCATTTGGGGGATAGAGGGGAAACAAATTGTAAAGAAGTGCTGGAAACAAATTATAGAAGATCAGAACTGTTAAGAATTCCATAAAATTCAAATTCCCGTATAGACAGTGAGAAGCAAAAGATTTTGAACGAAGTAAAATGTTCTCAGTTGAATGCTGAGTTCCCCTCATCTAAAACAGCCCCCAGCAGGGAAATAGGGAGGTTTCTTTTGTTTCCCCTCTACACTGGAGCGAGCTAGAAGAGCTAACCCCAGAGTGTCTGGTAGGTTTCTTCTGACAGGTGCCTCTTTTCCCAGTTTATATGGAAGCTTTCAGAAGTAAGACAGAAGAATCTTCAGAAATGCTTACGGGAGCCATGAGAAATCAACCAAATGAAGAAGAGGACTCTCCAAGTGGCTTCCCTTCTTCATTTCAGGGGAGTTAGGCTCAGCTTTTCCATAAGTGGGTTATGAGAACCATATATGGGCTTATGGATAAGTGATATAACAGTCTCCAGAATTCAGAAGACCCTGACTTGGAACCTTGCTAGACGTAACATGAATGACTTTGGCATTTGAATCCGTAAAACCAAACCTGGACTAACCAGGCCTACAAAGCAACAGAAGGAAATCTGCCTGAGAGCCCTAGAAATACTCACACTGAGTCTCTAGGGCTGTTATGAGTTTATTCAGGTTGGAAATGAGCTCCTGCCTTCAGGTGTCTGGCTGTGGCTCTCCTGGTCAACTGTGGGGCTCATCCAGCTGCCTCAGTGCTGCCTCCAGGAGACTTTCTCTGGCCCTTGCAGCTTGCCTTTCCTTGCTTTCCCTTTGTTTCCCTCCTGCCTGACTTCCTCCCCTTGTTCTCATCCACTTCTCTGCTTGTGTGCCCTAGTGTGCACAGTCTCTCAGTACCTCCCAGAGGAACTCTTGGTTGGTATAAGTGAGTTGGGCTGAGGAGTCGTCCTCTTGGTGACACGTAAACCCTTTTGTCTCCCCAAGGCTGGGCTGGCCCTGGAGACCCGTTTGCAGATAGCCCTAGATGTTGTGGAGGGAATCCGCTTCCTGCACAGCCAAGGACTTGTCCACCGTGATGTCAAACTGAAAAATGTGCTGGTAAGTAAGAGCTGTTTCCCCAGGGTAACTCCCTGTCTCTGCATGTAAGTGACCTTTGGAAGGAGGTACACATACATCAGGGCTTCCCTAGCGGCTCAGATAGTAAAGAGTCTGCCTGCAGCGGAGGAGACCCATGTCTAGGAGACGGTCCCTAGGTCGGGAAGACCCCCCTAGAGCAAGGAACGGCTATTCACTCCAGTATTCTTGCCTGGAGAATTCCACGGACAGAGGATCCTGGCTAGCTACACCCCATAGGGTCTCAAAGAGTTGGACACGACTGAATGACTAATACTTTCACACATAAATATAAATCTGTTCACAGGAAAAGACTGGGGTGAGAGTAGAACAATTCACAGCAGAAGAGATGGATGGTATCTTGGACTTGCAGCTTAGGGAAAAGTTGCGTCATAGGTCTAGCTTATATTGCTTAAGGTTTTTCATCCTAACGCTGGTGAGAAAATTTAAACTTACAGAGAAGCTAAAAAAGTGGTATGGTGAAGACCGCTTATCGCTCATCCAGATTCATGTTCTCTCTCCTATTGTGGCTGTCTTTGTCTCTGTCTCTCTCTTCAACTGCATATGCACACACATTTTTTTACTAAACTATATGACAGTAAGTTGCAGATAAAGGTCTGCTTCTAAGGAATTCCCTGGTGATCCGTGGCTAAGACTCTGTGCTCCCAATGCAGGAGGCTCAGGTTCAGTCCGTAGTCAGGGAACTAGATTCACATAATTGCAACTAAGAGTTCTCACGTTGCAACTAAAGACCCTGCATGCCACAACAGAGATTGAAGCTCCCAAGTACCGAAGCCAAGGCTGGGAGCAGCTAAACTGATTTCAAATAAACTTTGCTCCCAAATACTTCAGCTTGTATCTCTTAAGGAAAAGACATTCTTCCACATAATTAAAATGCCATTATCGAGGCTTCCTTGGTGGCTCAGTGGTAAAGAATCGACCTGCCAGTGCAGGAGACACAAGAGGAGTGGATTTGATCCCTGGGTTGGGAAGATCCCCTGGAGGAAGAAATGGCAACCCACTCCAGTATTCTTGCCTGGGAAATTCCATGGACAGAGGAGCCTGGCAGGCTGCAATCCATGGAGTCATATAGAGTTGGACAGGACTGATACGCAGAGTACATCATGAGAAACGATGGGATGGAAAGAAGCACAAACTGGAATCAAGATTGCCGGGAGAAATATCAATAACCTCAGATATGCAGATGACACCACCTTATGGCAGAAAGTGAAGAGGAACTAAAAAGCCTCTTGATGAAAGTGAAGGAGGAGAGTAAAAAAGTTGGCTTAAAGCTCAGCATTCAGAAAATGAAGATCATGACATCTGGTCCCATCACTTCATGGGAGATAGATGGGGAAACGTGGAAACAGTGTCAGACTTTATTTTTTGGGGCTCCAATATCACTGCAGATGGTGACTGCAGCCGTGAAATTAAAAGATGCTTACTCCTTGGAAGAAGAGTTATGACCAACCTAGATAGCATATTGAAAAGCAGAGACATTACTTTGCCAATAAAGGTCCATCTGGTTAAGGCTATGGTTTTTCTAATGGTCATGTGTGGATGTGAGAGTTGGACTGTGAAGAAGGCTGAGCACCAAAGAATTGATGCTTTTGAACTGTGGTGTTGGAGAAGACTCTTGAGAGTCCCTTGGATTGCAAAGAGATCCAACCAGTCAATCCTAAAGGAGATAGGTCCTGGGTGTTCATTGGAAGGATTGATGTTGAAGCTGAAACTCCAATACTTTGGTCACCTGATGCGAAGAGCTGACTCATTTGAAAAGACCTTGATGCTGGGAAAGATTGAGGGCAGGAGGAGAAGGGGATGACAGAGGATGAGATGGCTGGATGCCATCACCAACTCGATGGGCGTGAGTCTGAATGAAATCCAGGAGTTGGTGATGGACAGGGAGGCCTGGCGTGCTGTGAACGATTGATGGGGTTGCAAAGAGTTGCACACGACCGAGTGACTGAACTGAACTGAACACAGTACAGTTATAGTTACATAAAGATTTATAACGTGTTAGTTTCTGGTATTAAAATGATTCCATTCTACATATCTGTATTCTTTTATCATATTCTTACCAATTTTATGCCATTACAAGATACTGAATATAGTCCCTTGTGCTATAAACATTGTTGATTATCTGTTTTATATGTATAGTTTGTATCTGCTAATCCCAAACTCCTAATTTATCGCTCTGCCACCCCGTTCCCCTTTGGTAGCCACAAGTTTGCTTTCCATGTCTGTGAATCTGCTTCTGTTTTGTAAGTGAGTTCACTTGTATCGTATTTTAGATTCCACACAGCAGTGGCATCATCTGCTTGTCTTTCTCTGTCTGGCCGACTTCTTTCCTTTTGGTAATCTCTAGGTCCATCCATGTCGCTGCAAATGGCATCATTCCATTCTTTTTTACGGCTGAGTTATATTCCATTATATATACATACAGTTGTTTCTTTATTCCTCTGAGACATAGATTTCCTTCAGAAACTTGAGGGTGTCAAAAAAGCCCTCAGCCGACCAAAGGAGCTCAACCTTCATACTGACCAACTTTCTGCCCTGGGTCCTGGAGGTCAGAGGAGAATAATCAGGAACTGAAACACTTTCCTTATGTCCTTCCCTTACTCATTCTTCCATTTGCTAAGCTCCTGATGAGTGCCAGGCACTGTGCTATATGCTGGGGACACAAAGATGAAGAAGACAGTCCTTGCGCCAGGTTGCTTATGGTCTAGGGAGAAGAAGGAATGGGAGTGGATCTGGAGGCGGGGAAGCTAGGGGCAGAGCTGATGAAGTGCTGCTCTGAGGTAGATGCCTACTTTTGAGGTTTTGAATGCAGTTGAGCACTGTGTGCAGGACCAGGCATAGGGTGACTGTCATCCTGCTTTGTCGGCAGTTGGACAAGCAGAACCGTGCCAAGATCACAGACTTAGGATTCTGCAAGCCAGAGGCCATGATGTCAGGCAGCATTGTGGGGACGCCAATCCATATGGCCCCTGAGCTTTTCACAGGTAAGCAGGAGGGTGGGGAGTGGGTTTGGGCAGAGCTCTGTATTTCAACCAAGTGCTACCCTTCGGACTAGGTAGTACCCACAAGTACTACTGGCAGTTCTGGTACAGGCAGGGAGAAACCAGAACAGAAGATACCCAAGATAAGTAGGGAGAAAAGGGAAGAGGTAAAGGAGCAAGAAAGACAGTTATAAATGGGAATCACCAGCTACCTTTTGGCTATCTCTCTAGGCTGTTAGTGCCATAATTGCCATAGTCAATCAATTATTTAATCATAAAGTATGATAGAGTAAAGTCAGAAATAGAAAAATAACATATATTAACACATATATTACAGAATCTGGAAAAATGATACTGATGAACCTGTTGGAAGGGCAGGAATAGAGATGCAGATGAAGAGAATGGACTGTGGACACAGCAAGGGAGGAGAGGGTAGAACAAATTAAGAGAGTTTCACTGACATATATACACTGCCATGTGCAAAATAGATGGCTAGTAGGAAGCTGCTTGGGTTTCCCTGGTGGCTCAGTGGTGACGAATCCGCCTCCCAATGCAGAAGAGTCGAGTTTGCTCCCTGGGTCGGGGAGATCCCCTGAAGAAGGAAATGGCAACCCACTCCAATATTCTTCCCTGGAGAATTGCATGGAGCCTGACGTGTTACAGTCCATGGGATCGCAGAGAGTCGGCCAAGGCTGAGCGACAGCATCAGGATCAGGAGTTAGTTGGACACACTAACTATAGTGTACTAACTGTAGTTTTACACACATCGAAAAGAAGCAGACAGTCATCATTTTTCTTTCCCTGACTTTAAAAAAATTGCTATTCCCACTTCTATTATTTGATCTTGGCTACTTTATATTTAAATTCCTTTGATCGTTTCTACTGCAGTTCATCCTACTGTTGTAAAAGTAATCTTTCTAAAATATTTTCTTCATGTTACCTCCTGCTCTAAAGCATAAATGACCCCTTCTCCCCACCGAATCCAGACTATCTGATTTTAAATGTCTTTATGTTCTGGTTCCAACCTATTTACCCACTTGTATTTTCCAATTTTATTTCCCTAATATGACCTTTCAGGATTAATCTTTTTGACAGTCCCATTAAAATTAAAGGCCTGTTTTCCTCCTCCTTTGTCAAGTTCTANGACTTAGGATTCTGCAAGCCAGAGGCCATGATGTCAGGCAGCATTGTGGGGACGCCAATCCATATGGCCCCTGAGCTTTTCACAGGTAAGCAGGAGGGTGGGGAGTGGGTTTGGGCAGAGCTCTGTATTTCAACCAAGTGCTACCCTTCGGACTAGGTAGTACCCACAAGTACTACTGGCAGTTCTGGTACAGGCAGGGAGAAACCAGAACAGAAGATACCCAAGATAAGTAGGGAGAAAAGGGAAGAGGTAAAGGAGCAAGAAAGACAGTTATAAATGGGAATCACCAGCTACCTTTTGGCTATCTCTCTAGGCTGTTAGTGCCATAATTGCCATAGTCAATCAATTATTTAATCATAAAGTATGATAGAGTAAAGTCAGAAATAGAAAAATAACATATATTAACACATATATTACAGAATCTGGAAAAATGATACTGATGAACCTGTTGGAAGGGCAGGAATAGAGATGCAGATGAAGAGAATGGACTGTGGACACAGCAAGGGAGGAGAGGGTAGAACAAATTAAGAGAGTTTCACTGACATATATACACTGCCATGTGTAAAATAGATGGCTAGTAGGAAGCTGCTTGGGTTTCCCTGGTGGCTCAGTGGTGACGAATCCGCCTCCCAATGCAGAAGAGTCGAGTTTGCTCCCTGGGTCGGGGAGATCCCCTGAAGAAGGAAATGGCAACCCACTCCAATATTCTTCCCTGGAGAATTGCATGGAGCCTGACGTGTTACAGTCCATGGGATCGCAGAGAGTCGGCCAAGGCTGAGCGACAGCATCAGGATCAGGAGTTAGTTGGACACACTAACTATAGTGTACTAACTGTAGTTTTACACACATCGAAAAGAAGCAGACAGTCATCATTTTTCTTTCCCTGACTTTAAAAAAATTGCTATTCCCACTTCTATTATTTGATCTTGGCTACTTTATATTTAAATTCCTTTGATCGTTTCTACTGCAGTTCATCCTACTGTTGTAAAAGTAATCTTTCTAAAATATTTTCTTCATGTTACCTCCTGCTCTAAAGCATAAATGACCCCTTCTCCCCACCGAATCCAGACTATCTGATTTTAAATGTCTTTATGTTCTGGTTCCAACCTATTTACCCACTTGTATTTTCCAATTTTATTTCCCTAATATGACCTTTCAGGATTAATCTTTTTGACAGTCCCATTAAAATTAAAGGCCTGTTTTCCTCCTCCTTTGTCAAGTTCTAGTCTTGGTTCTCTTATCCTTGACCCTCCCAGTGCCATAATTGTACACACTGTAAAATGGGCATTATAAATGTGTCCTTTCTAACAGGGATGTTATAAGAGCTAATGGATAGCAAAGGCTTTAGAAAAGAGTGTGAAAAGGCCTCCACTGATGCAGGTGAGTGTGATGCTGTCGATCCCTTCCCTGCTCACTGCTTGTCACCCTTTCTTGCTCTAGGGAAGTATGATAATTCCGTGGATGTCTACGCTTTTGGCATTCTCTTCTGGTATATCTGCTCAGGTTCTGTCAAGCTCCCTGAGGCATTTGAGAGGTGTGCCAGCAAAGACCATCTCTGGAACAATGTGCGGAGAGGTAAGAGCCACAAGCCCTGCTTCACCGACTCCCCTGGAGGGAGCATGCTGAAACCCCCTACTCCTGCAGCACCTCCCATCCCCCTCCTCTGGCCACTCCACAGCATGACCTCATACACGTTTAAATCATCGTGGAATCCAGAAAAGACATTTAAGTCCAACCTTTCCTTCCAGGCAGCATGGTTCTGAATTCTCAGAAAGGCTTTTTCTCTTTAAAATGTCTAATTCTTCAACTTCCTATGCTGGTATATTCCAGTTTTTCATCACTATTACTATTAAGTTACTCTTAATAGTAACAGTAACTATTAACTATTAAGTTACTATTTTCATCACTGTTACTGTTAACCTAGATAACTGCAGTTGAAGACAAAGCTCAGTGCATCATTTAGCACCCTGAGCCCCAGCTGGGTAATTGGCCTTAGAGCTGATCATGCCTCTTCCTTGTGTGGGTCCCTTCTCAATGCCTCTGGTCTTATTCTGATGCTCGTTCTCTAGGGGCCCGTCCAGAACGCCTTCCTGTGTTTGATGAGGAGTGCTGGCAGCTGATGGAAGCCTGTTGGGCTGGTGACCCCTCTCAGAGACCTCTCTTGGGCATTGTCCAGCCTATGCTCCAGGGCATCATGGACCGGCTATGCAAGTCTCATTCTGAGAGGCCAAACAGAGGACTCGATGATTCTACTTGACAGCAGAGACCTTTCTCTTTCACTCTTTTTTTTTTCCTTCCCCTCACCTTTTGGCTATGGGAAGAATTTGACGTTTATTCATTACAGAGAGCTCCCAAGGGGACTGATGCTTGCTGGGAAACTTGAGACCCTCCCAGGCAGAGATGACTCCCAGATAGTGAAGAGTTGGCATATCCAGCAGTCCCCTGTACCCAAGCTATTTCTTTAGCCAAAAAAAAATCAGCATAAATCTCTTCTGTATGAAATTTCAAGAAAAGTCATCCACAGTTCCCTTTTCCAGACTCTCTTTAGCTCCAGCTGTAATCAGGACTCTGTGCTTCCATTGTGGAGCCCACATTCCCAACATTCTTTGAAGCCTTATTAGTCCATACTCCTATTTACACATGGGAGGTTAGGTTTTTCTCTATCCAGAGCCACTTTTCAGTTTATCCCCTGTGGCCTAGTTTGCTCTCAGACATTAGTTTGCTAGCAGATGCCCCATATGTTTTGCCTGAGTAGAAAGAAGCAAGGGAGGGGCTAATGCTTAGTAAGGAGATGGGTGGTTACAGTTCATTTTTTAAAAAGTATTCCAAGAAAAGGTGCAAAATATTCCTGAAAGTCTCCAGGCTAGCCATAGTCCAGATGTAGATATTTGGAAGTGTTATTTAAACACTCAGCAGGCTGAGTACAGGAATACATATGTATAACATGTATGTATACTTTGCTTTCGTTTAATAACAATGTCCACTAATTTTGGGTTCTTTATTCCTTGGCATCATTATTTAAGTGATGGAATGCCATGAAATGTACTGTATTGTATATTACTTGGGAAGACACTAGATATTCAAAGAAGTCTGGCAGTACTTGGGCTGTAGAGGGCTCCACAAGACCAAAGTCTTGAAGATTTTACCTCCTAGCTTTGGTTGTCTGTGCTCCCACGTGATGAGGTGAGATTGTGGCTGGGGTAGGCGGAAGGGTGGAGAGGAGAATTATCCTTACTATGTTCCCTCCTCCTTACCACCTGAATTAGGGAAATTCACCTCAGCCTAAAACTGATCACCTGGCCACTTCAATGCACTTGAAGTCTGGTCCCTTCTGTTGCTTCAGAACTGGCTGAGGAACCTTCCTGCCAAGCAGTCAGGAGACACAGTGGGGCCTGGGGCTGCAGAGTAGCTGCCGTGGCCAAGGGATCTGGCAGCAAGGTTGGTCTGGGCAGACTGAGGGATGCACATTCGGGTGTATTTCCCTAGACATGCCCTAGTTCCCTGGATCCTCTGCAGAGAGGGGCTCATTGAGCAAAAGCCTTTCACTTCTCTGGAAAGGAGGGCTGTGCTGGTTCTTCCCAGACCAAAGAAGTCATTTGTGACTCCCATCAGTTTTAAAGGGACAGAACCTGGGCAGCAGCTTCTCCTAATTTTTAACACTAAAAAGAGTGAAAGGGGAGGCTGTATTACTGCCACAGATAGAAACGTGGGACTGTAGAACTCTCAGCTCCTACCTGTCAGCTCTCCACTCCATTTTTTTTTTTTTTTTTGCATTTTTGCTTGAGCTGCCAAAGAGGCATCGACAAAGTTTTTCCCTGATTGGAGAAATGGTTTGGGGTAGCAGGGCTGCGAAGTGATAACTGCACTGAACGACACTTTATTTTTTGGCTTATTATTTAGCACTGAGAAGCCAAGGGGGTTGGTAATTGTAATAGCACTTTGGGGAATAGACTCCCCCGGCCTTGCTTTGGAGAGAAGGCATGCGTGGTATTCCATCTGACTAGTCAGGAAGTTCATACTGCATCAGAGTGGGATAAATGGCCCTCCAAGAGTCCATTGTCAACAGAGTAGTTGCTTTCTTTGAGTTTTCAAAGCTTGATTTTTGGATTTGCTGGATCAAATAACCCACTTTTTCTTTAAAAGAAAAAAAGAGGGTTTATCCTAAATATGAGGGTGGGGTGGGTTAGGGCTAGTGGGTGCTTAAGTGGGTTAGGTGGGAGTAACCTTGAGAAACTTGTATGGCAAACTCCCTTGGGGATTTTAAATAGCACTACTGTTCTTAAAGCGGTTTTATTTTTAACTTTATCTGCTTTGTTAACATCCAGTCCAGCTGAGCTGATGGAAAACAGACTGTGTGTGAACACCTGACATGGGAAACCGGTCTGGATAGCTTGTTGTCTTTTGTCTTTACGTAATGTTTTTGTGTGTGTGTTTTAAAGGACTAATGTTTATTATTACAGTGTTAAATAAAAGTGTAATATACTAAATATGTAGAATAAAAGTGCAATAACAAGAGAAAACTACTCGGGCAGAAGCTCCAGTTCTTACACTCTCTCCCCTCTTTGCTCCCAGTCTCTGTCTATAATAGTGTTACAGCAGAACAGTGTTAATTGTGTATATTTTTAAGCCGTGCAACTGTGGGTTAAGTCTTCATTTAGTGTGATTTTGAATGGCTGAACTTGGTTTTATAGCGTGTGCTTCTGGGATGTGTACACACCAGATGTGCTGTATAATAAAGATCACATTAACATTTTAGGTTGACATCTATTTGGTGTTTGTTTTCCCTTCCCTCGCGATGTCTACCAGATGCTCCCTGTTCCACTCCAATTCCAGTGGGCTCCTAGAGGTCTTTCAGTTTGCCATAAAGATTGACCGAACATGTTACTCTTCCCCATGGATCACTCCCAGTCCTTGGGCCCTTGACAAGACCAGAGGGTGGGGCCCAGGAAGAGGAGGTAGGGCAGCAGAGGAGAAGTGGAAAGTGCAGTTCATTTTTCAGAGTCTCTCCTGGGTTCACAGCCTTTGCACCAGCCTCTCTTCAGCAGGAACTTGCAACATTCTAAACTTGTGTGCAAGCCTGGCTATTCTTTATTACACTCTGAGACATTTGGGGGATGGAATCCAAATATGGGCCTCTCTGCATGTGGAATATTTGAACTTCTTTTTAGGCTCAAGCTGCTCTTCAGATTTGCTTCCTTGGCAGTGCCCAATGGACACCATCATAGGCCTCTACCAGCAAGCAGCAATATCTAACCACCAGGGGCTGTCAGCATGGAGCATGCCTTCTCCCAGGGGCAGATGTGTGTTGTGTTTTGTTTTGGATTACAACATCAGACTCATAGCTGCTTCACTTTTTGCTATAACTGTTTGTGATTTGTTGTTGTTCAGTCACTAAGTGATGTCCAACTCTTTGCAACCCCAAGAACTGCAGCACGCCAGGCTCCTCTGCCCTCCACTGTCTCCTGGGGTTTGCTCACATTCATGTCCCTTGAGTCAGTGATGCTAACTGTCTCACCCTCTGCTGCCCTCTTTTCCTTTTCCTTCAATCTTTCCCTGCATCAGGGTCTCTCCAGCGAGTTGGCTTTTCGCATCAGGTGGCCAAAGTATTGCAGCTTCAGCTTCAGCATCACTCCTTCCGATAAATATTCAGGGTTGATTTCCTTTAGGATTGACTAGTTTGTTCTCCTTGCTGTCCATGGGACTCTCAAGAGTCTTCTCCAGCATCACATTCAAAAATATCAATTCTTCGGCACTCAGCCTTCTTTAGGTCCAACTCTTACATTCATTCATGACTACTGGAAAAACCATAGCTTTGACTCGACTCTATTGGCAAGGTGATGTCTCTGCTTTTTAATACACTGCCTAGGTTTGTCACAGCTTTACTTCCTAGGAGCAAGCGTCTTTTAATTTCATGGCTGCAGTCACCATCTGCAGTGATTTTGGAGCCCAAGAAAATGAAGTCTCTACTTGTTTCCATTGTTTCCCCATCTATTTGCCATGAAGTGATGGGACCAGATGTCATGATTAGTTTTTTGAATGTTGAGTTTTAAACCAGCTTTTTTGCTCCCCTCTTTCACCCTTATCAGGAGGCTCTTTAGTTCTTCTTCACTTTCTGCCATTAGGGTGTTATTATCTGCATATCTGAGGTTATTGTTATTTCTCCCAGCAATCTAGAGTCTAGCTTGTGATTCATCCAGCCTGGCATTTTGAATGATGTACTCCACATATAAGTTAAATAAGCAGGGTCACAATGACAGCCTTGTCATATTCCTTTTCCAATTTTTAATTAGTTGCACCATGTCTGATTCTAATTGCTGCTGCTTGAACTGCATACAGATTTCTCAGGAGATGGTAGGGTGGTCTGGTACTCTAAATATTCCACAGTTTGTTGTGATCCACACAGTCAAAGGCTTTAGCATAGTCAGTGATGCTGAAGCAGATGTTTTTCGGGAATTCCCTTCTTTTTCCATGATCCAGCAAATGTTGGCAATTTGATCTCTGGTTCTTCTTCCTCTTCGAAACCCAGCTTGTACATCTGGAATTTCTTGATTCACGTACTGCTGAAGCCTAGCTTGAAGGATTTTGAGCATAACTTTACTAGCATGTGAAATGAACACAATTGTAAAATAGTTTGAACATTCTTTGGCATTGCCCTTCTTTGGGATTGGAATGAAAACTGACTTTTTCCAATCCTGTGGCCACTGCTGAGTTTTCCAAATTTGCTGACAATTGAGTGTAACACTTTAACAGCATTGTCTTTGCGGATTTTAAATAGCTCAGCTGGCATTCTAACACTTCCACTAGCTTTGTTTGTAGTGAGGCTTCCTAAGGCCCACTTGACCTCACGCTCCAGGATGCCCAGCTCTAGGTGAATGACCTAGGCCTTTTTTGTACAGTTCTGTGTATTCTTGCCACCTTTTCTTAATCTCTTCTTCTTCTATTAGGTCCTTACTGTTTCTGTCCTTTATCATGCTCATCTTTGCATGAAATGTTCCCTTAATATCTCCCAAGAGATCTCTAGTCTTCCCCATTCCATTGTTTTCCTCTGTTTCTTTGCATTGCTCATTTAGGAAAACCTCCTTATCTCTCCTTGCTCTTCTCTGGAACTCTGCATTCAGTAGGGTATATCTTTCCCTTTCCCCCATGCCTTTTGCTTCTCTTCCTTCCTCAGGTATTTACAAAGCTTCCTCAGACAACCACTTTGCCTTTTTGCATTTCTTTTTCTATGGGATGGTTCTAGACCATAACATTGCCTCCTGTACAATGTTATGAACCTCTGTTCATAGTTCTTCAGGCACTCTGTCTACCAGATCTCATCCCTTGAATCTATTCATCATCTCCACTGTATAATCATAAGGAATTTTATTTAGGTCATACCTCAGTGGCCTAGTGGTTTTCCTTACTTTCTTCAATTTAAGCCTGAATTTTTCAATAAGGAGCTCATGATCTGAGCCACAGTCAGCTCTTTTTTTTTTTTTGCTGATTTATAGAGCTTCTCCATCTTCAGCTGCAAAAAACGTAATCAACGTGATTTCAAATTGACCATCTGGTGATGTCCATGTGTAGAGTCATCTCCTAAGTTGTTGGAAAAGGGTATTCTCTATGCCAAGCATGTTTTCTTGACAAAACTCTGTTAGCCTTTGCTCTGCTTCATTTTTCTGTACTCCAGCATCAAACTTGCCTGTTATTCTGGGTATCTCTTGACTTCCTGCTTTTGCATCCCAATCCCGTATAATGAAAATGACATCTTTTTTTTTGGTGTTAGTTCTACAAGTTCATGTAGGTCTTCATAGAACTGGTCAACTTCAGCTTTTTTGGCGTGACTGGTTGGGGCATAGACTTGGATTACTGTGGTGTTGAATGGTTTGCCTTAGAAATGAGATCATCCTGTTTTTTTTTTTTTTCCTTGATATTACACTAATTTTAATTCTCTGTGTGGACATCATTTATTGACTGATATTTTCAGTATCTGTTTTTGTTTTTTTTTTAATTTTATTTATTTTTTTTTTCATCTCAGGTGTACATGAGTTCCCAATCTTGAACCCCCCCCCCCCCCCCNGTCTTAGTACCAAGATTTTGTGAGGACTGTGCTTCTTGACCTACTTCTTACTTTTATTTATTTGCTTTTTTTCATCTCCGGTGTACATGAGTTCCCAATCTTGAACCCACCTCCCACTCCACATCAACTCTCTGGATCATCCCCGTGCACCAGTCCCAAGCATCCTGTATCCTGAACCGAATATAGACCAACGATTCGTTTCCCACACGACAGCACACATGTTTCAGTGCCATTCTCCCAAACCTTCCCCCGCTCTCCCTCTCCCTCAAAGTCCAAATGGCCATTCCATGCATCTGTGTCTCTTTTGCTGTCTCATAAACAGGGTTATCTTCACCATGTTTCTAGATTCCATATATATGAGTTAGTATACTGTATTGGTGCTTTTCTTTCTGGCTTACTTCACTCTGTATAATTGGCTCCATTTTCATCCATCTCATTAGAACTGATTCAAATGTATTCTTTTTAATGGCTGAGTAATACTCCATCGTGCATATGTACCACAGCTTTCTTATCCATTCATCTGTTGATGGACAATCCTGTTATTTTTGAAGTTGCACCCAAGTACTATATTTTGCACGCTTGTTAACTGTGAAGGCTACTTTATTTCTTCTAAGGAATTCTTGCCCACAGTAGTAGATATGATGATCATCTGAATTAAGTTTGACCATCCTGTCTGTTTCAGTTCACTCATTCCTAAGATGTCAGTGTTCAGTCTTGCCTTCTCCTGTTTAACCACATCCAATTCGTGAACTCAAAGTTACAGGTTCCTATGCAGTATTGTTCCTTACAACATCCTATTTTCCTTGCACCACCAGACACATCCCCAACTGAGTATTGTTTCTACTTTGCCCAAACGCTTCATTCTTTCTGGGGTTATTAGTGTTTGCCCTCTGCTCTTCCTGAGTAGGGGCTTCCCTGGTGGCTCAGTTGGTAAAGAATCTGCTATAATGCAGGAGACTGGGTTTGATCCCTGGGTCAAGAAGATCCTCTGGAGAAGGAAACGGCAACCCACTCTAGTATCCTTGCCTAGGATATCCATGGTCAGCAGCGCCTAGCTGACTACAGTCCATGGGATCCCAAGAGTTGGACATGACTTAGCAACTACACCACCACCACCTACTTCCCCAGTTACATACTGGACACATTCCAACTGATGCGGGGGTGGGGGGAAGCTCATCTTCTGGTGTCATATCTTTTTGTCTCTTTATGCTGTTTTTGGGGTTCTCGTGGCAAGAATACTGGAGTGGGTTGCCATTTCCTTCTCCAGTGGATCACATTTTGTCAGACCTCTTCACTATGACCCATCTATGTGGGGTAGCCTTGCATAGCATGAATTACGTAAGCCTCTTTGCCATGACAAGGCTGCGACCCATGAAGTGGTGTGTAAGTATAAGTATTTATTTCATCATTATTTGTAATACTAAAAAGTTGGAGGCAGTGTTAATGTATGACAACAGGGGATGATTAAATTCTGGTTCTTACACCATGGATTGCTATGCAGCCACTAAAAGGAATGGTGTAAATTTCTCTGTACTGACGAGGAAAGATGTTTATGCTATATCATCCTATAAAAAATATACATATATAAGAATATATTTAGTGTGACCTCTTTTTTTTTTGGTAAAACCTCTTCCATTCTCCCATAACTCCAAATTATCTAGAGATCTAGTCCATCTCTCTATATGTACACAGAGAAAAGTTTGTAAGGATATATATCAAAATGATAACAGTGGCTTTCCTAGGGAGTGAATGTCCCAACTTCTAGTGGATTGAATTTCTATAATTCTTCATCTACTATGAACATCTATTTTTATTGTAATTTTAGAAAATGAATGAAATGGCTAATTTAGGAGAAAGGAAATATGTGTTGGAAAGACATCAGAGGCTCACAAAATCAATAAGAAACTGTAAATTCAGACTCATCAAATCAGCCAGTCGGAACCGGAGCAAATTTTCATGGTGGCTGTGAAGAACGGTCTCCATCCTGACGCGTGTGCTGCCAGGGACGGTGTTCTCAGCTGGCCCAGCACAGCCCCAGGCCCATGTCCTCTCTACTGGCTCTAGGTTGGAAGGCTCTCTCCTCCAGATCCCATGGTGGGAGCCCAGCACCTCAATCTGCCTGCTCACCAAAACTGCATTCAGTGGAGAAGACGTGATTCCTGAAAGGTAACCAAAGAACTGCTAGAAAAGGAGCACAGACTCAGGTCAGGCTCCAGGTGACAAGTGCCTGCCGTAGGTCACCTCTTGGGCTGCCTGATGTTTACATCCACCCTTCTGGCACCCCTGGGCGGCAAGGTCATGGAAGGAGGTTTATAGACTGGAGCCTGTGCATAGAGGGGAAAGAGCCAGGTTTCTGGGAAGTTCATTTTTTAACCTCTGGGATTGCTTTCCTTGTAAGAAGACCTTGGTTTTTATTTCCTTTCTTCCCATTTCCTTGTTTTGTTACCAAGGCTTCTCAATGAGATTAACCATAAAAACACTCAAGCGTCCAGCAATGTGCTATACCAGAGGCCTTTAAAAAAATTGAAGTGTAGTTGATTTACAATGTTGCATTAGTTTCTGGTGTTCAAAAGTATTTCAGTTATACATACGCATATTCTTTTTAATATTCTTTTCCATTATAGTTTATTACAAGAGATTGGATATAGGTGACTTCACTGGTGGTCCAGTGGCAAAGACTCCATGTTCTCTATGCATGTGGCCCGGGTTTGACTGCTGATCACGGAGCTCAGATCCTGCATCCTGAAACTAAATACCCTGCACACCACAGCAAAGACAAAATCCTGTGCCATCAGTAAGACCAGCACAGCCAAATAAATGAATAAGTAAAAAATAGTTTTCAGTTCAGTTCAGTTGCTCNTAAGTAAAAAATAGTTTTCAGTTCAGTTCAGTTGCTCCGTCGTGTCCAGCTCTTTGCGACCCCATGAACCACAGGACGCCAGGCTTCCTTGTCCACCACCAACTCCTGGAGTCCACCCAAACCCATGTCCACTGAGTCGATGATGTCTTAACCTTAAGCTTCTGTAGCTTTTTGTTTTCACTCACAAGCCTCTGATTTTATCAGAGCTAATCTGTTGTCACTGTAGTACCTCCGTTTTTACAGCAGTGTATCATTCTGATGTGCACATGGATGGCAGCTGAGCTATTTGCTTTTTCTCAGGGAGCCAACTTTTGGTTTGGTTGTTTTCCCCATTGTACCTCTGTTTTCTGTTTCATTAATTTCTGCTCGTCTTAATTGTCTTTTTTGTTCTCCTTTTTAGGGTTTTTCTATTATCCATCCCCCATCTTCTTAAGTTGGATGCTTAGCTTATGAATTTTCAACCTTTCTTCTTTTCTAATGTAAGCATTTATGTTCAGAATCTCCCTTTAAATACAAACTATTGCTGTATCCCATAAATTTTAACCTGTAACATTTTTGTCGTCATTCAGTTTTAACTGTCTTCTAATTGCCATTGTGATTTCTTCTTTGCCTGAAGTTTTACAGAGGCATGTTTTAAAAATTCTGACTATGAGGATAAATTCCTTCTTTGTTAATGATTTATAGCAATTACATTGTGGGCAGAAAGCATGGTCCATATGATGCCAATTTTAAAAAAGTTGTGGGGACCAACCTTAGGAGAGCAGAAATCAAAGGGAAGAAAGAATTCAAACTTGAAGCCTGGGAAGAAGAGACTGCAAACACAATAAGTTTTATTAAAAAAATCATGAAAAGGCANATAGCAATTACATTGTGGGCAGAAAGCATGGTCCATATGATGCCAATTTTAAAAAAGTTGTGGGGACCAACCTTAGGAGAGCAGAAATCAAAGGGAAGAAAGAATTCAAACTTGAAGCCTGGGAAGAAGAGACTGCAAACACAATAAGTTTTATTAAAAAAATCATGAAAAGGCAGAGAAATACTTCACAAATGAAGGAACAAACTAGAAACACAGAAGCTTAAATAAACTAAAAGGAAATAGGCAAACTACCTGAAAAAGAATTAATGATAGTAAAGATGATCAAAAACCTTGAAAGAAGAATAGGAAAAATGCAAGAATTAATTGACAAAGATCTAGAAGAATTAAGCAATAAACATACAAACAACACAATTACTGAATTTAAAAATACTGTAGAAGGAATCAACAGCAGAATATCTGAAGCAGAAGAACAAATCAGTGAGCTGGAAGATTAAATGGTGGAAATAACTTCTGAAGAGCAGAGTAAGGTAAAAAGAATGATAAGAACTGAGGATCGTCTCAGAGACCTCTCAACAATATCAAAAACACCAACATATGAGTTATAGGGGGTCTCAGAAGATGAAGAGAAAAAGAAGGACTATGACAATATTTTGATGAGAGTATAGTTAAAAATTTCCCCAACATGAAAAGGAAATAGTCAATCAAGTCCAAGAGGCTCAAAAGAGTCCCATACAGGATAAACCCAAGGATAAACATGCCAAGAGACATACTAATGAAACTAACAAAGATGAAACACAAAGAAAGAATATTAAAAACAGCAAGGGGGAAACAACAAGTAACATATAAGGGAAAACCCATACGTTTAACAGCTGATCTTTCAGCAGAAACTCTGCAGGCCAGAAGGGAATGTCAGGATATATTTAAAGTATTGAAAGGGAAAAATCTACAACCAGGATTACTCTACCTGGCAAGGATCTCATCCAAAATTGATGGAGAAATAAAAAGCTTTTCAGACAAGCAAAAGTTAAGAGAATACAATACCAACAAACCAGCTTCACATCAAATGTTAAAAGGACTTAAAGATGATGCTGTGAAAGTGCTGCACTCAATATGCCAGCAAATTTGGAAAACTCAGCAGTAACCACAGNAGAAGACAGCCATGGCTGTCCCTCATCAATGTATTTATCAATGATCTGAGTAATCTTGAGAGACATAGCTACAGGGTTAACAGGAGTTGATCACTCATGGTAAATTCATTCTAACATTCCTAACTGCTTAAGACTCAAATTTCTTCTTTCTCATGATACTAAGAAATTTCCAGTATATCCATTTTCTTGGCCACCATTAAGTCTAGGAGTCAGTATTGGGACCACACAGATATCTCAGATGCTCAGACTACACCTTGAATCCCAAATCTCTGGCAACAGTGTCCATACCAATAAATTCACCCCATCAAAGTATCAGTCTAGTATCTTCAAAATCCATTTCCTACACATAATCCCCAGCTTTTGGCTGTTATAAATATATTAGCAAAATGATTTAACCCGTTTTGCTTGTAAGACTTTTCCTCTGAGGCTTGATATTGCAATTGTTCCCTAGGACATGCAGAGATCTGATATGGCTGTGGATCTGACATGCTGTAGAAGCAATCAGGGTAGTAAGGGCGCTATAAGAAATGGACATTTCTTTGCAAGAGATTTGCCTCTGAAAAAGCTATTACAGGGTCTACAAGCAAAGCAAGATCAACATCATTAGTCGAGAGTTGAGCAAGAGAGGATTTGGTGAAGTCTGGGATACAGAGCATGCAGGTTTATTCAAGTCTTCCTAAATGATACCACTTCAGTGATGGGGTCTAACTTTTTTGAGTCAATGTTTTCAACTTCTTGAAAAATAAATGGAAAAACTGTAAATTCAACCTACCTTATAATTCAACAAATAGCCTGCAGCATCAGACTTTCCATCTGATTTCCATCTAAATTAGTCTTGTGGCTACAAAAGATGAGAGATTCTTTAAGGGGAGGTGTAAACATTCTTTGAGTCCCAGATGGTTTCTAGAGCTGAAAATTTAAAATATTGAGCCTACCTTTTCCTTATAGCTCACCAACACAATTTAGGAAAACTACCAACCCACTCCCAAGTCCTTTTATTCCTCATGCTCCACATAGAGGTCTATTACAGCAGATGACCAGAGGTGATTACTTAAGTGATTGCTCATTCTGTGTAGCAAGTGCCTTTGAAACAAAACCAGGTCCACTTCTTTGATGTTTTATTGTCAATAACCACTTCTGGTACTAATTATGTTATTACTTAGGTCTCAGTTGCACACAACAGAATCCACATCAACCAGTTTAAACAGAAAGTGTTTCCATAGGAACTATGTGCTTCCATAAATGTTGAATGAGTAAAGGAGGAGGATCCAGGCTAATCGCCCAGAACTGACTTCTAGACCTTAGAAGCACTCCACCTCTGCTGTGATTGAGAAAGTGACCATCACCACTGCAGGAGGTAGCAAACCAGCAGTCCGTTTCTACTGCTGATGACCGAGAAACCGTATTAACTGCAACAGGACTGAGGACTGCCACCACAGGACCCATGGGCACCCCGGGAACACAGTGGCATGGCGCCATGACAGGAAGCAGATTCTGGGGGACTCATTTGCCACACCAGAGGGTCCCCTCCTCATATGCTGGCTCCAGAGCCATATCACATCTCCACACCCTGTGCCCCCACACTCTACCTCTCTTGCCTGTGTTCACTTTTTAATCAAAGTCTCAGGCAACAGCATCGGGTGAAACATAAATCATATCTAAAACTCTGACTTCTGGAGATCTGAGAACATAGTGTTAGCATACTAGCAAGGACTAGCAAGGACTTAGGGTAGATGCTGAGTTAGCCATTATTACTCATAGTTTCTCTTTTCATCATATATGTGAAAAACTTCATAATCACAAAGATAGGCCTAGAAAAGTCATCACATTATTACGCCTTATTTTTTCTCTGTCCCACAAGTAGTGGGAAGACAAGCAAAATTTACAAAGAACAATAGTTAGAAACAATGATCCACGTCCACAAACTATACGATAAGGCAAACTGTATTGACAGGCTGATGAGAAGGTATGGGGCTTTCTCAACAGCTTGGCCTACCCTTGTGGCTCATCTGGTAAAGAATCCACCTGCAATGCAGAACCCGGTTTGATTCCTGGGTTGGGAAGATCCCCTGGAGAAGGGACAGGCTACCCACTTCAGCATTCTTGGGCTTCCCTTGTGGCTCAGATGGTAAAGAATCTGCCTGCAAGGCAGGAGACCTGGATTTGATCCCTGGGTTGGGAAGATGCCCTGGAGAAGGGAAAAACTACCCACTCCAATATTCTGGGCTGAAGAATTTCAAGGACTGTATAGTCGCAGAGCTGAACATGACTTTTTTGTGAAAGTGAGTGACTTTCATTTCACTTCAACAGCTTAATTGAGGTATAATTGATGTGCAACATACTATATTTATTTTTTTTTAATTTTTATTTTTTAGTTTGTTTTGCTTTACAATACTGTACTCATTTTGNTGGGGCAGAGCAAGAAAGGTAATCCATAAAGAAGAACAAAACCTGTGGAGGATTTGGAGTTTTGAGTGGATATTTAAGACTGGCAAAATGTTGAAAATATTGGGAGGAATGCTTCTTAGGAATATGTTTGAGCTAAGGTGTCAGTGAAATGAATCCTAAAGATATTTTCCTGCTTGGCCAGGTTGTAGGTACTGTGAATAACGTGAGAAGGTGAAGAGACAGGGTTGTTGCTGTCTGGTCTTTGGAGGCTCCTGAATGCCAAGCTGTTGCTTTTTAAGGGAAGTAGAGCAGATGCGTTAAAGGTTTTGACCTGCTAAGTAACTCAGTCAGACCTATGATTTATTTATTTATTTATTTTAATTTTTATTTTTTAGTTTGTTTTGCTTTACAATACTGTACTCATTTTGCCATACATTGACATAAATCAGCCATAAGTGTACCTGAGTTCCCAATCCGGACCCCCTCCCTCCCCACACCATCCCTCCAGATCATCCCCACCCATCAGTCCCAAGCCTTCTGCATCGAACCTAGACCGGCAATCCGTTTCCCTTATGATATCATACATGTTACAATGCCATATTCCCAAATCCTCCCACCCTCTCCCTCTCCCACATATGATTTTTTTAAAAAGGATTTATCTGACAACAGTATGGGATGGAAGTCTTGGAAGTTGTGAAACCAGCTTGGAGGGCTAGAGTAGATGAGGGATACAGAAGATCTGAACTAGAAAATGGGAAGAAAAAACAGAATGTAGAGTTGACAGTTTGAAAATTGATTGCATATCGTGGTGGTGCTGGTGGTGAGAAAGAGGGAAGTGAAAAATAATGGGAATTGGTAGTGGTGCTATTCATAAACATTTAAGAACACCTGGAAAAGACAATTAACATTGGGTATGTCAAGTGTTGACCTGGGATTTAGGAGAGAGGTTTGTATTTATGAGAGAGATTTATAATGCTCCTCAGTTCAGTTCAGTTCAGTTCACTCAGTTGTGTCCAGCTCTTTGCGACCCCATGAATTGCAGCACACCAGGCCTCCCTGTCCATCACTGACTCCCGGAGTTCACCCAAACTCATGTCCATTGAGTCGGTGATGCCATCCAGCCATCTCATCCTCTGTCATCCCCTTCTCCTCCTGCCCCCGCCCCCCAGCATCAGTCTTTTCCAATCTCTCCGCCTGAGGTGGCCAAAGTATTGGAGTTTCAGCTTTAGCATCAGTGCTTCCAAAGAACACCCAGGGCTGATCTCCTTTAGAATGGACTGGTTGGATCTCCTTGCAGTCCAGGGGACTCTCAAGAGTCTTCTCCAACACCACAGTTCAAAAGCATCAATTCTTCAGTGCTCAGCTTTCTTCACAGTCCAACTCTCACATCCATAGATGACTACTTGGAAAAACCATAGCCTTGACTAGACAGACCTTTGTTGGCAAAGTAATGTCTCTGTTTTTAAATATGCTGTCTAGGTTGGTCATAACTTTCCTTCCAAGGAGTAAGGGTCTTTTAATTTCATGGCTGCAATTACTATCCACAGTGATTTTGGAGCCCCCCAAAATAAAATCTGACGGTTTTCACTGATTCCCCATCTATTTCCCATGAAGTGATGGGACCAGATGCCATGATCTTCGTTTTCTGAATGTTGAGCTTTAAGCCAACTTTTTCACTTTCCTCCTTCACTTTCATCAAGAGGCTTTTTAGTTCCTCCTCACTTCCTGCTATAAGAGTGGTGTCAATATTCCTACAGGTAAGCTAATCAAAACCTTGTGGGTAGATGATAAGACCCAGGGAGAAAGTGGGAGGGGAAGAAAAGGAAACTGCGGAGGACTGATTCTTGGATGGTAATCACTATCTCAAAGATAAGAGGAATAAATGATACTGTGAGCTCGGCCTCATTTCAAATGTTTTTCATATATGTATTCATTAGAGGTAAAAGAGAATATGGGTTAGTGTGGCATCTTCCACAGAAGCAATTGTGGAGCAATTGAGGCTCAGAGCTGAGAAAGGGCTACTCACTTTTTGGGCAACTTGGGACTACTTAGCAACTTGAACAGAAACTTAATTACAATTTAGGAAGATGTGGGAGATGGACTGGAGGCAGAGTTGATTCTTGTTTTTAAAAACTTGGGGACGAAGGAGAAGTAATAGGCTCATACCTTGAAAGAGAGCAGAGTCATAGGACGGAGTTTTCATGTATGGTACAGAAGTTTCATGCAGGTAAAACTTACCAAGGAACGTTAGCATTGGAAGGTTAGTTTAAAAGACTGACTGGACTCAAAGGATATAATTCTCTATGGGAATGACTGAATTTTTTACAGTGAGAAAGTTAATTATTGCAGATAAAAAGGAGAAAGGAACAGAAGTGATGTGATTGTGGGAGCATACTAAAGCATGTCTGGCCAGATAAAGGAAAGGAATGATAGTGTGTTCTTAATATGGACTCTCAAATACTTCTACCTCTGCAGCCACTTTCTTTCTTTAAAAAGAATTTATTTATTTATTGGGCTCTGCTGGGTCTTAGTGGCAGTGTGGGATCTAGTTTCCTGGCCAGGGTTCAAACCCAGCCCCCCTGCATTGGGCGCACTGAGTCTTAGCCACTGAGGCCTTACAGTGTATTAGGCAGTATGTGTTGGAGATAAAATTTAAGTAAGAGTTTTTCAAACTTAAGTCAACTCACAGTAAGAAATATATTTTGTTATAACCCATTATATATACACGTAACTTTCTCAGAATGATACTGATTGTTGTTTTGCTCAGTGGCCTCTGGTATCTTCTTTTCTAATCTATTAAAGAATTTGTGTGGCTCACTGAATATCCATTTGTGGTGGATTGGGTCCTAATGTTTGATAAACCCTGAAATAAGATGCAGTTTCTGCCCTGAATGGATATGTAGAACTAGGAGGAGAGGACTTCTTGTAGCTCAAACGGTATAGACTCAGCCTGTGATGCAGGAGACCAGGGTTCAATCCCTGGGTTAGGGAGACTCTATGCAGAAGAGAATGGCAATCCACTTCAGTATTCATGCCTGGAGAAGTCCATGGACAGAGAAGCCTGGTGAGCTACAGGCCATAGGATCGCAAATAGCTGGACACGACTGAGCGACTAAGGCACACACAGGAGGAGAGGGCTGTAAACAAGTGACTGTATGATAAGGAACCACAATAAATGGTAGGAATCCGTTATGGGAATCCAGCTGAAAGAGCAGGTAATTCTGTGTTGTTGGGGTGGCAGTAGAATTTTGGGGTGATTTTATAGCAGAAGTGTTATTTAAGTCACAGTAAAGATGGACTAGGATTTTTCCAAAGGGAAAAGATGATGAAGGTGATGACCGGTGCAGAGAACAGTGGGGGCAAGCTTGAGGCATGGACATGCATGAACACTCACGTGCCTGATAGCTTACAGCTGGTGCTTAGGGTGGATTATGCAAGATTCTGCCCAGGTGCTAATGGGGAGTTAGTCAAAGGTAAAATGGTAAGTACTGGAAGGGGCCAGATTATTGCCTTCTAAAATTATGCTTAGCATTTTAGTATATTGTTTATTTTAGCAGGGGAGATTTTTGAGCAGGTAAGTGATGTGGTGAGATTTGGGGCTTAGAAAACAGGCTGCTTGTAGCAGCTTTGTTAAGGATTGATAATGGAGGCCAGACTGGAGCCAGGGAACTGTAGTAATTACAGCAGCTGTGACGTCAGATTAGGTTGTGGTAAGATCAGTTATTTAGCCACCTGCAAGTTGCATTTCTCTAAAAAGAAATGGTGCTGACTCTTGTCATCACCTGTTAGATTGAGGAAGTGGAATGGAAAGTGCTACTCTGGACCTAACTGTTAGAGTAGGAAAGAATTAGTTGGCAAGTCCGAAATACTTCCAGTGGGAGAAAAGGACCATGAAATTTTAGAGGTCCTGCTACCAAGTTTTTTAAAGAGGAAGGTGTTGAGCAGTTTAGGGAGTAGGTATTATTCCATGTCATCAGACTGGGAGAAAGAAGTCTCTGAAGACCTAGAAAGCAAAAAGGCAGTTTGGAGAAAGGATTATAACTAGAAAAAACAGAAGAGGCCCCTGTGGGAACTGGTATGCTCACACTGAAAGCAGTCTAAACTCAGATTCTCAAAAAGAGAAGGGTGTGTTGCTGAAAGTGAGTGTATGAGGGTGACAGCAGCTTTATTTTTAAATTATTGGCATATAGTTGCTTGGCACCAGCTTTTAAGAATCGTGCCGGGAGGGACTTCCTTGGTGATCCAGTGGTTAAGACTTCACCTTCCAGTGCAGGGTTACAGGTTCAGTCCCTGTTCAGGGAGCTGAGATCCACATGGCTCTCACCCAAAAAACCAAACAGAAACACTGGTCCACATCAAAAAAAAAGAAAAAGAATTGTAGATAATAATAATTAAAAAAAAGTTTAAGGAAAGCTAATGTGATCAAAGGCCAATACTGTAAAAATGAGGTGGCTTCATTATGTGGAGTGTGAAGGCAAGGAGGATGGGGGGCAGCAGAACAAATAAAGTGATCACTGGACATTGCAAAGGAAAGTCCTTCATAGGGAGAGATTTAGGTAGGTCACTTAGCTCACTTCTCTTGGTTGAATTATATTCCTTGGGCTTGAAGCAACTTGTATGTGAAATACTGTTGAGGATCTTTGTGTTTTGGGGAGAGAAAAGACATGCAGAAATAAAGGAGATGGGCAAAATTTTGACTTTTTAATAAAGGACAGGTGAGTTTAGTAAATCATAGACTAGTAACCTTGAGGTCAAATTTGGGCAGGTTTATAGATTATAGTGCTGCTGCTGTTGCTGCTGCTGCTGCTGCTAAGCTGCCCCAGTTGTGTCTGACTTTGCGACCCCAGAGACGGCAGCCCATCAGGCTCCCCCGTCCCTGGGATTCTCCAGGCAAGAACACTGGAGTGGGTTGCCATTTCCTTCTCCAGTGCATGAAAGTGAAAAGTGAAAGCGAAGTCGTGCAGTCGTGTCCAACTCTCAGCGACCCCATGGACTGCAGCCCACCAGGCTCCTCCGTCCATGGGATTTTCCAGGCAAGAGTACTGGAGTGGGGTGCCATTGCCTTCTCCTAGATTATAGTGCACTTACAGTTAAGTACAGTTTCTAGGCCACGTTCCAGTTTTGCCAGTTTTAATCTAACTGTGTAATGGATTATGATAGTACTCACTATTAAATTCACTATTAAAGTGAATGGAGAGGATTGAATGAGACAGCATACAGAAAATCTTAGTACAGAGTTTGACACACAAGCATTTAGTAAGGGGAGCTGCTAATGATAAATGCAAGTTTGAGCACTTGAAAGAAATGATAAGCCAGCGTGAGTTCAAGTCTAGAAAACTCATTGAATTTCTATATGCTTTTCAAATTAACATATACAGTAAATATCACAGCAGTACAAACAATGCAACTGTTGTTTAGTCGCTAAATCATGTCTGCCTCTGCGACCCCATGGACTGTAGCCCACCAGGCTCCTCCGTCCACGGAATTCTCCAGGCAAGAGTACTGAAAGGGGTTGCCATTTCCTTCTCTGGGGGATCTTTCCAACCCAGGGATCAAACGCACGTCTCCTGCATTTGCAAGCAGACTCTTTAACACTGACCCACTGGGAAGCCTGTTCCTACACATTAGATGACAGAGCTAATGATTTTTAATGCACTCGTGTTAGATACACACTCATGGTATAGAATTTTAGCTTTAAGTGCTTATTTATTTGTTTATGTCTTTATTTGCCACGGCCTGCGGGATCTTCATTCCCGACCAGGGATTGAGCTTATGTCCTCTGTGTGAAGTGTGGAGTCCTAACTGCTGAGCCACCAGAGAATTCACTATAAATGTTTATTTTTTTAAAAGTGATCTTTTTCCCCCCTGCCTCCCCCTTCCTTTGTTGATAATCCCATGTATCTCCTTCCATATTTTTCTCTCTGCCTATTCATATCTGTGTGCATACACATGTTAACAGAAATATGAGATTGGATTATATATACTTTTTGTCTTTTTTCCCTTAAGTATCACAAATAAAAGTTTTAAAGAGAATTAGTGTAATTTATCCATATTTGCCTGGGAAGTCCCATGGACCGAGGAGCCTGGCGGGTCACAAAAGAGTTGGACACGACTTAGTGACGACGTGACAACAGTCCGTCTTTGAATGCAGCAGTTCGTTCATTCTGCTAATAATAATAGGCATTTACCTTGTTTCCAGTTGGCAGGCAGGAGTTGGGTTTTTTTTTGCAATCAAAAGCAATACTTTGTACCAATGTTGTATTTAGGTTTCCAGTTGTAGGATTATTGAGATGAGGGATATTTTTGCTTTTAATAGATGCTGTCAGATTCCTTTTCCAAACTGCTATAATAATTCTCATTTTTATAGACAGTGACTGAAAATATTCCTTTATGCACATTCCGCCCTCAGCAAGTGCGCTGTCTCTAAATTTTCCTGTCTGATGGATGAAAGTGGCATCTCATTTTTCATTTGATTTACATTTCTCTGAATTTGATGTTTTCCTTTGTTTAGAGGCCATCTTATTTCTTCTTGTTTATTCATATTCTTTAGCCTTTCTTTTTGATTGTTTTTCCTTATTGTTGTATAGGCTTGCTTTATAGTATAGATACCAACTCTCATCTGTCATCTGCATTGCCAGTTTTTGTAAATCTTTTGTTTATGGAAACTTGTGCCATGCAAAATGTTCCAGTTTTTATATAATCAGACGTATTTCTCTCTTTCTTTTGGTTTTCTAATTTTGTTAAGGTCTTCCCCACCCTATATTATACATGGAATCTCTCAAAATTTTTCTCGGATTTTTGATTTTAAAAATCACTAATTTACCTGAAATTTATTTTTATATGTGATATGAAAGAGGAATGGGAGCTGTTTTTTCTTTCAGATGGATAGTTGTCCATCCATATAAAATAAATTCTCCACTAAATTGAAATGTCATTTTTATCATATATCAGCAGCCTTGCAGTTCATTTAGAATTGCTTCTACATTTGTCTTTAATCCATCTGGAATTGCATAAAATTTATTAGTTTTTGGAGAAAGCCAAAGCTTTTCTATCCCAGAATGGATTGTAGATTGCCTTTTCACTTGTTCATATTTTACAGTCTTAACTAAGATTTTATAGCTNCCTTGCAGTTCATTTAGAATTGCTTCTACATTTGTCTTTAATCCATCTGGAATTGCATAAAATTTATTAGTTTTTGGAGAAAGCCAAAGCTTTTCTATCCCAGAATGGATTGTAGATTGCCTTTTCACTTGTTCATATTTTACAGTCTTAACTAAGATTTTATAGCTTTCTTCTTTATACATGGTATGTCTTATTACATTTTTCCTTAAATATTTTTGTTTGTAACCACTGTGAATGGAATTTCCCCCTTCATTTTCATTTCTGGATATTAATTGCCAATGTAGAGAAAAGCTATTAACGTTTGAATGTTTTCCTGATATAAAACTACCTTGCCTTATTTTCTCACTAATTTGGTGGTGGTTTTTTAAATTAACATTTCTTCTGTTTTTTAGATAGTGATACCAGAAAAGAGAAATAGTGTTATTTCCTATATTAATGTTTAAACCAATTGTTTCATTTTCTTATTCCATTGGCTATTATTAGAATGAGCTATTGAGTTTTAGCAAATTTTTCTCTAATATCTACTCATAGGAGTGTATGACTTAAAGCATTCTTGACCAAGGATATACATTTGAATGCATTGTGCTATTGTTTGTTCCTTTGGAATGAGTTTGGAGTGGGCCTGTTCGTCCCCCTCCCCACTCCCCTTGCTATGTGGTAGAATAATAAACTCTAGATTTTTTGTGTTTAGAATTTGATTATAGTTATTTACGTTGCTAGAAATTACTTTTCTGTAGAATTTATAGGTGATTCATAAACCTTGTACCATTTATGTTCTTAAGTGAGAGACTTGTTTTCTTTTTCACTCATCTGTATCAGGTTTTGTTATTAGTTGTGTTGGTTTTATAAGACACTGCTCTGTATTTTTTCTAGCTTGAATAACATTATAATTATTTGTGCCTGGAGATTTAGGAGGAATAAACTACTTAAAAAACCCATACGGCTCATAAACATATGGGCCTGCTGTCCTTTTCTTAATATTAAACATTGAAAAACTTTTTATTTTAATGACAGGTCTTTAATTTAGGTGTGTTCTTTCCTCATTGATCCAGTCAAGAATTTTTCTTCTGTAATCAGTTTTGGAAATATGTCTTTTGTTGTAAGAATCATTCGTGTTTTTTGAATTATCAAGTGTATTATGAAGTAAATCCGACTAGAGTTTATTTCTCTTTGGCAGCTGTATTTGGGCATCTCTTTTTCCTCTGCTCCACAGTTTTTAGAACCAAGCCCAAGAATCTGATTGTAATAGAATGTTAAATGTTAGATGGTGGGAGATGGAGAATGTAAAAATGCCCTTAAACCTCTGGGGGAAGTGGCTTTTTGGTACCATAACCCTACTTGACAAATTCTTGCTCAAGCTCCTCAACCAAAATGGCTCAGATGAACTTAGTGTTTTTTATATATCACTTTCTGTTTGTGTTCCTTTAGATTCCTTGTTATCGTTCTGTTAACTAGGATGACCCTTAAAAAGGCTTCCCAAGTAGTGCTGGTAGTAAAGAACCTGCCTGCCAGTGCAGTTTTATCCCTGGGCTGGGACGATCCCCTGGAGAAGGATCCAATCTTCTTGCCTGGAGAATCCCATGGACGAGAGGATCATCACGGGCTGCGGTCCATAGAGTTGCAAAGAGTTGGAAATGACTGAAGTGACTTAGCGCACAGCACACAGACCTTCAAAAAAAGGGGGAAAAAAACCATCCAGTGCATGAAACAAAAGTAGAAAATCAGGAGTAGTCTGTGTTGAAGCATAATCATGCATTATAATGGCCCAAGGATTCTGGGTTCTCTCAGAATCTTTTTTGTTGTTGTTTCTGACCACGCTGCATGGCTTTCAGGATGTCAGTTCCCGGACCAGGGCTGGGACCTATGCCCCCTGCAGTGGAAGCGCTGGGTCAGCATCANCATAATCATGCATTATAATGGCCCAAGGATTCTGGGTTCTCTCAGAATCTTTTTTGTTGTTGTTTCTGACCACGCTGCATGGCTTTCAGGATGTCAGTTCCCGGACCAGGGCTGGGACCTATGCCCCCTGCAGTGGAAGCGCTGGGTCAGCATCACGGGACCCCAAGGGAAGTCCTCTCAGAATCTTGAATATGGCGTTCCTTTCTCTGAACACAGCCAGTCATGCTCTGCTGCTTCCTGAGGGCTTCATATTGAAGATTGTGGTTTTCTGTTTTGTTTTTAATTTTTAAATGAAATTCCTTTTTTCTCTTCATCATGTGAATATAGATCTCTAGTATTGCTTTGGAAAGATATATAGGATATTTTGTTCATCAGTTCAGTTCAGTCGATCAGTCGTGTCGGACTCTTTGCAATCCATGAGCTGCAGCATGCCAGGCCTCCCTGTCCATCACCAACTCCTAGAGCTTGTTCAAACTCATGTCCATCGAATCGGTTTTGCCATCTAACCATCTCATGCTCTGTCGTCCCCTTCTCCTCCTGCCCTCAATCTTTCCCAGCATCATAGTCTTTTCAAATGAGTCAGCTCTTCGCATGAGGTGGCCAAAGTACTGGAGCTTCAGCTTCAGCATCATNTAACATCCACCCAACTAAAATGTGCATTTCACTTGTTTATATTTTCAGAGTTGTGCAGCTATCATCACAATCTAATTTTAGAAGTGCTGCCACTTAAATTATTCATATTTTTTATTATAAAATAATATTTAGAAAATTAAAGAAAATACAAATGCAATACAAAGGAGAAAGACTTATCTTCCATAGTCTTACCACCCAGATATAACTACTATAAATATTTTGATTTGTTACTGTATATTTTTTAAAAGCAAAGTTTGTGTGCCATGTTTTATATTTTGCTTTTTTCCTGGTTAACACCAGACATTTTCCTGCTTGTGTAGCCTTTTTTTTTGTGTGTGTGTGTGTGTAGCCTTTAAAAACTTTTTTTAATGGCTATGTATCTTCTGGCAGATAAACCATAATTTGCTTAATCATTTTTTGTTTCTCTGCTATGTAGTGTTTAGTCAGTGTCTTTGCACATAAAAGTTTTTCTCTCATACAATCATTTCTTCAGCAAACGTTGAACATGAATTATGTGTCAGATATTGTTTTAAGCATTTAGGGTAAAAATTAGGGTTTTGGGGAGACAAAAACAAGTACTAAAGGTTTGTAGGTCCTACATAAGAATTAGGTTTGAAATTTAGTGGAGGCAAAAGTGCAAAGGAGGAAATAATCAATTGTATTGGAGAATAGTGGTCAGAAAAGGCTTCAAAGATAAGGTGATTTCTCACCCCAGACTTGTAAGATGAGTGGGTGTTTCCCAGTTGTATTCCAAACAGACAGCTCTGCACAGACAAAAGCACGGCAGCTGTGTGTGAGCATGGTAACAGGAGGAACCGCAGCGGTTCAGATTGGCTGGGTTGTGCTGTGGAAGATGTGGTAGGGCAGCTGCCAAGGTGAACTGCGCTCCGAGGAGCACCTAAGTCTTATCCTGGTGGTACTGTGCAGCCGTCACAGCTCTTAGGGAGAAAGGTGGCACGACGCGCTTTTCATTGTAGAAGGGTCTCTAGAGCAGCATGTGGGAAAGAGGATGGCAGACGAACATAGGAGTGCAGCGGGCTGGGTCAGAGAGGGTGAGGATGGATGCGACAGGGTTGCAGCTGAGTGGCACAGATGTGAGAGAGGGTAGAAACTAGAGGGCGTCGGCGTGGATTAGATAAAGAGTGTGAGTGGAGTAGAGAAGGTAAGCTGGTGACCCTTGGGTTTCCTGCTCCGGTGAGGGTGTTAGTGTGGGGCTTGAGGGAGACACAGTGACTCGCAGCTCTGTGTCTCCTGTTGTACTTTATTGCACATGGTTGTTTCATGAGTGTCTGCCCTGGAATGTGGTAAAGGGTGTGGATACGTGCACCTTGCCTGCCATTTTACTGCTGTATTCCCAGCTTCTAGCATTATGCCTGGCGTACAGTAGACGCATGGGTACTTCTTTGGTGAGTGGGGTATCTTAGTGAAGATTTTTTGTCACAAAACTCGATTATTAAGAACTTTAAAACATTCAAACAATATATGAGTATCTAGAGTGAAAATGAAAGCCCCTTGTCTATTCTTTGAGGCGTCTCCAGGCAAGAATACTGGAGTGGGTTACCACGCTGTCCTCCAGGGCGCCTTCCCAACCCAGGAATCCAACCCAGGTGTCCCGCACTGTAGGCAGATTCTTTACCATCTGGCCCCCGGGGAAGCCCAAATTAGAGAATGAAATGTTTCTTTTATCTGTAAGATCTCTGTATCTCTCACATATATAAAAATATACATACACAAGTAAATGTGTATTTTTTTAATGGAAACATTGTTTTATAGCTTCCTCTTCCACTTATTGGTAGATGTTTTTCTGTATTGATACGTGTGTGTGTGTATACAAATGTATAGTGTCACTTGGTATGTGTGCGTTGTAACTGTTCTCTGGTTTTTGTTAAATATATTGATATATGAGAGTTAAGGTCAGTAATTACACACATTTTGCATTTTTCTTTGATCCAGCCTCATTTAGAATATGACTTTATGTATTAACTGTTGTATAATGTTTGAACATACTAAGGACTAAGAAAATCTCACCAGGAGGAGCTTTGCATAGGTATAGTAGCTGTCTTCAGCTATTAAAGAACTGACATACGCAGCTCAGGAAAACTGACCTAAGGACAAGCAGCAGGGCTTGCAGATGGTGAGTGGGATTTGTGGGGAAACAAATGTTAGCTTAGAACAGAGAGGCGCTCCCAAGCAGAGTGCCCGTGGGTGGGGTGGACTGCCCAGGGAAGAACTTAGCAGTGGGACTGGCCCTTCTTGGGCTTGCTGTCTCTTCTTACAGTCGCTGCAGAAGATATTCAAGCTCTGAATGGGGCCACTGGGTAGGTAAATAAAAATGATATTTAAGACTCCAAGACCTATCTGTCTTTTGGAAAGAAACAGTACTGTCAGATGTGAGGATGTATGAGAATCCCTCACTCTTGAACTTACGGAACTTGGAACTGAAGAATGTATTGCTAATTCCCTCTATTATAACAGAAATACAAGCCTGCTGTAAAACAAAAAGTTACTAAACTGCGGAGGGTCTGAAGGAAAAGTGGAGTCATCCTAGCATCCTGCTGTGCAGTGTGATTGTCCTGCAGTGCTGGAAGCGCGGCAGAAGCGGCCCCTTGTTTCTGCCCTTTCCCACTTTTCCAGCTTTCTCCCATTCCCAGTGTACTTCGTTTCTTTCGGTTTGTTTCTCTTGATATTTGTCTTAATGTTTCTAAAGTACTTATGTATATTCTTCTTAGCTTATTTCAAGAACTTACTCATGACTTCTTATTACAGTGTATGTGAGTCTTGGCTCACCCTCTTACCGTCTCTTCACCCACTGAAATTGGGTGGACCATGGGCCATTTTGTTATCAACCCTCAAGTTACAGCGTTTGTAGGCACCTTCCTTTTTAGGTTCGAGTTCCCCAGAAAGGTCCTTTCATTGACTGGGAGTGTTCTAGAGGTGGTGGGAGAGGCGCCTGAGTCCTTTGTGTGCAGACTTGAGCTCAGTCCCACCACAC
The DNA here is from genome assembly GCA_006410615.1 of Neotragus moschatus. Taxonomy (NCBI): domain Eukaryota; kingdom Metazoa; phylum Chordata; class Mammalia; order Artiodactyla; family Bovidae; genus Neotragus; species Neotragus moschatus. The sequence goes on along the minus strand of SJYA01002179.1, from coordinate 227,193 downwards.
GCACTTCCTCAGCTTACTCCTGCCTTTCTCTGTGTTGAGTGTCAAGTCTGGGAATACATTTACCTTGTCTCTGATACAAGTAATGGCTTTTGAGCACTTAACTGTTCCAGACTAAGAGTTTTATGTGCATTAATTTTAATTCTCTTGTCTGCAGATACTGTTATTATTTCCATGTTATAAATGAGAAAGTTGAAGTTCAGAGAGTTTATAACTTGCCCAAGACCACACAGCTAGAAGGTCATAATGTCTAGGCTTGAGTATAAATCTGACTTGAGCCTGTGTTCTTAACCGTGGAGCTGTGTTGCCTCCTATAAGTTCCTAAGTAGCAAATCCTATTCATTGCAAAATTTGAATAAAGACTCACTTAGGGCTTCTTCTTCTGTTTGTTTGTTCTGTTTTTTGTTTCTCTGTTTTTTTTGGCTTCCTGTAGGTTACTGAACTATTTTTAGGATTTCATCTTGACTTATCTGTATTATTTTTGAGTTTATTTCTTTGTATAGCTTATATAGCTTTTTAATGGTTGCTAGATATTACATTATATATACATAACTTACCACAGTCTACTCACGTTGACGTTTCACTCACTGGTTTAAGAGAAGTATAGAAACTTTCCCTTTACCTCTCTTTCCCATCCTTGCTTATAATAAAATTGTCTTGAACATTTCCTCTATGTATATTGATACCTACCTAAGACAGCGTTAGGATTTTTGTTTTAAACATCAGACCTTGAGAAAAAGTATTTAATTTTTTAAACACATTTCATTATTCTTTCTTCCGGATGTTGTAAGATTTCGTCTTTCCTGATGATCTGAGATTTCTTCTCTGCTTAGAGAACCTCCGTGAGCCATTCTTTTAGGGTAGGTCTGCTGGTGGCAGACAGAGGTCTTGATTTGCCCCTTTGTTTCTGAAGGTTCCTGTCTGGATGTAGAATTGGGAGTGGCAGTCTTTTCTTCCAGCACTTGAAAACATGTCACTTCCTTTTGGTCCCCATGGTTTCTGATGCAACATTTGCTGTCGTGTGAATTGTTCATCATAGGTAAGATGTCATTTCTCTTGCTGCTTTCAAGATGTTTTTTCTTTGCCATTAGTTTTCAGAAATTTGTGTCTTGGAGTGGATTTCTTTGAATTCATCTTCTTTGAGGTTTGCTTAGCTTCTTGAATCTGTATGTTTTATATCTTTTGTCAAGTTTGAAAAAAATTCAGCCATTATTTCTTCAAATACTTTTAAGCCTTACTCTATTTTCTCCTTCCATAACTCTGATGCCATGGATATTAGATATTAGATCTTTTGTTATAGTCCCACAGGTCCCAGGGGCTCTGTTCATTTTTTTCATGGCATTTTTTTCCCATTTTGTTCAGATTCCCCAATATATTCTGTCTTCCAGTTTACTGATTGTTTCCTCTTTTCCACTGGCTGCTGAACCCATCTTTTGAGGGTTTTTTTTTTTAATTTCAGTTTTTATAATTTCAGTTCTGAGATTCCCATTTGATCATCTTCTATTTCTTTGCTGAGATTTCTTTTTGGCCCATTTGTTCCAACCATGTTTGTAATTGCTTGATGAAGCATTTTAATGAGGGCTGCGTTGAAATGTTTGTTAGGTTCTAGTACCTGTGTCATCCCTATGGTAGTGTCTGCTGGTTGTCCTTTGACTCTCTGGAGGGTGTATGCTCACTGTGGGTGCCTGTTGACGCCACTCGGTTGTTGACATCCCCATCACCTGGTCCAGGATACATGAGGCAAAAAGAAAACATAAGGGTCTCACTGCTGTGTTGTTCCTCAGCTCCTACAGTACCTAGCCAGTCTGGCTCTTCCTTTACCTTTTAGTTTTCTGTATAATGTCCAGGATGTTTAACTATACTCAGCAGGAGGAATTAATTTCTTTCTTAATTCTTTTAAATAACAGATACCTATCTGTATTGTTTAGTTTATACTGTGATGGTGCTACTGCAGGGCCAAATTCAGAAAATTCAACTCCTCCTCCTCCTGCCTTCAAGGGGAAGAAAACCTGTTTTTGTTAAATCAGCCCTTAAGGGCCTGCTGATTTTTACATTCTTCTAAAATGTTTAAGTCTGTTTTTTCACTGAGCCACCTGAACTGTTATCTTAAACTGTTAAGAGCTTCTATTGCTAGGTACGAAGATGTCATGAAAGCATTCTTATTTATTGCTTAGTGTTAGGAAAGCTTATAGATGTGAGTATATGCTTAAAAAATGAAGAAGAAACATTGGTGATCCATACAGTTAGGGCAATAAGTGTGACTCATGCATTTTTACCTGTAAGGGTGATACGGTATTTTTAACTTAGAATATGTGCTAAGTTACCCTTTTTTCCTTCTCAGCTGGAGTCGAGATGGTCATAAGCTCGTGAGCGCTTCCACTGATAACATAGTGTCACAGTGGGATGTCCTTTCAGGCGACTGCGACCAGAGGTTTCGATTCCCTTCACCCATCCTAAAAGTCCAGTATCATCCGCGAGATCAGTATGTTTAATCTGAGCTATTCTTTCCTGGGGTGGGTCTGATTCTGTCTAAATTATCTCTAAGCTCATGGTAATTTCAATTTAAGGTTTCAGGAGGCAAAAGCACACATCTCTTCAAACCTCTTCTACATGAATGAATTTTTCTGTCTCAGTTGGTTCTGAATAGATTTTAAAGATACTGTTGTAGTAGTTTACGATTAAAAACTGGCCTGTAATAATTAAAACTTTGAAATGGGCAAAGATAGAAATAAGTATAATAACTGTTTTTGACCTAGGGTTTTCTCCCAATTATTTGAATTTCTTTAGTACCGGAAACAGTTCATTATGAAAACTACATTTAAGGAACTTCCCTGGAAATCCAGTGGCGAGTACTGTGCCCTCCCAATGCCAGGAGTCCTGGGTTCGGGGAGCTGGGTCCCACATGCAGCAAAGACCCAGCACAGCCAAATAAATAAAATGTTTTTAAAAACTATATTTATGTAGCTGCTGCTGCTGCTAAGTCGCTTCAGTCGTCTCCGACTCTGTGCGACCCTATAGATGGCAGCCTACCAGGCTCTTCCGTCCCTGGGATTCTCCAGGCAAGAACACTGGAATGGGTTGCCATTGCCTTCTCCAATGCATGAAAGTGAAGTCACTCAGTTCTGTCCAACTCTTCGCGACTCCATGGACTGCAGCCTACCAGGGCCCTCCGTCCATGGGATTTTCCAGGCAAGAGTACTGGAGTGGGCTGCCATTGCCTTCTGTTTATGTAGAGTTACCCACCATTCAGTTACTGAGATACAGCTATTTTTCGTTTCTCTAGGTTCTCTTTTAGTTCTCATTAAGTTTAAAGCTTATTGTATAGTGCTTCATAGCTCACAAAGCACTTACTAGCTCACAAAGCATTTGTCTATGTTAGGTGTACACACATATGTATTTTTGCATAGTTTTACCTGATGTTTTGCTTTTTCATTTTCATACATATTTTACCAATTTGCTGCATCTTCATTTTTATTTTTAATGATTACATTTTGTTTTGTCAAGGTAGGATCCCATAACTTTACTCAGTCATTTCCCTATTATTAGAAATCTAAAGTTTAGTCTTTTTCAACTCTTTTAAATATCCTTGGGCTGGATAGGTTGATGAGGGTAGTGGATAGCAATTAGGGAAAAAGGGCAGACAGCTTTCTGATACCATAGCAACTGCCAATGTACTATTCATATTTTTAAACAGGAACAAGGTTCTCGTGTGTCCCATGAAATCTGCTCCTGTCATGTTGACCCTTTCAGATTCCAAACATGTCGTTCTGCCCGTAGACGATGACTCCGATTTGAACGTGGTTGCATCTTTTGATAGACGAGGAGAATATATCTATACAGGAAATGCAAAAGGCAAGGTAAGCTGGGACGCTTAGGAGCTGGTGAAATAAGTAAGCGTCAGTCATCCTGTGTGTTGGCTCATTTCGTGTTTACTTGTTCTCTTTTCTTTGAAATTTCTTTTATCCCTGAACTGAATGTGCTTCCTGCCTGTGGCAAATACAGCCTGTTCTTACATGCCTTAATAGTTTCTGTTCTTTGAAATTAGAGTGGTCAGAGAGTATTCAGTCTAGAAGAGGATGGAGGGCCTTTACTGGATGCTAGTAATAAAGGGCCATTAGTAAATTATAAAATTTAAAAATCATCACTGGAATATTGCTAACAAGATGTCTGATATCTTGGTCTGAAAATATTGTATAATTTAGGCCACTTTAATCTGTTTTGTGTAGTAAGAAGTTAGGTTTAAAAAAAAGGTTAAGTAAGTTTTAGGATCCTTTTCAAACTTTTTAGAGTTTGAGTTCCACTGCATTTTTATTGTTTTTTCCTTTTTGACTGAGTCATATCGGTTAGTATGGCTACTTAAGAGAGTGGCAGTGTTTTGGGTATTTTTGTGGTAAAATGTACTTAGAGTTTGCTGTCTTAACCGTTCCTAAGCGTGCAGCTCAGTAGTATGAAGTACATCGATACTGTGCAGTCATCGCCATCATTTATCTCCAGAGTTCTTTTCATCTCCCACTTACCTGGTACTTATTAAATGACTTGCTTATTAAATGACTTATTAAATGACTTGCTATTCCTTACTCCCTTTCAGCCCTTGGAAACCATCATTCTACTTTCTATTTCTATGAGTTTGGAACCCATCCAGTATTTTTTGTGTGTGACTGCCTTATTTCACTTAGCATAATGTCCTTAAAAATTCATTCATGTTGTAGCACATGTCGTCAAAATTTCTTTCCTTTTCAAATCCAAGCAATACTCCGTTGTGTATATATGTCACATTCTGTTTATCTGTTGATGGATACTTGGGTTGCTTCCACTTTCTGTTTCTTGTGGATAATGTTAAACACATCTTTTAAACATAGGTTAAGATATTGTCTTTAATTGAAGAGGTAAAAGCAAGTTGAATAGAAATACTTAGGTTTTCACCCAGTCTTTGCCCAGTTTTAAAAACAGAAGCCATATCTAATTACTGTAAATTATCAGAATATTTACTTGCTTTTTTTTTTTCCCTCTGTTAAACTGTAGATTTTGGTCCTAAAAACCGATTCTCAGGATCTTGTTGCGTCCTTCAGAGTAACAACTGGAACAAGCAATACCACAGCCATTAAGTCAATAGAGTTTGCCCGGAAGGGGAGGTGAGTGGGGCCTGTCTCTTTAGAGACAGTTTTAAAAGTGAGCAGAACGCAAAAATACATTGAGAGTCATAGTTTTTGTGTATATTATATTTAAATTTTTTAAGAGTTTATTTAAAAAATATTTATAGAAACTGTTACTGTCTGGTTCTTAAGTTTGTAAAATTTACTGCATTGAGCCAGCAGTCACATCTTACCGGAGGTTCACAGGTAGTTCCTTTACAGAAAAGATCTCTGAGTGGTCTGTGCATAGAACCAGAATGCCTGGCACATGGTAAGCACTGAGCAGAGATGAACTATTTATTATATTGTAATCAGAATTGATACCACAGAATTCACATGGTAATTGAATATGCAGTTTTCTTACGTGAAACTTATTTATCCTTTTACTTTCAGATGTTTTTCTAGTAAGTTTGGTTACCCAGCTAGAAGTAGATATCGACAGAAACAAGAAGAAAATAGGTTGTCAATAAGAGAAGTTGTCCGTAAGAGAGGTGATGGTCACTTTAGTTTGTGTAGAAATCGCCATTCACACTTCCATGTTCAATTTCTCTTGAATTCATAAAAAGTTAGTGAAGTCTGTAAGAAAATGGTAAAATAAGTTGTATTTTAGACAGATTTCCCGCACTTCTAATGTTAAAAACTTGGGCAATCCAAATGATATATTTATTAACTCATTGAGAAGAATATATTGTACTGTAACTAAAATAAGCCAGAGAAATGAAGTATTTATGTATATTTACTGTAAGCTTGTAAATTTGGGAAACTGGTTTCAATATATAGGTTATGGATTTTAGTCAAATACTGGTACATATAGGGTTCAGTGATTACACAGGAAGTACTGATAATAAAGCGTTGTCTCACTTAAGATTATATTTTAGCTTGAAAGGTGACAAGTAGATAATATAAGTAGTCTAGTCCATTATTTAGATTTTCATTCATACTCTTCCTTATTTGTTAGCTGTCTTGTGGTATTCTTCTTAGTAACTGGTAGTCATGGAAAATGTTAACAGGAACAGATTTCTGACCTCTGGTGTTGATATTTTTATCGTTTCTATAGTTGCTTTTTAATTAACACGGCAGATCGAATAATCAGAGTTTATGATGGTAGAGAAATCTTAACCTGTGGAAGAGATGGAGAGCCTGAACCCATGCAGAAATTGCAGGATTTGGTGAATAGGTACGTGCCATAACCTGGATGAATGTATGCTCATTCATTACCTGGGGTCCGATTCCAGTTCTCCTTGGGCACTTTCTTTGTCCTTAGGACCCCCTGGAAGAAATGTTGTTTCTCTGGGGATGGGGAGTACATAGTGGCAGGGTCAGCCCGGCAGCATGCCCTGTACATCTGGGAGAAGAGCATTGGCAACCTGGTGAAGATTCTCCATGGGACCAGAGGCGAGCTCCTGCTGGATGTAGCTGTAAGTAGGATGAGAGGTTGCTGCTGTTACTTACGTAACACAGAAAATCTTGGATTCATTCTTAGAACTGACTTTTCTTTGCTTCATTAAAATTTAGTGGCATCCTGTTCGACCCATCATAGCGTCCATTTCTAGTGGCGTGGTATCTATCTGGGCACAAAATCAAGTAGTAAGTAATTTTCTGGTTTAACTGCTTTAAAACTAGATATTCTTTCTGTATCAATGACCCTTGCAAATAGTATTGACTTTCTTTTCCCACATGATTCTTCTAAGCTGATGAAATAGTTCTGTGCATCTAGTTTTACTTTACTAGGAGGGTCTTGGTCCAAAGCCAGTTTACTAGCTCTGTTTTCAGGGAGAAAGTCTAGGGTACTTCCTGGTATATTTTTCTGTTGCTTATCTGAGGTAGAGCTTTCTTGTGCTTTCTATTTTCAGCTCAGTTAGATTCTGTTTTGCTTTTGGTTTTATTTTGAAAACTTTAATTATATTTTTAATCCATGTAGTCATAAGAAAACTTAACATTTTACCTCAGAATTACATCTTTGAAAGATTAAGGACGTCCCTGGTGGTCCAGTGATTAAGCATTCACCTGCTAATGTAGGGGCCACCGATTCAATCCCTGGTCCGGGAAGATCCCCCATGCTGTGGGCCAGCTAAGCCCCTGTGCCACAACTCTGAGCCCGAGCTCTAGAGCCAGTGCTCCACAACAGGAGAAGCCACTATGCTGCGAAGGCCTTGCGCAGCGGTGACGAGGAGCCCCCACTTGCCACAGCTAGAGAAAGCCCATGTGCCGCAGTGAGGATCCAGCACAGCCAAATAAAGAAGTAAAATCACTTTTAAATCCTTAAAAATGTTAGAAGACAATTGTTCATGAAAGAATTGCAGTTAATAATACAGCATGTTTAAGATAGGAAATGCCTTGTGATAGTAAAACCTATAGATACCTAATTTTTATTACCTGCCAAATTTGATCTCAAAATTTTGAGTCTCTTTATGCCCAAGCCTTTCATTTATGTCATTAATGTCTAGATTACAGACTGTTGCTTTCTCCTATGGTTAAGTAGTGTATTTTGTTTTTGGCATAGGAAAACTGGAGTGCATTTGCGCCAGACTTCAAAGAATTGGATGAAAATGTAGAATATGAAGAAAGGGAATCAGAGTTTGATATTGAAGATGAAGATAAGAGTGAGCCTGAACAGACAGGTAATATTTCTCAATTGCAGATAGTATTTCCCAAAGGAAAAATGATTGTGTTAACTCAGTACTCATTCTTAATTTGTGCTGAAAATTCATTTCAGCACTTAGTCTAATTTTTTTTTTCTAAGCTTGCACTTCTGATAGTGCTTTTAGAATCTTTATTTGTAAGGCTCAGAGCTTATATGGCCATTACTAGGGCTTGAGTAGCTCTCTAATGAGGATTTGCAATCAGCACCTAGCAAGGCCACCCGCACATGCTGGGTACTGAGCTGCTGTTGGATATTGTCATTCCTTTGTCAGTAGCACGAAGGTAAAGAGCATGGACCTGAGTCAGACTGCCTTGGACACAATACTTACTCTTTAAACCTGAGCTTCCTTATCTGTAAAAACTGCCTTTTATGGTTATGGAAAATAAACAGTTGGTGTAGAGGGCTCACGATAGTGGCTAGATCATAATGAGCATTCAGATGTTCTCTTCTGATGGATCGTGATTGTTGTTACTTTCACCTCTTGGCTTCCGAACTTCTAAATAGGAAACACCTTGAGAATAAATATCTCGCTTAGCAGCAGCAGCAGCAATGTATAAGCACAGGGCTTTGCATCTGGCGGGCTTTGTGTGTATGAATGAATAATGTGCCCCATTGGCACTGTCACCGACTGCTGGGCTTCTTGATGGTGCCAGGAATCAAGGAATTGGCGTTGAAGTTAGTTCTCTCCAGCCTGAAGGTGCCAGACCTCACTTAACTTGTATGCCTCAGGAGCCTTAGGAAGACTGTCAGGACTATCGGATATTTTGGATTGTATTGGTGTTATCGGATTGTGTTGCGTGGAAAGCTTCCCAAACTTCTGCATAAATTGTTTCTTCTTCCCATCTCCTTGGCACATTGCACATGCCTTTATTGTAGCACTCGTGTTGTGGAACTGAAATTAGCCGTTTCTGTCTGTCTCCCCAATTAGACTGCTGGGGCTTTTACAAAAAAACTGTTGCCAGCTTTCTGGGGCGGTGCTGTATTCCCAGGGTCTAGCATATGGTGGAAGTTCAGCATGTATTTGCCAGACGACTAAGTTAAATGAAATCCTGATTTTCCTCTTCTGTTTCTCCTGGATTTCAGTTTATGAAAATCGTAAGCTGCGTGTAAGCAGCAGTCTTCCACTTCTTCTCACAGCTCTACTGTGTTTCTGCCCTGCAGGGGCTGACGCTGCAGAGGACGAGGAAGTGGATGTCACCAGCGTGGACCCCATCGCGGCCTTCTGCAGCAGGTGAGCTGGAGGCCAGGCCTCAGGGTGCGCCTCCTCTTCAGTCTCTGGGTGTGCTGCTCAGTCCCCCTGTTCCTCAGTCCTGTCTGCCTTCAGGCTCAAAGAGTTAACTCCTGTGATGTGCAGGAGGTCCCTTCCATTCTCCCTTGATAGAAAATCTTAAGGAAGTGAAGTAATTAATTTTATGCCATTTATTTTTACTACCGATTTTATCATATTGTCTGATTTTCTTTTATCCGGCTTGGCTTTCGTGAAATTTTAGGTCTGTACCTGTTGCTTATGGTTAGATGATTCTGCCCTAGAGGAAGGGTTCATGGTTTAAGCAACTTTCTCCTCTTTTTTCCTATCCCTTTTCTGATCCTGTTCCAAATAGTGATGAAGAGCTGGAAGATTCAAAGGCTCTATTATATTTACCCATTGCCCCTGAGGTAGAAGACCCAGAAGAAAATCCTTATGGCCCCCCACCGGATGCAGTCCAAACCTCCTTGATGGACGAAGGGGCTAGTTCAGAGAAGAAGAGGCAGTCTTCAGCAGATGGGTCCCAGCCACCTAAGAAGAAACCCAAAACAACCAATATTGAACTGCAAGGAGTACCAAATGATGGTAAGGGCCACATTTCCTCTCTCACGTATGATAGACCCACTCTCCAGCACAACCTGTAATTTCCTTTCTGGGTGATAGTCCCTTAAAGGGATTTTTCCACGAGTCTTTTTTGTAGTGTTTTACAGCTTTGTAACAGTTTTATTTGCTTTCACGTCTCTTTTAAAATGGGGAGATTCTGCCCTCAGTACTTTTACTAAGATAACACACTTTAAGTCTTCTGACATCTGGATCAGTTTGTTTAAACATAAGGCTTCCTCTACCTCTCCTCCCAAATACTCCTTAGGTGGTAAAGTATCAACACTGGTCAGACCTGGACAGTCTTAATTCTGGAAGCCTTTTTAATCACATGGTAGAGTCTGGATTCTTATCTTACCCTAGTCTGCTGAGTTCCAAAGCCTGTTCACTTTTGGCTTTCATGTGCCAGTGTGTACATGTGCATTCCTGTTCTGACTTGTGTGATAAAGTGTCAGTGGGTCTTTGATCTCCGTTTTCTATTTAGAGCTGCTGCCAGTCCAGTTGCTCAGTCGGGTCTGACTCTTTGCGACCCCATGAATCACAGCACGCCAGGCCTCCCTGTCCATCACCAACTCCCGGAGTTCACTCAGACCCATGTCCATTGAGTCAGTGATGCCATCCAGCCATCTCATCCTCTGTTGTCCCCTTCTCCTCCTGCCCCCAACCCCTCCCAGCATCAAAGTCTTTTCCAATGAGTCTACTCTTCTCATGAGGTGGCCAAAGTATTGGAGTTTCGGCCTCAGCATCAGTTCTTCCAGTAAACCCCCAGAACTGGTCTCCTTTAGGATGGACTGGTGGGATCTCCTTGAAAGCATCAATTCTTCGGCACTCAGCCTTCTTCGCAGTCCAACTCTCACATCCATACATGACCACAGGAAAAACCACAGCCTTGACTAGACGGACCTTTGTTGGCAAAGTAATGTCTCTGCTTTTCAATATGTTATCTAGGTTGCTCATAACTTTCCTTCCAAGGAGTAAGCCTTTTAATTTCATGGCTGCAGTCACCATGTGCAGTGATTTTGGAGCCCCCAAAATAAAGTCTGACACTGTTTCCACTGTTTCCCCATCTATTTTCCATGAAGTGATGGGACCAGATGCCATGATCTTCGTTTTCTGAATGTTGAGCTTTAAGAGAGATGCTATAGTTTGGTGTGAACCATATAGGCTATGTGTGCCTTTTGGACAAGCAACTATTTCCATGTTATGGCTGCTGTTTCATAGTATTATAATTAATAAACAAAACAAACTTTTCTTCTTGTATTAGTAGACTTGTGACACAAGAGCAAAACTCTTTGCTCGTGGGTAGGCGGCATGCATATGCTTGGTTGGGATGACGTGTGGATTCCTTTCCATGCCTATGTGTCCTTTTACAGAAGTCCATCCACTACTGGGTGTGAAGGGGGATGGCAAATCCAAGAAGAAGCAAGCAGGCCGGCCTAAAGGATCAAAAGGTAAAGAGAAAGATTCTCCATTTAAACCGAAACTCTACAAAGGGGACAGAGGTTTACCTCTGGAAGGATCAGCGAAGGGTAAAGTGCAGGCGGAGCTCAGCCAGCCCTTGACAGGTAAGGACACATTGGGAGCACTGTCTGGCTTTCTTCGTGGCCTTGCTTTGTACAGCCCCTGACTCCGTTTAACTGCAACATTTTTTCCTTCCTTCCCTCCTTTTCCCCAGTGGCAGATAATTCTCCAAGTTTTAAGCTGCTGCCAAGGGCAGCTCAACCAGATTTGGCTTCATTCAGTGGCCGTTAACCTTGGGTCCATAACTAGGTTTCAGGGATCTGCATACCCTTGGTCTTTTTTTCCCCCCCTCAAAAATTCTTTCTAACAGCATTACCTACCTGCTACACTTGAATAAATTCTAACTGTTGATGTCTGTCTAGCTCTCTCTTAACATCTCAAAGTCATACTGTGCCTAACTACTTCCCAAAGATCTTCCCTCCTTGTCCCCAGTGACAGAAGATCTTTGAGTTTTTAAGCTGCTGCCAAGGGCAGGCTTAATCAGATTTGGCTTAATTCAGTGGTTCTTGACCTTGGGTCTGCAACTATATTTCAGGGGCTCTCCATTCCCTTGATCTTATGTGCAAAATATTGTGTGAATATTTTTGTGGGGAAGATGTTTATACATTTGACAGGATTCCTTTAGGAATCCATGACCCCAAAAAGGGTAAGAACCCCTCGTTTAACTAATATTTTCATCTGTATTTGCTGTGTTTTTTGTTTTGTTTTGTCTCAAAGATCCAGGCAGGTAACCAGAAATATGAGCTTCTTTATACAGCCCCTGACTGTTTAACTGTAACATCTTTCTTCTCTCTCTTCAAATTGTTCAAATCCCAGAGGTGGTGGTTTTCTCTCTCTCAGTATTCTAGGAACAATGATGGAGTTGTTAGTAGTACTGTCATAATAAGGAAGAAGATGAGATTTTTTTCTTAAAAAAAAAAAAAGAGAGAGATTATCCAAAAGACAAACTTTGTAGCTTCTTATTACCTAAGCTTCTTGATACTTACCGAGTTTTTCTCACTTTTCTAGGTTTGAGGGATTTTTATTGGAGGAGGAAGAACAGTTTCAGTTTCCTATCAAATACTTGTGAATCTAGGCTGAAGGGTCTTTTGCTTGGAAAATAGTGATCAATTTGGGATTTAATTCTACTCAAACATTGTTGGATTTTGGAAACTTTTTTTTTAGGCACTGCTTTAGTTAACACAGCAGTCTCAGTTTTCTGTGGCTGGGTCTGTCCATTCAGAGGCAGGACTAACAATATATCAGTGGTTATATTTGAGGGGATTTTCCCACCATATTAAAATTTTTAATTGTGTTAATCCAAATGTGATGACATGCACTAGAATGCAAACCAGAATTCCTTAAGCCAGTTTATCATTGTGAACATAAATTCTCTTCTACAGAGAAGCCAGAACAGACTCAGTGACTCATCATTTTGAGTATCCCCCCTCAGATTCACTAGATTTTTGCAGTCCTACACCATACCACTAGAGCACTAGCATTTTTTCCCCAATAACAGAATTTATGGTACTCTACTGATTTATCACCTCCACATTCAGTTCACTTAGGGCCATGTCTATATATTTTAAAAAATACCCTAGAACAAGTTATAAGGGTATTGCTAACAGACTTCAGGTCAGTAATTGACTAATGTAAATTAAAATGATCCTTCCATAACCCATTTCTTGCATAAGCTGATGCTACTACAGAAGAAACTATTTAAATCAATTTCCCTGGCCCCAAAAGCTAAATGATTTAAAATGATTTAAAATGTTGACAAACATGTTGAATTAATTTAAATACTCTGACATAGTTTCCCAGCATCTTCAGAATCTGTAGGTAATTAACCATTGCTCTTTTAATACTAAGTGTATGGTAAATAAACCATTTAAAGTTTTTAAAAACCAGATTTTTCTTATGACCATTAATAGTAACTAAATATTTTTGGCATTTTCCAAATTGGGCTTTTGTCAGAGGTCCCATGAAGTACTCTATGTTTTATGGCTCAGTGAATAAGAACAGTGGTGTTTCTCAACTGTGCTTCAAAAACATCTAAATAACACTGAAAATCAGAATGTTGCAAAGTTAACTTAGCTCTAAATATAGGGTTCTTTTATTCCCTTAAGTTCTCAAAGTACTGCATTGAAATTTTGAGGTAGCTGTAAAATACATAGTGTTTGTACATGTCAGCATTTCAGAGCTCCTTTTAGCAAGAGTAGTTATCATCATCAAGGGCCTATTAGGAGTTTATTCCCACTCACTCAGCTGACAAGGTTAAAAGAGGGTTAAAACCTCTTCAAAGGCTAAAACTTGTGTCTTGAAATAGGGTGCTTCAGACTGGATTTTTCTTTTCTACATTATTGTTATTAGGCACTTCAGTCGGTCAACCTTAAATAGAGGCAGCTATTTTAATGACTTCATCCTTTAAAGGACTAGGGGAGACCTGCACATAACAAGGCCAGAGTGAGGATGTGCTTTCTTAGAACAGAGACAAAAGAACTACCTAAGTCACTGCAAACATTTTACCGGCTTTTCATGATCATACTGTTTGGGGTTCTCAAGGGGGGAATGCTGAAGTGGTTTGCCATTCCCTTCTCCAGTGGACCAGGTTTTGTTAGAACTCCCCACCCTGACCCACCCGTATAGCTTCACCGAGTTACACAAGGCTGTGGTCTGTGTGATCGTTTCGGTTAGTTTTCTGTGATGGTGGTTCTCATTCCGTGGGCCATGGTATTAAAGTTCTTATTTCTTCTGTCTGCCCTCTGATGAATGAGGATAAGAGACTTGTGCAGGATTCCTGTTGGGAGGGACTGACTCGGGTGGAAACTGCTTCTTGCTCTGGTGGGCACTTGAGAGTGAAAAAACTGGCTTTTAAAGCTCACATTCAAAAAACCAAGAGCATGGCATCTGGTGCCATCACTTCACGGCAAACAGATGGGAAACAATGGGAACAGTGACTGACTTTATTTTGGGGGCTCCAGAATCACTGCAGAGAGTGACTGCAGCCATGAAATTAAAAGACACTTGGTCCTTGGAAGAAAAACTGTGATAAACCTAGGCAAGTGTATTAAAAAGCAGAGATAGCACTTTGCAGACAAAGGTCTGTATAGTCAAAGCCATGGTTTTTCTAGTAGTCATATATAGATTTGAACCATAAAGAAGGCTGAGCGCCAAAGAATTGATGCTTTCAAACGGTGGTGCTGGAGAAGACTCTTGAAAGAGTCCCTTGTATGGCAAGGAGATCAAACCAGTCAATGCTAAAGGAAATCAGTCCTGAATATTCATTGGAAGGACTGATGCTGAAGTTCCAGTACTTTTGCCACCCGATGTGAAGAGCTGACTCATTGGAAAAGAATCTGATGTGGGAGCGATTGAGGGTGAGAGAAAAAGGGGATGACAGGATGCGATGGTCAGATGGCATCATTGACTCAATGGACAAGAACAAACTCTGGGAGATAGTAAAGGACAAGGAAGCCTGGCGTGCTGCAATCCGTGGGGTTNGTTCCAGTACTTTTGCCACCCGATGTGAAGAGCTGACTCATTGGAAAAGAATCTGATGTGGGAGCGATTGAGGGTGAGAGAAAAAGGGGATGACAGGATGCGATGGTCAGATGGCATCATTGACTCAATGGACAAGAACAAACTCTGGGAGATAGTAAAGGACAAGGAAGCCTGGCGTGCTGCAATCCGTGGGGTTGTAAGGAGTCGGACAGGACCGAGCAACTGAAGAATGACATGATTGTGTACCCTGCATGCTTGCCTGTATAATCTGTACTTCTTCCCGTCTTCTCTTGCCTTGGTTCCTTGGCCTTTTCCTATATGGAAATCTCCGAAATGGCCAGATAAAACCCCAGAGTATGCTGAGGAGCAGGATCATTAAAAAGCCCCAAAGGGGCTTTGTGGTTTATTGCCAGCCCTTCCTTAGAGGGCCTTAGCCACTAGCTGCTGTGTGGGTCTTTGTGAAAACTGTGACTCTTGGGGAGAGTGCTGACACTGAGTATCGTAGTGGCCGTCAGAAGTCTCCGTTTCAAGACAGCCTATTGTAGCTTTTGTGTGGGGCTTCATCCCGTACTATTTTGGAGGGCCCAGAGGCTGGCTAACACATGCTGTTGATTTTCGCGTGGCTCCCCAGGTTCTTTGAGGTAATAAAAACTCATGTCTCACATTCTTCCACATCTTGGAGGTTTTCAGTGAAGCAGCAGCATGCTGTCATTGTGGATTTTTCACCAGATATTAAGAAATGAATAGTGGCTGAGGCTGAACCATTCTCAAAGATAAGTTCAGTCTGATGAGTGTACAGTATTTGCATATTCAGTGCTTTGTGGACTTTGCTTCCCCACAAATGCCCTAGTTTTGCATTAGAGCCAAATTGTTTGAAGGCAGGATTATAGGTGTAGGCTACTACTCAAGTTGGATAAATGCCAGCTGTTTGTTACTATGAATAATTGATCAGTTAACTGAAGATTCTGTTCAGTAAGTGCCTATAGTCTGTTGCATGTTGCAACAGGAGGTTATGCATTTCAGGGGACATTGGGAAGACTAACAGAGGACCAGTAGAAGTAATCTAGCTGTCTGGAATCTGGGGCTTGAAAATTCTTCCCTGTCAAACAGCTCCTCAGTATTGGACAGGACCAGTGGACCCGCATCCATGACGACACATTTTCTGTGGAAGCGCTCGGCAGTGAAGCTTGAGGGAAGCTGACCTGGGGACTTCTCAGAAAGTCTGTATCAGCATTGCTCCATCTCTCAGATTCCCCCTAGTTACCTTACACTCTCCAGAGGACAGTCTTCAGGATCAAAACTTGAAGTGTGAGCAGAACCACCAGAGTCCCTGTTGGCCCGTGACCACTCAAGGATTGCCCAAGAAGTAGGGCTCCTTGGCAGTGGGCACCATCAGTAGTAAGGGTGACAGAGCTGTGGTTTGTCACGTGTGGGGTCTAAAGGCCTTGTGGGACAGCAGGCCTGAAAGGGCGTGGGATGGCGCGCTCTCTCGAGGGCGGCAGAGGCCAAGCTGAGTGGAGCTGTCACCTCTGAGGCCCACAGGCCCCCTCAGACTCCCCTGCCTGTGGTGCGCCTGGTTCTGGCCCCACACCCTGGGCCTCTGAACCATATCCTACTCATTTAGTGAGTGATGATTTTAAATGATTGGTAGGGGCTTTCCCCCAGCCCCTTTCCTTTAAAAACATGATCATTCTCTCAAAGACTAGATCAGTCTTTGATGATCTAGATAACAATACCCAATAGATCAGATGGCTATTGGGTATTGTCATTCTGTGTGGTCTTATTATCTGACTAAGGTAATGCTTGAAAAGTAATATCCAGTGTTATCTGGCTTAGCTCTTTTGGGGAGGTAACAATAGCAGTTGTTCACTATGAACTGAATTTTTCTTAATTTTTTTATCACTGGAGATTTCTGTCATGTCGCAGCTAAATAACACTCGGAGCGAATTTTGATTCGCCTGGAGATCTGCTTTTTCACTGTTCTGTGTGTCTCGTCTTCCTCGCAGATGTGCTGCTCTGGTGTTGGTTTCTTGCCTGATGCCTCAACAAAGTTTGTTTTTGGTCTGTTCACAGGAAAGAGGGCAATAAGAAAAAACATTAACTGACCTCAGATAAGCAGTATAATGTAGCTTATCAGTCATCTCGAGTGCCCGTTATAAAATAAACACCACTTTTTCCTCTCATGATTTGGGCTTAAAATGTCAATGTTGTGTCTTGTTTTTAAACTTAAAATTAGATTGGTCAGAGTTACCTGTTGGAATGATCATGAAAGTGCTGTGGAGTAGCTTCTTTTAGCTCAGATGGATCTTAAAAATCAAGAAGTTAATCATTACATTTTATGTTGAAAGATGTAAAAAGCTTAAATATACTTTTGGAGCTTCCCCAGTGGCTCAACGCTAACAATCAGCTTGTCAGTGCAGAAGACATGGGGTCGATCCCAGATGTGGAAAGATCCCTTGGAGAAGGAAATGGCGACCTACTCCAGTATTCCTGCCTGGAAATGTTTTTAACATGTAGCACCCAGGAGAGTTTCAGTCTGTTCTCCAGCAAATTGGAATTTATTTTTATTGCCAGTTTTCATATGTGCTTGCACTTTAAAAATCATGTTAAAAGCAAATTATAAGTGGGTACTTTTTTTTTTTTTTAATAGCTTGGGCAATTATATTAAACCATTTTCCCTTCAAGTAGCATGTTCTTCTCCATTCCAGATAACACTGGGAGGACTTTTCTTCATCTTGTTCTCTTTTTCCACTTCTTAGTTAGTATTTCACAGCAGCCCATTTCAGGATGTCCTTCAGAGATTGAACAGCTTCTGTGGAGTGACCAGGGAAGTGTTCATTTCACTGTTTTAGTTCAGTCGCTCAGTCGTGTCCAACTCTTTGCGACCCCATAAATTGCAGCACACCAGGCCTCCCTGTCCATCACCAACTCCCAGAGTTCACTNGTCTGGTATTCCCATCTCTCTCAGAATTTCCCACAGTTTATTGTGATCCACACAGTCAAAGGCTTTGGCATAGTCAATAAAGCAGAAATAGATGTTTTTTTGGAACTCTCTTGCTTTTTCCATGATCCAACGGATGTTGGCCATTTGAGTTTTATTTATTAATCAGTTGTTGGTGCACAGAAATGCCAGCAGTGGTTTTCATTAACATTTCACCACATTCCACATTCTGAGGAGTTGAGGGTATCACTTGAGGAACAGAGGTGTTTGAAAAAGGGCGTTTTGCTCATTGTTAATCATTTAGTGGTGAATTAGTCTAATGTATGAAAGATTGAAAGATGCAGTACCCGAGAATTTCCTATCCTTTGCTTACTTCTCTCTTTGAAATACGAAGCATTATTAACACCTTGGAGAATGGTTAGCAGCTTGAAATGTGTAGAAGTCTGATCATTTTGCCCTTTTCCTCCCTTTGGGGGCAACGCTGAGAAAAGTCCTGGGGGCATGGTTTGGGATTTGACTCATTTGTTGCTTCGGTCCAGGGTAATTGGGAGTTGGAGTTAGTTTCAACTTAAAGTGAAGGGGTGAGGGGTTCTTAGCTTATGTTTGCTTGGAATGCATCTTTTAGCATCCATCAGTATTTCTGTTCTTGAAAGTAACTGGTCTAAGTTGATACTAAAGAAATCTTTTTATTTCTAATCTCTTTAGCAGGAGGAGCAATCTCCGAACTGTTATGAAGACCCGTGAAGTTCTTCATTCTTCCCTACTTTGCCATCATGTGGCCTCTGGACACTGTGGTCAGTCATCTGAGATTGACTTTAATTTAAAACAAAGGCCTCTTGTCTTCCACCCAGGAGGTGGAAGGAGTGAATTTTATGTTTGAATGAAGAAGTGAATTATGGAAGAAGAGTATATGTCCCTTCCCTTTCAAGCATAAGTCCAAATAGACTCTCAGGAATGAGGATTTGTGAAGACATCAAACAGGAGTCTGGCTCTTTGCATTTAAGTGCTCGTTGTGTTGCTGGAGGAGATTACTGGCCTGCTCATCTGTCTTCCCCGTGCCCAGCACCGTTTCGGCTCCTCACTTACCGTCTCCTGCTGGCCTTCGCTCCTCAGTGCATGTCCTTGAGTGACTGATTTTCACCTGAGATTTTGCTGCCTGTATCCTAGAAGAAACTTTGGTTTGCACATTCTTTTCTCCATTTTTAAAGTTACCCACCAGATGCCTCCTTTATTTCCATAATCTGTTACAAAGGATGGGCAGAAAAGAAAGTGCTTGAAAGATTTCAGATTTTCTGAGAGAGAGATAAGAAAAGGCCCCCTCTTTTTAACATTATGTAAGATTTTGCTCGAAAAGCTGGGCTGTAAGAGGGTCAGGATTTTTCTTGGTTTTCTTTTCATTGCATGTTTCTCTCCAGTATTGGTTCATTCAATCATGGTTTATGAAGATAGCTAGTTTCATTTGTCTCCAGCAAAGAATCATTAGTAGTTTATATTGCTTTACCTGTACTGGCTTCTGGAGACAAAAACAAACTGGGGTGTCTCTGAACAAGCTTATTTTATACTGGGGTGGGGGAATCTATGCAAGGACTGAAATAAAACCGTCCATAATCAAAGCAGCAACAACACAATTCAAATAAAAAAATCAAGGAACCTTTTTTTTATCATTGCTTGTGGACATCTGTCCTTCCCATCAGTCACTGGGTTTCCCCTCCCTACATCCACGCTCCTTTTCCTTCCTACGTGTTTCCAGTCACTTCCTTTCTGTGAAAGGTTGCTCAGCTTCTAGAGTTTTTTAATTTTTGCTTTTGCTGTTCTTTGTATAAAAAGTAGCAGATTGAATGGCTGCGTCCCCCAGGTGTTTGAAATTCTCTGAAAATCCAGAGTGAAGAAACCAGGTGTGCAGAAGCCTCTCCAGCCCCTCTGACTAGAGCTTGAGCTGACTGGAAGTGCTCAGTCTGGATCGTCATTTTCACGGTATTTTCAAAGGAGAGTTGAACACTGTGCTTATTGGGAAATCTCTGTCGGTTGGTGGTTGCTTCAATAGGTAGCCAAACAAGTTGACTGCTTTTTGGATTTTAACGTAGAAGTCAAAGCAGAACACGTCAGCGAGAGTCTCTTCCATTCCGTCTCTAGAACCACAATGTTCAGTAGTTGAAGAGCTCTCCCCGAACCAGTGGCCAAATGTCTACATTTTTAGATGCCACTGCCTTTTCCTCAGATGCTCCTTTTGTGAATTTCATTTCCCATTTCGTATCCGACCAATGGTTGAGACTGGCAGGTGGGCCGCTAGGCATGCTTTTGTTTTGCGGACATTATTTCCACTTCACTTCTGTCTCTACTATACACCGTAGTAGTATGCAAACTGTGTGATGCAGGCGGCCTTTGCCTTATTTCCGCAAAGTAGCTGGGTGTCCTCTGCCTGAGCATTTGGATGTTCAGGCTCTGTCCGCCTCCTAAACTGGCTCCTGAGGAAATCAACGTCAGCCCTGCCAGAGTGTCTGGTGGCAGCTCCTAATAATTATTTATGCTTCTGGAATCGTTTTCAGCTCCTGAAACCTCGTGTCCGTTTCAGTTTGATTCTCTAGATTTGTACAATGTCCGCATATTCTGTTTTCCCTTCTGTCACCCTCCCATCCTCTCAGTGTTTTTTAATGTCTTGTAGTTTTGTATGAGAGGAGACTTAGCCTCGGGTACTTCTTGCTGAAGCTTTAATGCTTTGTAAATAAAATCGGATGTTTATTAAAGAACAGGTGTAGGTGTTTGCTTGTAGACAACTGATCGCTTCTGAAAGTCACCAGCCTCTTCACTCTGTGCAACAGAAAATACAGCTTCCTTGGTTAATGTTATTAATAGATCTTTTCTATATGGAAATACAGAGCTGGAAGGGCTGAGAGGTGGCCTGGTAGTCTAGATATCTGCCTCTGGACAATATTATATTAAATAAAGCAAATTAGTGTTAGATCATTTAGGAGTGACCTCTCTTCAAATTCTTTTGCTCAGTGAGCGTGTGACTGCACTGCACAGGCTGCAGTGCCAGGAGGCAT
Source organism: Neotragus moschatus (assembly GCA_006410615.1). Taxonomy (NCBI): domain Eukaryota; kingdom Metazoa; phylum Chordata; class Mammalia; order Artiodactyla; family Bovidae; genus Neotragus; species Neotragus moschatus. Next base: position 206,588 of record SJYA01002179.1, on the reverse strand, counting down.
TCCAGAGCTTACAGAAACACTTGTGAGGAGCCTCTTGCCTCCCAGGGATCTTTCTTAAAGTGTAACTACAGATAAATTCCTCTTCATGAGCACTTTTTCTGCCTAAATTAAATAGCTTTGAAATCCACTGAATCGTTAACTGTCTCCTAAAGTCTTTGATTTTAATTGTCTCTAAATCTGGGTGTGTATTTACAAATCTTCCCTGTTACGTGACTGAGAATCTTTCTGACATCACAGCTGTTTCCTAGCAACCTTGACCCAGGTGAATTATGTGCTCCTTCCGTGTTTTGTGGGGTGGACGGACTAGACTGAGAGGCAGAATATATCTTTTGTTACCTTGGGAAGGAAGAGTGTCTACAAGTGAGAAACTGCATTTCATATTGCCTATCTTGCTAAGCGTTGGTTCTAGAAGACCTTGTGGCCCTTGCCTTCATGAATTTTCATTTCTCTTTAAAATTCCTTACACATGAAGAGTGTTTCGCACTTTACAAAGTGTTTTCATGTACAGTTTATCATATGCTCAAAGTGACCTTCCTGAAACAGGCAAGGAGTTCTTAATTTACAAAGGAGGAAACAAATTCAGGAAGAGGAAGTCACTTGCATCTTAGTCCAGAGTCCTTAATCCTTTTAATAGAAGGTTTAGGAGCGTTTAAAGGTGATGATAGCTTAATTCAAATTAATCCTCTCTTTTTTAGAGTTAGTATTTGATTTCTTATTTGGTCAGATTTAATGGGGATTTTGGAATGTTTGAATTCAGATCCCACAATTTGGGAAGGGTGAGGAACAGTATAGTCTCAGTGGGCATCGAGGTTATTTGGAAATTCACTTCAGCTTCTGAATCCTTTTCATCTGTCTTCCCAAGAGGGGGATTTAAATTCATTAAAAAGATGTGAAAAGAGTGAAGACTTTGGGAAGGTGGCCATTAGCAAACAGATAGTAAAGCAGCAGTATTGTGCCTTTTGTCTGCCTGTGGCCTCACCTGTTAATAAGGACTGGACTTAAATTGTAATTTTTTATTGACAATGCATGCATCATATCTTTTGACTTTGAAGGCTATCTTATGTCAAAGGAATTGAGTTATGACGTGGTGGTGGATTTAGCTGGAACACCTCAGGTGTTGGCTGAGGATCGTGAAGTGCCTGCTAAGACATGAAGACTTTGGCCACTAATTTCGTCCGTGGGAGCCTGGTGTTGGTCTTCTGTCTCCCTTTGGTGGTGGCTTCACCTAAAACGCTGGCCATCCCTGAGAAGCTGCAAGAGGCTGTGGGGAAAGTTGTTGTCAACGCCACAACCTGTACTGCCACCTGTGGCCTTGGCTTTAAGGAAGAGACTGTCTGTGAGGTGGGCCCTGATGGAGTGAGAAGGAAGTGTAAGTCTCAGCGCCTGGAATGTCTGACCAACTGGCTCTGTGGAATGCTCCATTTCACCCTTCTCATAGGGAAGGAATTTAAGCTGAGCTGTCTGAGTCCAGACATCCTGGAGATCGGGCAGGAAGCTTTCCGATTCACTTGGAGACTTGCTCGGGGAATCATCTCAACTGATGATGAAGTCTTCAGACCCTTCCGAGCCAGTTCCTACTTTATAAAGTTTCAGTCCATTCAGGAGTATGACTCTGGGACCTACCGGTGTGATGTGCAGCTGTTAAAAAACTTGAGACTTGTCAAGAGGCTCTATTTTGGGCTGAGGGTCCTTCCTCCTAATTTGGTGAACCTGAATTTCTATCAGTCCCTTACTGAGGATCAGAAGTTGGTGGACGAGGGCCTGGAAGTGAATCTGGACAACCACTCCAGGCCTCAGCACCCACCGTGGAAAAAGAAGGTGGCCATAGCTGTGGGAATAGGAGTTGCCACTGGCGTGACTGGTGGTGTGTTGGTGAGCATCGCACTGTGCGGCAGGCTGAGGGTGATCCACAGCAGTGCCAGCCTTGAGACGTTACAAGCCTTGCTGCCAAAGGGCGGGATGCTCAGGAAGCCAGACTAGGTTTTCAGGGGGTCGTTCTGGCTGCCTGCTTGTGGGCTGGCTCAGAGGGAGACTTCCGTTACCAAAGAGCTGAGCGGAGCGTGTGGGACGGGCGGCATGATGGTGGCTGTGGGCCAGTCTCTAACTGTCCTGGGTGGACCTCTTCCAGCTCTTCCCTGCCCACCAGGTGCCCGGTAAACCTGACTGCAGGCATCTCCCTACTCCTGGGACGAGTAGTGTCTTCCACATTTGTCTTAATTTTCTGCCCTTTACAGCTTGTATGCCTCCTACCGTGATCTCCCTCTGAGCAGTATAATCATGTAGCAGGACGTGATAGCTTTTCTAGTGGAAGCAGTTTCTTCTTCGATAAAATAATTCACAATAACTCTACGGAGACCTAACCTTTTCTGCTCTTTAGTGTAAAATTTCTTGTCAGTTGTTTAAATTGTCCGACTGTAGCCAGTCTGGTTTTGGGTTAAACTCACACCAGAGTTTTGAGAACAGACGGTGAACAAAGTGCTTCGTTCGCAGCATATGCCCATTTGTGGCAGAGCCGAGGGTGCTGATGACTGCAGACTCGAGTGTGTAAGAGACAGTCACTGAATGTCAGTCAGTCATTTGCCACCCTTACACCTCCCAGGTGAAGCCTCCGTGCTCAGGGCTAAATTGAATTCCTGCCGAAACGTTGGATTTTTCTGCTGGTAGATTTCCCCTGCACGGTTTCTTGGCTTGCTTCCTGATCCTGTCCTCCTAGCAACTTCAGTGCCCTGAAGTTTATGTTGCTGGAGAGGTCAGGTTGGTTTCTTAGCACAGTCGGGGCCCCTGAGGGAGGGCTAGTACCTCCCTTCCTCAAGGGACATCCAGTCTTAAGAGGTCAATCAGACTGTGTCTGAGATAATTGGCTTGGCTTGTGGAACCCTCAGGGAAATGGCTCTTGGGCCACCAACTGAGCCGATTCTATTTGAGAGAATTAGCATTTCTTCCCTTCATTTTGCTGTCAGTACAGACTGAGTAGCCGAAATAAGACTGGGACCAGTGGTTATCTTCTCTGGCCATATGTCTGAGTCACTCAGACAAGCTTTTGAAAAATAAGATTACTGAGTCCCAATCTGAGGATGCTAACTCAGTTTAAATTATGACCAATGGATATCTGTTATTCTATTTTAAATAAAAAACTCAAGCCCATAAAAAAGTTGAAAGTTTTGATGGCCCCCATAGACCCTTTAACTGGATTCACCGATTGCAAACATTTTGATCCAATTCTTCCTCTCTAAATACATACTGATTTTACATAAAACACTTGAAAGTGAGTCACGGACAGAGTGACCTTTTACCCTTTAATCATTTATGTATCTCTCAGTAAGGACATTCATCTGTGTAACTACAGCGACTTTATCATACTAACAATTCCCTAATCTTATGTATAGTTGATACATCATTTCTCCCAACTTCTAAAATCTTGGAACTTTTAAAGTTTGATCCAGGATCAAGTGAAGGTTCACGTATTATATTTGATTATTTCTCTTACGTCTTATTTTACAACAGATCCCTACATTTTTTTCATGACATTCATATTGAAGAGATATTTGTCATGCATACATGTCCCACAATTATATCCTCATGATTTGATTCCTGAGGAATGAATCTTAAACATTTTTGACAAGAGCCCAACAAAAAATGGTATGTACTTACTGCATGACCTCGGGAGGCCCAGTGTTGGGGTGACCGCTGTTGACTGAGCTTGATCATTCGGTTAAGGTGGTGATTGCCAGATCTCTGCAGTGGCATACCTGTATATGTTTTCCTTTGTAATCTGTGGGGTCATGCCTTGTGATTATCTGGTAACTAAAAAACATTCACAGGTGTTTTGGAATCCATGATCTTGGCCGTATTACATGTTAGGGATTTCAAAATGATGGATTTTCATTTTTATATCTATTGCACTGCATTTTTCTCTTAAGCGCTATTGTTTTTATCCTTTTGAGATTTCAATGGAGTCTCCTTTTTACTCGGTGAATTATATATAACCCATTACTGTTGTCATGTTTTTGATGTTCAGCTTACTCCCACTTTTGGCCAGGAGTCCCTTCAGGCCAGCTCTTCTGTCCTTTCCGTGTGGTCCCATTTGACTTTGAGCATGTCACAGTCAACTGTTGAGAGCAGGATGCAGCAGAGGCACTCCAAACCTGAATCTCCAAGGGGCTCCGGTTCCTTTCAGTGTGGGAAGTAGTATTTAGAAACCACGGCGTGGGTGCTAGATGTGCTTATTGCCACTGGAAGGTCACTGCTTCTGGGCCATTTATGTGTCCTACGTACATATACATCATGTGTTCAGAAGCATCTTCGTTTTCCAGAAGTTTTCTAGATAATTCTGGTACATAGCAAAGGTTGAGAACCACTGGCCTACACTCACGCATAGGGAGTCTTTAACTATTGCTCGTCTTTTGAAAAGACCTTAGAATTTCCACACACCCTTTCTCCCATTCTCGACCTCAGATGGGATGTTACTCAGAAGACCTGGGTCAGTCCTCTTTCTGTGTAAGGGAGCAAGCTAACTGACCCTTGGCAGTCCTCCCCTTTGAAGTGCATGGTTGGGAGGATCAGATGATATCCTGTGAGTCAGACTGCTCTAAGCGGTGAAGTTCAGACACGTACAGAGTTGGGGGATGTCACTTCAGACCTGGACACTTTGCTGAAGCGTTCAGGAGAGAGCTTGCTCTGCTTTGAAAGAGGACTGTAACACATCAGTATTCCACTGATGAGGATGGTTGAGGGGTGCAGTGTGTTCCCATTTTACAAATGGAAAGAGCTAAGAAGACCTAAAAACTTCTCCAGCATTCTGTTGCAAGCCAGTAGTCAAACATGAGATGGAATATCTTACAGCTCTAGGTTTAGAGCATTCTGTATTAGTTTGAGGAAATGAGGGTACTGAATTGGGAAGAGAACAAAACCCAATTAAATGCATGAGTGCAGCCTCAAACCCAACTTAGTTCTTTGAATGCTATGTGCGTGGTCTGTCTCTAAAGGATCAAGGAGATGCTGCCTAAGATTTGGGCTCCAGAGCGGCCCATGCTTCCAGCATCCCTTTGGGTGCAAAGTAGCAGGAATGAAGCCATGTGCCCTTCCGGGGCTCTCAGCCCCGGCTTCCCTGTGCCTGGCAGGCCAGGGGCAGGCCTCCGCTCACCTTGTTTCTCGCGCAATCAGCACAGGGCCCTACCTGCTTCGCACTGAAAGAACTGAACACTTAACAGCTGCCTACATGTGTCCTGGGTCTCGGGTGTAAATAGATGATGTGGTAAATGTTGAATGCAGAATAGTGTTGTATTTGGAAAATGTTGACTAGAAATTCAAATCCTTTAGGCTGCTGTGAGCCAAGGCTGGAGGCACCCACTTCCCAGAAGGGGGTCACTCTGTCTCTGCAGGGGTACGACTTCCCTTTGGTACTGTTGAGTCAATACAGGTATCTCCTGCTTTTTGAAAGGTCACTTTCCACCACTTTGGAGTTACGAGAAACCTACATTAGTACCTGTTCTCACTAACTGAGAGATATCTGAAGAGGATTTTCCCTTTTTCAAAAAAAAAGTAATTGCTTCTTTGCTTTATACCATTTCAGCTCAAGAGTTCACAGGGACACTTGACGTTTGAGCAGCAAGAGAACCTGTGCCTCAAATGCCTTAAAAAGCAGGGGAGCGGAGAACGGCATCATTACTTGAACACGGTTTACTGCCCGTCTGTCGGGGAGAGCCAGCCAGGCAGGGAGCTCTGCCCTGCTCTGCGGAGCCTGCCTTAAGGCCGCTCAGCCTAATTTTTCTCCCCTCGCAGCACTGGGTGCAGCAGTACGCACCACATGCTGTGACTTCCTTAGAGCTGGCTGTGCGGAGGGTTGAAGGTATTGGATAGAGGCCTAGCATTGGAGAACACAACAAGGAGATACTCTTTAGTCTGAGGATAAAAACACCCACGGCTGGTGGCAGCTGCCTCACCAGGTTGAGAAATCATCTTTATTTAAGAACTGCCCGCTACCAGTCAATAAATAACTACCATTACAACAAGTGTGAGAGAGGCAGGTAATAACAGATCAGTGGGAGCGGGTCCATTTTAACAAAAGCCAAGTTGACAGTGATCCGATGAAGCCCCAACCCTTGCCCTTGCAAGCTTTTCTAAGCTATGCAGACCCTGGAAGGGGGTGTGTCGGTTGGAGTCTGGGGGTCACAGCAGGGTGGACCCCATCTGAGGGCGTGAGGCTTCCTAGGACTGGGGGAAGCTATCTGACCCATCTTTTTTCCCTCTTCATTTTCCTTTTATTGTCCTGCCTTCCCAAAGCCTATACATACAGCTGGGCACCTCTTTCTGCAGAGCTCTCTGTGAAGCTCCTTAAGTGCCTGTCTGACCTCCTGTGCCGCTCCAGGGGCCTCTCCGGCTGTCTCCAGGATGAAGCCTGGTCTGACCTGAGCCAGGGAAAGAGGGTGCCATCCCTGTGCTGCAGACCCAGGCGTGAGCACCCTGCTGCCCCTCCATAGAGAGGAGCCAGCAGGCGGTCACACTCTGAGACCAGGACGAGCCGAGTCCTCCAGTGGGGAAGACACGAGGGGGGGTGAGGCACTCTGGAGTCAGCGCAGGCTCTTGCTCAGAGGAGACCAGACCACTCCCGGGACTGCCAAGAGGCAGCAGCGTGTGCTGGGCAGAAAATGCCTGGGCTGCGCTGCACCTGCACCCCCCAACCCCCCCCACCCCACTCCCCTGCAAATGACGGTGACTGCAGTCACTCCCTCGCAGTGCGGGGGGCCCCTGCAGGGAGGAGTGCCAAGATTCTTCCCGTGCTGAGCACATTTTGATTCCACGAATGTCAGTCCTGAGGGACACAGAGCATCCCCTCCCATCATCACCTAACCTAGATCCCAAGACACAGCCATCAGAATTCCTCAGAGACCCCTAGGAAAGGTCTCCTCGCAGACATCTTCTCTAGCGTCTCTGCTTTCACTTTATCCCCTGGTCCACAGCCCTCCTGTTCTCTGGCACCGCCTATGGCATCTGAGGCCCGGCGGGGGCACTGACACTGCTGGGCCCTGAGGCTGAGTCTGGAGAGAGCTCCGGGCTGAGGCACACATCGGGGCTGTGGGGCAAACAGCGCAGCGGAGCCAGGACCGAGACAGGGGACCCAGGCTGGTGTGCGGAGCAGAGGTTCTCCCAGGCCCTGAGGCACGCTCTGCCCTCAGGCACTCACTGGCTACTGAGCTGCAGAGGGAAGCGCTCGCTTGTGGCTGTTCCCCTTGGCTGCCGGCCCGGGGCTCGGCATGGCCACGGCAGGAGGGAGCCTCAACCCATCCAAGCAGAGGTGGTGGCAGGCCAGCCTCTCGGTGCCTCATCTCGCCTTCCGCCTCCACGCAAGCTCCTGTGCAGCCACAGCCCCAAGAGGCGTGCCCTCGGGTCACCTGTCTCATTCGGTCTGAATCAGCTCTCAGCCTGAAGGAACATCTGTTTTTGTCTAGTTCTGAGTCCCCCCAAACAAGTCTTCCCTACACAGGGCTCAGGTGTTCCTGAGGGTGAGTTTTCCTAGTTACTAATAAAAAATCCTTCCTGGGTTTCCAAGAGGGTTGGTCTGGCCCCCCACCTCCCCAGAACTAAGACTCTTGGTTGTGTCTCTGGCTTCAAGCAAGCCTAGGGCCGCAGCTGCAACCACACAGGTCCTGCGCCAAAGCAGCTCAGGCCTCTTGGCCGGCATCTGGACACCTGTCCTGTTTCTGCTGCAGCTAAGGCAACGAAGAAAGAATCAACGCGACCTTGGAAGGAGGTTTCCTCCTTTCAGATTCCCCTTTCCAAGAGTGGGGTACAGGCCACTTGACAGCCATGCAGGACCAGGCTGGGTGCTGGGCAGGTCTGGGTCTCTGCAGTGGCAGAGCAGTCACGGGAGCTGAGCCCCCAGTACCGCATGGGGATGAAGGACGGGGGCAGGTGAGGAGGGTTTGATCGGATGGCCCAGGGGGGCAATCCCGCGGGCCAGGGACAGGGCGGTGAGTTCTGTGGTGGCACAGAGAAGGCATGTGAGCTTACATTGTTAAAAAACTGTAGTGGGTAAACAACATAAACCTGCCCAGTAAAATAGAGCAGGGCTTAAAAATTTTAAAAAACATAACAAAATAGAGCTCTGACTGTAAACTACAGAAACCAGGCTCAGGGGGCCCATCCCCTGCAAGATGCTTGTCCTGCTGCTCCTGTACGCGAAGGGCCACCTGTCACAACATAGGCTTTGGAATCTCCTGGTCATGCCTCCACTGCTGCCTGGATCTGGGGAATCCCTGTCCTTGCTTTGGCCTCTCTTCTTGAAGCAAGGCTAAGAGACGCAGGGGCTTCCAAGCCAGCACTGTGTGTTGAGGGCCCAGCAGAAGCCAGCTCAGGAGGCAAAGGAAGACGGGACCTCCGACACTTTGCACATGGGGTGGGCTGAAGCCAGCCCTGCCGAGTACGCCACCGTCACCCACTGGAGCCTCCTGAGCACGGTCTTCACAGCCCCCTCTGCCCTTCTTGACCACCTTCTTTAACCAGGCCATGGCTGTTCGGCATGGCCTCCTTCCTCAGCAGACAATAGACCTGGGACTGGTAGGAGAAGAGGGCCATTTCCGCCCCATCCCTAGCGGGCTGTGTGACCGGAGGCAGGCCCTGCTCCTCCCAACCTCCGCCTCCACCTGGTAGAGCAGGGGCCTGGGCACGCTGAGGTCTAAGCCTCTTCCAGCTCCGATGTGCCAGGACTGGCGTCACACCCCAAGAGCAGGCCGGGGGCCCCATTTACTTGCCACCTCATCTTCAGGGAAATGCAGAACAGCACCCAAGGCCACGTGGGGGTCAGGTCGCCCAACGGCCTGGGGCGTTCCTGGGAGCAGGCAAGGCCGCATTTATCCTCTGGGCTTCTCGGAAGGTGCCTGACTGCAGACACAGAATGACTGCTCATGTTCTGTGGAACGAAGCCTGTGGGTCAGGACAGCTGTCCCGCCTCCTGCCCAGACCCTGGAGGGACCGTGCAGGATGGGTCTTGGTGTGGTAGGGGACCTCCCCAAGACGAGCCCTTTAGTCACCAGCCCCCTGTCGTGGCTTCTGTCACTCGGGGTGACAGGGTTGGGTTGGCAGTGTTGGCTAAGAGGGTGACGTCACCTAAGGTGTGACTGCGCCCCAGGCCAAGTCTGGTGCAGCTTTCCAGCAGGAGGCCCAGCCTCTCAGCCCTTCGGAGCTCCCACCCAGCAGTGGGAGCATGGCCACCCAGAGCTGTGGGGCTCGGGCTGCCGGCCTGACACCAGGACACTGGTTCTCAGCCATCTGGGCGGGTGGGGGGGCCTCCAGGGAGTCCTCGGGGACAATGTCAGGGTCCAGCCGTGCTGGCCTGTCAGAGGAGGAAGGAGAGGAGTCCCAGTCTTCGGGTTGGGACCGCTCCTTAGACTGAGTGGCGCTGCTGCTGATGCTCTGTCCCACTTCAGCCCATTCCTGTCCAGTGTTCCCGGGCTTAAGATTCCACCGTCTGGGCCAGAGTGCATATGCGGTCCCAGCGTGCCATCTCCGCTGATACACAGATACACGTCTAACCCCGTTCTTCCTGCCTTCCATGCAATGGCACCCTAGAGGGCCCAGGCCTAGGGTTCAGTATCATCATGGAAGTTACTGCCTGGTGCCTCTCGATTAAAAAAAAAATCCTTGCATGGGTTCTATCCTGTGGCAGAATACGACATATCCTACCTCCTACAAAAAGGGCTCTGTAAATACAGTCAGTGTTTGAAACCAGCAGTTCTCAGGCACAGCGCTGGGCCACCTTGGCATCGGGAAGGGACTGGGGCCAGCTGGCTGTCCATCGAGGTGGGTGCCCAGCTGTGGTGGGGAGGCAGGGCGCCGAGATCAGAGCTGCAGGTAGCCTAAGAGGACCAGCGCTGCCACGGAGTGGGTGAGGGCGGTGTCTGGATGTGGGGCTGGACAGACTGCAGAGTTCTCCACCATCATGCTGGTTCCTGAAAACAACAGGCGGGATGGGCTGAAGGGGCTCATCCCTGCCCTGACCCCAGGACAGAGTCCAGACCTTCCCTAAGGAGACTCACAGAGCGCTGCTTTCAGGACTGGGAGGTGCTCTCAGCCCTTCTCGGGCAGGGTTTTGTAGGACCTTCGCTCTCATTCCCGCGCAAGGAGCGCACTCAGCCTTCAGGGATGTTTGGGGAGGAGGGAGGCGGGTGCAGGGCCACTCCGGTCCCTGACACCGCCTTTTGTCTCCCTGGGGACTGGCTTGGGCTGGGATGATCCCTGCGTCTGGATGGACCCTGATCTTTTTGGGGGAGACGGGGGATACAGCACCTCCGTTGCGCACGATGTGAACCTCTGCCGGGACCCCGTCGCCTCCTGGTCCTGTGGTCCGAATCTGCACCAGGGCGTGGCCGATGTCCTCGGGAACTGTGATTTCTATCCAGTTCTTGCTGGTGAGGTGCAGCGTGGGAGTCGGGTGTAGGTCGTTCTGGTACAGCATCTGTGGGAAGGGGTTAGCCAGCCAGGTTTCCTGACAGCGGGGCTGATCCTTCCCTGGCCCCAGAACGGGAGGAGCCCACGTGGCTCTCTGACCTTGAGGTCCTGCCCTCTCACCCCTCCTGTTGCCCGTTGACCAGGACCAGGCTCTTGAATAAGCTCCTCCCTCGAGCCAGTTTCCTGTTCCCAGCAGCTGAATTGATTTTTGTAGGCTCCTCAGACCAGAAGGGCCCCAAACGTCACCCAGTCTGTCACCGCCCTTGGGAACCCTGCCTTTCCGCAGTCACACCTTTTCCCTCTGTGCGGTCTCCACTGCATGCTCCCTGGAGACTCACAGTCACGCCTCTCACGGTCCCAGACGCTCTGCTTACATCTGACTCAGACATAAGCTGCTAGGAACTGAAGCTCCTTTTGTTTACAGGGCACACAAACATGCTGTCCCTCAGCGTTCAGTGCCTGGCGCCCCTCCTTACCTTGTAGCCGGTGACTGCAGACTCATTACCCAGCGGGACTACAGGGTCCCACTTGATACTCAGGCTGGAGCTCGAGAAAGTCCAGGAGATGTTGCCAGGGGGTCGCCGTGGAGCTGCCAGAGCGGGGAGAGAGTCAGGAGGAGTCTTCCTGATGTTTCCCCACCACGCGCCCCCTTGCTTGTAGCCAGCCACTTTCTAGATAATCTGCCCAACACAGCTGTGCCCGGAACGTTCTGTTACCGCTGCCTGAGAAACAAAACTCCAACAGAGACGACAGAAGAGCAGTGCCGCAGAGGCCATGAGCCCCACTCCCTTCTCACCGTTAGCCGGGCAGCCTTGGAAAGTGATCCAAGAGCCCCCCGCCCCTCCCACACCCAGGCTGCCAGACTCACGCGGCTTCATGGTTGTGGCATTGGCAGAGGGGCTGGCGGGCCCGGTGCCGGCCCGGTTGTAGGCCCGCACTGTCACGTGGTACTTGGTGCTGGCATGCAGGCCCGTGACCAGGGCGCTGGTGTCCAGCCCTGCAGTCCTCACTCGCTCAGCGGCCGCTGCTTTGGCGCCCGCCTTCCAGTAGCGGATCTGAAGGGAGCGGGCGTCGCCGGGGGTCAGCGGTCACACCTAGGGTCTCAGCGCTGCACCACCCCGGCTCTGCCTGGCCCCTTTGTCTCGGGCTCGGAGCCTAGACACTCGACCATGAGGCCCACGAAAGAGACAAGCTGGTGTGATTTGCTGCTCCCTTCTTGATGCCCATTGGAGGGCCCAGTCCAAGGAGAGAGCTTAGTACCTGGGCTGGATGCGGGAGCAGGTTGGTGGGTACAGATTCCACTGAGAGATGGCCTGCCGAAACCTAGCCCCAATCAGTGAACTCAGGAGTCCTGCGGGGACTCAAGGCCACGGAATGCATATTTGCAAAGCAGTGCCCCAGCCCCCATGCTAGCAAGCTTAGGGTGGCTGCCCAGTAAATGCAAACCCACTGGCATAGTCCTCGTGACACCAAGACCTTCTAGATATTCTTCCGAATCAGGGCAGGGTTTGAACCTCTCTCTCCAGTGGGCTCACCTAGCGTATCTGCTGAAGCCCAGAGCTGACTCTACTGGGCTAGGATTTACAGCATCACTAGTATGATGGTTCCCCCTCAGACAATGACATTTTCTGCTGGTCCTTCTTTCCCTTCCTCTTGCTCCGTCTCACTCTCCATGTACCCCCACATCGACCCTAGTGGGCTCAAGGCTTAGGTCAGAAACCGCTAGGCCAGAGTTCCT
>SJYA01002179.1:176650-194304 GCA_006410615.1 Neotragus moschatus | reverse complement strand
AGGGGCGGGTGCGTGCTGTACAGGTGGCTTTAGGGCATTGTATAAAATTTCCATGTGACAATTCGAGAAAGAGAGGCCCAGAAAGAGGAACGACTTGCCCATCGTCACAGGGCAAGCCTGGGGTACACATAGGTCTGGACCTTGGGCTCCTTGAGCGGATGGGCATCCCGCATGTAAATGGCGTTTCTCCGCCTGGCCCCTCCCAGAGCAGATGCCTTGCTCTTCCTGCGCGGGTCCAGGCTCCCTGGGCGGGGGATGCGAGGCAAAGGACAGGGTCCCACACCCGCCTCGATGTGCTGGCCGGGCAGCTGGGCATGCCTTGCCTTTGTGGTGTCAGGTGGGAGCCAGGCCACCCCTAGTTGGCTCCTGTCCCTTAGTGAAGCTGATTTTAGCCTCCTCGGTCGGTCGTGGGGTGGGGTCCCCATTAACTAGTGCCGACTCTCCTGGTTCATCCAGCTGTCAAGCCTTAGTCCGGGGGCGGGGGTGGACCCCATGCCACAGCTGAGACCTGGTTCCAGACTCCTGGGAATGATGGCAGCTGCTAAGCAGCTCTCAGAATGGAGGAGGAGGCAGGGCTTCCTGAAACGGCACCCTGCCTCCCGCTCCCCCCAGCCATCTCTCTCCCTCACGGCTGCCCCGGGCCTCAGAGATGGCCCAGCTTAATCCCGAGTTAATGATGGTAGTGGAGGGGAGGGACCCCTGCCCCAGCTGGGACTGTGCGGAGGGGTGGGGGAGGCAGCCAGCCTGCTGGGAACAGCCCTGCATAATCGAAGCTTCCAGGAAGTCTGCCTTCATGGTGGGGGTAGGGGGCTGAGTGGGCCTGGGGCACACTGATGCTTCAGGACTGGCTTCCTTCTGCACTTGACCCCAAGCTTGATCCCCTGCACTAGGCCATATACACACCCTCACCCCAACATCCACACACGCACACTTTCTATACCTGTCATGTACGCTCACTTCCTCACGTGCACACAGACATCACACATATATACATACATGACTCTCTAGTATATGTGAATACAAATACAAAACGGGCATTCATAACATCCAGGCATTAATAATCACAACATAGATGCTATCTCTTGAGGGCTTACTCTTTATCAAATATCATGCTCCACATTTCTTTTTCATAACCTCTTTACAAGATAGGTACTGCCATTGTATTGTTTGGCTAATCTGAAAACGGAGACTTAGAGGTTAAAAAACTGGCCCCGAATCACACAGTGAGAAGGAGCAGATCTGGGGTGTGGACCCTGGCCAGCCTCCGTGAGAGCCACGTCCTCAGCCACAGGGCTCAGGGCTCCCAAAAGAAGCGTCAGAGGTGCTGGTCCATCCTGAAGGTACTGAATCAGCATCCCTAGGAGGGAGGCCAAAGAAGCTAGATTTTAAAGGGGCTGCGTGGACGTTCTGAAGGGCAGTTAGAGTTGCGAGGCACTGCACTGTGTGTAAGGACTTCTATTCACGTTGGTCATTCCCCAAAATGTAGCATGTCCTCCATGCAATAACTCACTCACATCTCTACCCTCCCAAACATCCACAGACACACACTCACTCACCGCCTGCCTCCCCGTGAAGCTACACACACATCCACCCACATCCACACGCACACACACACACACATAGACTCCCAGGCAAATCCACCCCCTCCATGCTCTCCTTGTTTGACAACCTCTCTGATTTTCTCCTGATTCCCTGTCCAGACAACCCTGCTCCTCAGTGCACAGGCATCGGGGCCTCGCACAGGAAGCAGAGAGGGAGCTGGGAGCCTGCAAGGGAAGCCGCACCGCGCTGCTTTGCACTGGGGCGTAGGAGTCCAAAGCTGTGTCCCCAGGGTGGGTGCACAGAGACAGCTAAGAGCCGAGGCCCCTTCTGGGACGAACAGCCGTGGGATGCTCCATTCCTCCCTCTGCTGCTCTCCAGGGGGCTGGCCAGGTCCCACCTCCCTGGGCCTAGAAAGGGTCTAAGGACTCCGGAGGCTGCCCAAACTGTTTGCCTTGGGGGTTGGAGTCCCAGGACTGAGCTGCCCCTGAGGGTCAGGAATGTGGAGGAGCCCAGGCACCCCTCCTCTCCTTTCTCTGGGCGAGATGTCTCCTGCTCCCTGAAGCGTGGGCTCCCTACCCCAGCAGCACTTCCAGGCCTAGAAGCCCCAGCACCAGGAGCTAGGCCTGGGCTGGGCGCCCGGGAGGCTCTCTTACTTCCTAGCAGCCTCACTGACCTGGGTGCAGGGCTGGGAGGCGGTCAGAACATTATGAGGACATCTGACAGTATACCAGTGGGGTCCCTCCCCGCCGAGACGAAGAATTTAAGGTGTGCAGCCCTGCAGGGGACCGCGGGGTGAGGAGGTGGAGTCTGAAGCGGTTAGGGCTCCAGGAGGATATCAGACGATGTGCACGCTTTCTCCCGCGGCGATCTTGAAGGGGAAAGGACTCGTCTGGGGGTCAGGGCGGAGAGACGGAGCAGCGGTCCCAGCAGGTGCTTGAGCTACAGAGGCTGCTGGAGACGCTCCAGCTCTGCCAGCCCAGCCAGCTCGCTCCGCCCTGACCCCTCCCCTTCTGCCAGCCCCCCACCCTGGGATCCCCAGCTCGAGAACCTTTCCTTGGGCCTCTCCCGCCTGCTTCCTGGGCACCCTCTGCTTTGCCTCATCTCTGCGCAGACCCTGTTCCACATCTCATCTACTTGCCAGGGCTCAGTGTTGCTCTGAGGAGCCCGCCCTCCCAGGGTTTTGTGGTCAGGGGACCTTAGAGCAGTCCTATCCAACAGAGCATTATGTGAGGATGGAAATAGTCTATGATCTGTGCCGTCCCACACGGCCATGAGGCCTTGAAGTGCGGCTAGGACAATTAAGCAGCTAATTTTTAATTTCATCTTGCAGCCTTAAGGGCTACAGCTCTGTGCTAATGTGGAGCTCTGGCTGTGCCGTAGTCTTGCTGTGTGACCCAGGGCAAGCCACTCGCCCTCTCTGGATCATGTTTCATTATCTACAATGAGACGAAGACTCGTCCCCTCTCCTTCTAATCCCAGGAAAAGTAAAATCCACAGACATGAAAATTCCACGAGGAAGTGGCCTCACGCCGAAGCGCTACAGCAGTGCAGAGTCAGCTGTCTCTGTGGTCATCCCTAACAATGACAGAGCACCGGACACATCGCTGCTGGCTTGAGACAAGCCCTCTTACCTGGTGTGGAGACTAGGGCCGCAGCTACCAGCATCAGCAGGCGTGCTTTCCTCCCGACGGGCGTCCCCATGGTGGGCTCCAGACTGGGGCGGGCAGCGGAGACGAGCCTCAGCCCAGCACAGGGAGTGTCCGGCTGGAGGCCGAGAGGGACCTGTGGGGGCAGAGAGATGGGGAGGCCTCGGAGCTGAGCAGCGCCCCTCCTGGCTCTGGGCACATGGGCTGGCAATTCTTCTGCCTCAGCCCGAGGAGAGGCTGGAGTCGCTCCCACCCTCCCCAGGGCCCCGGGGAAGGACCTGGCTATTGCCCAGTAGCTTTTCCCGGGCTGAGTGCCTCCTGCTGGCCCCTTGGGGGTCTGGCCCTGCCCTGGGCCCCTCCTTTCCTCCTGGAAGTGAAGAAGTGAAGTTGCTCAGTTGTGTCCGACTCTGCGGCCCCATGGACTGTAGCCTATGAGGCTCCTCCATCCATGGGATTTTCCAGGCAAGAGCGCTGGAGTGGATTGCCATTTCCTTCTCTAGGGGATCTTCCTGACCCAGGAATCGAACCCGGGTCTCTCACATTGCAGGCAGACAGTTTACTGTCTGAGCAGGAAGTGAAGGCAGTGACTAATCGGGAGGTAAGAAGCTGCTGCCTGTTCACTGGGAACAGCTCTCCTGGAGGGCTGGAGTGCTCAGGCTGGGGCCTGAGCCCGGGGGTGGGGAACCAGCTCCATCTTCTCAGGCCCACTCTCCCTGGTCCCGCTCCCACAGTGGCTGGGTTGGAGGGTAATGAGGGCCTCTGTGAGCTGCCTCTAGTCTCCAGGAACCAGCCTTATTTTCTAGCAGTGGGGAGGAGTTTCACTGAGTCATCCCTCCCCTCTCGCCCTTATGTGCAGTGCATGATGGAGCCATAACGGTTGGCCCCCTTAGCAAGGCTCCCAGCCAGGTGGACTAGTGGTCCCACCAGGTCTCTGGGCAAGAGATAACACAGCTCCCAGACGAACTTCCTGCCTGCCGAGACGAGCTGCCCCTCTCCAGGGGATCCTCTTGACCCAGGGATCGATCGATCCAGGGATCCAACCTGGGATCAATCAAACTGGGTTCGATTAACCCAGGGATCCACCAGGGATTGACCCAGGGATCCAACCTGGGATCAGTTGAACTGGGTTCGATCAGCCCAGGGATCGAACATGGTTCTCCTGCCTTACAGGCAGATTCTTTACCGCCTGAGCTACCAGGGAAGTCGGAATGAGCAGCTGCTGCTGCTGCTAAGTCACTTCAGTCGTGTCCGACTCTGTGTGACCCCATAAATGGCAGCTCACCAGGCTCCCCCGTCCCTGGGATTCTCCAGGCAAGAACACTGGAGTGGGTTGCCATTTCCTTCTCCAGTGCATGAAAGTGAAAAGTGAAAGGGAAGTCGCTCAGTCGTATCTGACTCTTAGCGACCCCATGGACTACAGCCCTCCAGGCTCCTCCATCCATAGGATTTTCCAGGCAAGAGTACTGGAGTGGGGTGCCATTGCCTTCTCCGCGGAATGAGCAGAAACGTGGTTAAATCCTGAAGACCTGGGGGCACCAACAGCAATCAGATCCTCTCTCCATCAGTCTAAGAGGTGGGGGCCTCATCCTGGAGCAGGAGTGGGGCCACCTACCCCCGTCTCCAGGCAAACTCGCACAGTTTGGGGGAATGTGGAGTCTCGGGGGCCTCCTTCCGGTGGTCAGAGTGAGCCTGGTTGTTGGGCCCCCAGGCTGCAGGGAGAGGTCACACTGCTGCAGGTCCCANACAGCAATCAGATCCTCTCTCCATCAGTCTAAGAGGTGGGGGCCTCATCCTGGAGCAGGAGTGGGGCCACCTACCCCCGTCTCCAGGCAAACTCGCACAGTTTGGGGGAATGTGGAGTCTCGGGGGCCTCCTTCCGGTGGTCAGAGTGAGCCTGGTTGTTGGGCCCCCAGGCTGCAGGGAGAGGTCACACTGCTGCAGGTCCCACCTCTCAGCCCCGCCACTTGCTTTGCAGGAAGCTAAGAGCAGGAGGAGTGGGTCTAAGGTTGAGGGAGACAGCCTGGCTGGGGACTCTGCTGCTAGCTTGCTCTGAAACCCCCGTGCTCTGTGCTTCAGTGTCCTCCTGTGGCAAGCGGGTGCTCTGGTGTCTCCTCCAGCTCTGAGACAGCAGTGCTCCCGAGGGCCTNTCTAGATGAGTGATCACATCATCATGATTATCTGAGTCGTGAAGATCCTTTTTGTACAGTTCTTCTGTGTATTCTTGCCACCTCTTCTTAATATCTTCTGCTTCTGTTAGGTCCAGACCATTTCTGTCCTTTATCGAGTCCATCTTTGCATGAAATGTTCCCTTGGTATGTACTCAGTCAACATTCATACTTCCCTTTGGGCCCTTTTAGGATTCAACTTCCCCGTCTGTAATGAGTGTGTGCACCTATCAGGCTGAGCCCTTCTTTGCTTCAAGGGTTGGGGGACTCTGGATTCACCTTCAGGAGAGCTGGACTCTCTTTGCTCTGGATGACCCAGCTGGAGGACAATGGCAGGTCACTGATGGACACTTAATTTCTCTGAGAATCCAGGTTCTTATCACCAAAATGCAAATAATCCTATTCCTAACTTAGAATAGTGTAAGGACAAGTAGATTAAAATATGACTTTTATAGGCACTGTTTGTATGAAAGTGAAAGTGAAGTCGCTCAGTCATGTCCGACTCATAGCCTACCAGGTTCCACCATCCCTGGAATTTTCCAGGCAAGAGTACTGGACTGGGTTGCCATTTCCTTCTCCAGGGGATCTTCCCAACCCAGGGATCGAACCCAGGTCTCTTGCACTGTAGGCAGACACTTTACTGTCTGAGCCACCAGGGAGGTCATGAAGTCAAGTTCGTATGAAGTGCCACGCAAAACACTGGTGCTGATTCCCTTGACCGTGCAGTCTCTGAAGGCAGAGATGTTCTCATTCATGCCCATGTTTCCCGCGCNCTCTTGCACTGTAGGCAGACACTTTACTGTCTGAGCCACCAGGGAGGTCATGAAGTCAAGTTCGTATGAAGTGCCACGCAAAACACTGGTGCTGATTCCCTTGACCGTGCAGTCTCTGAAGGCAGAGATGTTCTCATTCATGCCCATGTTTCCCGCGCCCCCACCCCCGCTTAACCTAGTGACTGATGCCTAGCAGAGACTCAAATAACTATCTGTTGACTGGTGAATAAACGGGGGAGAATGACTGCTCCGACAGTTCAGATGGGGGAGAGCGGGAGGTAGGAGGTGGGCAAAGGTTTTGGCGGATGGGCTGGGGGTGCCTCCTGAACTGGAATAAACGGTGTAGAGGTGGAGAACGCGTTTTTGGCATGGGGTTGCGGGAGACTGGAAAGCGCATGGTTCGTGTGGGTCCGGGAGGAGCCCAGTTGAATTGAGCAGGGGGCTGGAAGGGAAATCTGAGTACCCCACCCACATTTGCCTTCCTAATTTTGCGTGAGGGCCTGAAGGGGCCTGTGGCCCGGAGGGGCCTAATTATTCTCTTAGCCATTTCAACCCAGGGCTCTTGGAGCTTCTTTTCAGGCTTATAATGGACGATGCTAATGTCGTTATTAATATTTAATAGTAATGATGCTAATAATGCCTTGCATTTATGCGGTCTCTCCAAAGAGCTCAAAGAACCCTGAGATCTTTTTTTATGCACAATTTGGCCAGCGTGGGAGGTGGAGGGTGGTAGAGCAGGGGCAGCCAACAAAGGACGGAGCCATAGGGAAACCGAAGCCCAGAAAGGCAGGCCCAAGGTCCCAGATGGTGGAGGTGGAGCTGGGCTGGGATCGGGCGCTGGGGTTCCCCGTCTGGGGCTCTGCCCTCCGCCTCTCCAGCACATGCAGAGTCATGTTTTGACTTTGCCAGAAGACTCCGCCACCAAGGATGGCCTCCTCCTCAAAGCACGGCCCTGGATGGGGCAGGGCTGCCGGGCAGGGGCCTCTGAGTACTCTTTACAAAGCCCGCCCTGTGCGGCTAACGCGCAGCCTGGGCACATGGGAGCTGGAAAGGCAGGTGAGGACACGGGTCCTTGGCCAGATTCTGCAGGCCTCCCTGCGCCTCAGGCCAGGCCCTGCTGTCTGGCATCCCCGGATGGCTGAGATGTCATCTCCTGGAAGCAGCTTCAATCCACCCACGTCAGGGTGCAGACCCTCTCTCTGCTCGGTCTTCTTGTGCTGACTTTGCTGTCTTGATATTCCCTGCTACAATCTGTCAGGGCCAGAAACATACCCCAGAGATGCAGTCACAAAAAAGCGAGCACATTAGAATTTCGGGGCTGCTACGAAGCACTATCCGGGGAGCTGCACTTATGTAAGAACGGTGGGTGGTGCCCCTTGAAGGAGACGGTGCGGAACAGAGTGGAAGGCTATGGGCTTTGGCGTCTGACAGCTATTGATTCCAGTCCCACTCACTGTGTTGATTGTCTGGTGACCTTAGGCTTCTCTGAGCCTCAATTTCCTCTTCTGTAAAATAGAGGTGAGATCATCTGCCTCAGAGGGCTGCGTGGGTCAGAGGAGGGAGGCACCTGTGCTGGACCGCAGCAGAGGAGGCAGCGGGACACTCACGGCTCTGGCGCCCGTGCGGGGCGCGTCCGGTGTGAGTGACGCCCGCGGCGGTGTCCTGAGCAGGCTGTCCTGAGGTGTGACCTTGCCGCCTCTGCCGCCTAGCCTCCCTCTGTTTCTGCCCATTTCTGAGTCGGTTTCTATAGCCTCCTCTGGTTCTGTGATCCATCTGATAACCTCCTGGTGAATGTTCTTTCTGCTTACGACAGCCGAAGTCTGCTTCTGCTGCCTGCACCCCAGAGCCTGGACTAATTCAGGATTCAAAGTTCCTAGCACAGTGCCTGGGACAGAAGAAGTGCCCAGCCAGAAGCTGGGAGAAAATCGTTGTTTTCACCCACCCAACCACATCCGTCCTTCTATCCATCCATCTGTTTAACAAGCAGATATCGAGTCCTCTTGTCCCAAGCACTGCGCTGGGTACTGGGGATACTGAGAAGAATAAGGCAGGGGATGCCCTCTTACGGAGCTCACAGCGGAACGGTGGGATGACGTGTAAAATTATCAGAACACAACCCATTGAGTGCTGTAACCCAGGCTCGCACGAAATATCATGGAGGAGTACCTGCCTTGACCTAGGGAGGCTCAGGAACAGAGAAAACATTTTAACTGAGTCTTGGAGGTATACTCTGAACTCACGAGGTAGGCCAGGTATATTTGGCATGGGCTTGGAGACGCTTACTCCTTGGAAGGAAAGTTATGACCAACCTAGATAGCATATTGAAAAGCAGAGACATTACTTTGCCAACAAAGGTCCATCTAGTCAAGTCTATGGTTTTTCCAATAGTCATGTATGGGTGTGAGAGTTGGACTGTGAAGAAAGCTGAGCGCCAAAGAATTGATGCTTTTTAACTGTGGTGTTGGAGAAGACTCTTGAGAGTCCCTTGGACTGCAGGGAGATCCAACCATTCTAAAGGAGATCAGCCCTGGGATTTCCTTGGAAGGAATGATGCTAAAGCTGAAGCTCCAGTACTTTGGCCACCTCATGCGAAGAGTTGACTCAGTGGAAAAGGCTCTGATGCTGGGAAGGATTGGGGGCAGGAGGAGAAGGGTACGACAGAGGATGAGATGGCTGGATGGCATCACCGACTCGATGGACATGAGTTTGAGTGAGCTCTGGGAGTTGGTGATAGACAGGGAGGCTTGGTGTGCTGCGATTCATGGCGTCGCAAAGAGTCAGACACGACTGAGCGACTGAACTGACTGACTGGCTGACTGAACTGGAGGGACAAGGAGGATGTGGTTCCAGGAAGGAGCAACCGTTTGTGCAAAGGCAGCAGCGTGGCAGAACATGGTATGTTTGGCAAAGGAGTTGGTCTAGGGTTGAGGATTCAAGGAAGGGATGAGGTTGGAGGGGAAGGCTGCAGTCAATCCTCAAGGAACCTTATGAGCCCAGGAGGAGCTTTATCTGGGGGCAGTGGGGACCATCGGGGGGTCTAAGCTGGCAAGAGACAGGCTGAGATGTGTGCTCTGGAAAGTCCGCTCAGGGGTGGCAGGGAAGGTGGAATGCACAGGGCAGGCACAGACTTGGAGGCAGGGAGGCAGTGTACTCAGCCACTGTCCAAGGAGAAGTGATGGGGGCTTGGGAGGGCTCTGGGCATGGGGCTCAGACCTGCGCTGGCCAGCCAGGAGTCTTCATCGGATGACTACGGGGCTCTCACACCTCTACATGGGACCAGCCCCTGTATCCACCCCCGTGATGGTCAGTTTTGTGTGTCAACCTGGCTAGCCTACAGTGCCCAGCTGTCTAATCAAACACTGATCTAGGTGTGGCTGAGAAGTGATTTTGTGGATGTGGTTCACATCTGCCATCAGCTGACTTCAAGTACGGAGGTTACCTTCCATCCTGTGCGAGGGCCTCATCCAATGAGCTGAAGGGCCTGAAAAGCACAGCTGAGATTTTCTGGAGGAAGAAATTCTGCCCTCAGTCTGCAGCCTCAGCTCTCATCTGAGTTTCCAACCTGCCAGCTTATAATCAGCAAACAGATTCGATAGCCCTCACAGTTATGTAAATCAGTTCCTTGAAATGAAGCATATTTGTTTCATGTATTTGTACCCACATACGCACACACACATCTTACTTGTTTTCTTTCTTGGGAGAACCCCGGTTGATACACTCACCTTTACCCTGTCCACCGGCCTCTCCTCTTGGCTTCCCTGCCTCATGAATGGCACCCCGACCTTTACACCCTCTGTGACCCTCCCCCCTCCCTCTCCCTCCAGTGTCCTGCCAGCCACTCAGTCCTGCTAGTTCTGCCTCCCAGGGGCCTCTCCCATACAGGCCCTGCCCCGGTCCCCCTCCAGCAGTCTTAGCTCTGATGCTCACCTGTTTTCACCTGAGCTCTTACTATCTGTCCTCCCCAAGCTTTCTGTTTCCAGTCTCGCCCGCTCCCATTCACCCTCCAGACTGCAGTCAGAGGGAGCCTCCTAAAATGCAAATCAGATCATGCCACTTTCCTGCTAAAAATTCTTCAGCTTCTCCGCCTCCAGGCTGATGCCAGGCTCCTTGCTGTGACTCGTGGTCTAGTGTCGCCTGCCCTGCCCCCTTTAGCTCAACCCCTGTCCAGAGTATCCCCCGCTCACTCCAAGCATGCTGACCTGTCTGCCCTTTCTGGGAGGCGCTGGACTCTAACGTCACTCTTTTAGTGGTGTTTTTTTGCTGGAAATGGCTGTCTTTCTCTCGTAGGTAAACCTGGCTACGTCCTCCTTGCTCTCGAGAATTGGCCTGGAGGTCGTGCCTCCAGGGAGCCTTGTGTGCCCGCCTTTCTCGGGCACAAGGTGCCCTCCCCGGTGCCCTTGCCACACGGGCATGCTCCTCACTCATCTGCGTGGGGATGGGCTGTCTCACCCTGTGTCTTCCATCTTTGCACCGTCAGCGCAGTGTCGCTGCTCAAAACATGCTTGTTAAACGGCATGACGAGTGTGTCACCCATTCTTCTCTGGGGTTCAGGATGCGGCAGGGGAAGAGACCCTGCTGGACCACAGTTGGCTACCTCCCTCCCCATCCCAAAGGTCCTGATGTCGTGATCCCTTTGAGAGCCTTAGGCCCAAGTGCTAAGAGTGTGTTTCAAATTTGCAAAGAGTTGAAAAAGGAAAGATGTTTCGGGAGACACAAAAAGAATATGAAATGCAAACTTCAGTGTTCATAATAATCATTTCTTGGAACACCGCCACCTTTATTCGTTTGTGCATTTCCGGCCACTTTCCTGATGCTCTGGCGGTGGAAGAGTTGCCGGAGAGTCTGTACGGCCTGCACAGCTGAAACTACGCCCTGTCGGGCGCTGCGCAGGAACTGTCTGCTGGTGCTGCGTCTGAGCCGTCGCTTTGCCGCCTGGGGAGTCTGAGGCTCGGAGGGGTGGCAGGCTCTGGTGTGCAGGTGACAGTTTTCCTCTTGCCTTAGCTCAGTGCTTCTCGACCAGGGGATATTTGATGAAGTCTGCAGACATTTTATCACAATCGGAGTTGTGTGTGAGGGGGTGTGGAATGTGTATCAGGCATCTAGGGGGTAAAGGTCAATAGCCTATAAAGCATTGGGCAGCCCCACACCCAAGAATTACCCAGCCCCAAGCATCATTGAGAATCCCTGTGCGGAAGGTCAGCACAGGGCCGGCCAGGTTCCTGGGTGGTCTTCTGGGCTGAAGAGCCAGCCAGAGCTTCCACTGCTCTGGAACAGAGCAGTTCAATGATTGTGTGTGTAGGGAGAGGGGCAGACAGACTAGTTCTTTTCTTGGCCCCCTGAGGCTCCTGTACCTGCTAGGGGCCCTGGGCAGGCTTCCAGGGGAAGACTAACCTCTTTCCCGTATCCCCTAAGCGACAGGACAGGTGCCTGCCTGCTTGGGCAGGTGAGTTTGATTCCAGAAGGGGGAGAGGGTTACCAAGGCTGCCAGCTGAGGACATAGGGAGGGGTGCCAGGGCCAGGGGTAGGGAGAACTGGAGGTGCTCGCAGGGGCCTAGGTGATCAGGGTGCCCAAACTGGCAGAAGGCGCATGAGGTGGGGGGAGCCTCAGGGAAGGGGTTTGGCACGGCTCCCACCCAACCTTCTGGAAAGTGAGAAGAACAGATGCTGTGACTGTCAGATGAGATGCTCCTGGCACTTTGGGAAATTGCAGAATTAACAAAAGGGCGGTTGCTTTCAGGGCACACAAGCAGGGGTGCAGCGTGGACAGCTGGGCTAGACTCTGGGGACTCCCTTTCCTGGAAGAGCAGCGAGCAAGGGTCCTCCTGCCTGGCTTCCGGGCCTCTTGCGGGTCGGGACTGGGAGACAGGGGGATGAAGCAGAGGGTCGGGTCTGGGGGCAGAACAGGGTCAGGTCAGAGTCGAGCCAGTCTGCACGCAGCTTGGAGCCTGGCAAGTGGCAGGGCTGTTTGGAGGTCATCTCATCTCTACTTCTGCTCCTCAGCAGACGGTGTCCTGCCGGCTTAGGCTCCACACAGAGGGGCCCTCAGCAGGAATGCGAATTCACCAGCTGTTACTTGCAGAGCCCCCAGAAGCAGCAGCCAGCTCTCTCTGGAAGCTTCACGGACAAAGAAGCAAGGGCCTGAGGGTCTGCAGAGAGCCTGCACTTCCTCCTGGCGGAGAGCTGGGCGGCAGGATGGCCCGCAGTGGGTGCGGTCGCCTCCTGGACGCTCACCGTGGAGAGGGAGTTGGTGTGCGCACCTCGTGGCTGGGGTAACCGAGGAAGGCGCAGACCAGAGCTGGCTGGCTGGTCCCACTCAGAGGCAGGAGGCTCAGACGCCGTGCTTCTAGCCCTATTAGAACAGGAAAGGAGCGGATGATAAGCAATGTCCCAAGAGGGGATGGTTTTAATTGCAATGTGGAGCTAATTTAGACTCAAAGAAAACGCTTTCTTTTCTTTTCTTTTTTTAAATTGGGCTATAGCTGACTTTCAACATTAGTTTCAGGTGGACTGTATAGCTGATGTAAAATGCTGTGTTCGTTTCAAGTGTACACACACACACATACATACGTATGTATTACAGAGTATTTTCCATTATGGGTTATTATGAGATATTGAATATAATTCCCTGTGCTACATAGTAAATCCATGTTGTGTATATATAATATATATAGTGGTGTGTATCCGTTAATCCTAATTTTACCCCTTCCCACCCTTCACCTATAAGTTTGTTTTCTGCATCTGTGAGTTGGTTTCTGTTTTACAAATAGATTCAGTTGTATTAATTTTTAGGTTCTGCATATAGGCGAGATCATACATCACATTTTGTCTTTCTGTGTCTGACTTACTTCACTTAGCGTGGCATTCCCCAGGTTCGTCCACCCAAAGAGAGCTTTCCCAAGCCGGGAGGTCAGACAGCCGGCAGGGGAGGAGTGCAGTCTCTGCGGGGTCAGGGACCTGCCTGCCTGCCCTGGAGGCCTGGCCTGGCTAAAGCCCCCCGAGTCGGGTGGTCCCGGGGCGTCGCTCTGTCCCTCCTGGCGGACCCTCTGCTTTCTGGCTCCTGGAGCTGAATGAAGGATGGGAGACTGGGGGGCGGGAGCCAGGGACTCCGACACTCTGGAGGCCCCTGGGCACGGGCCAGGGAGCCCTCAGAGGAGGCAGTTGTCTCGTCCACCCTCGGAAAGTGAGCCGGCCATCGTGAGGGCCACTTGTGACTGGGAGGCAAGCAGGAGTGGAGGGNCTGAATGAAGGATGGGAGACTGGGGGGCGGGAGCCAGGGACTCCGACACTCTGGAGGCCCCTGGGCACGGGCCAGGGAGCCCTCAGAGGAGGCAGTTGTCTCGTCCACCCTCGGAAAGTGAGCCGGCCATCGTGAGGGCCACTTGTGACTGGGAGGCAAGCAGGAGTGGAGGGAGAGGGGCAGCAGAGAGGCGAGGGGTCACGCTCTCATTTGCTGCAGTGTCATCCGCCTCCTCGTCCCCGCTCTCTCCAGGGGGCCAGCCGGCGACAGATGTGCCCCTGAGGAGGGGCTGCTGGCCTGCTCCCCACCAGCTGAGGCTTCTTCCCGTCCCTCCTCCCCACTGGCGGCTGCCGGCTTCTCCCGTCCCCGCTCCCCTGGAGCCTGCTGCATTGTTAGCCGGCCCTCCAGGGGAAAGACTGCAGATGGAGCCAAGCGGGTGTCTGTTTTGTTTTGGGGGCGGGGGAGTCTCTGAACCAAGAACCTATTTGTCTAATGAAGTTGTAATTACTCCCGGGCTCACTAATGGGATGAAAACCCGCGGCTCCGCTAAAGCCACTGATGGACCCGCGTGTGCCTGACAGCTCTGCAGAGGGCCGGGTGTCGAGGTGGGAAGGGTGGATGCTGGGCAGGGAGAGGGCGCAGAGGCTGTGCTTCCGGGAGCAAGCCACACTGGCATGGTCCTCGGTCCAGGGTAAGACGAGATTCCTGAGAACTATCATGCCCCCAGTTTTCCCAAACCCAGCACAGCTCCCAGCTCCGTGGTTTGGTGGGAGATAGAGAGAGCTGGAAATCCCAGGCTATTTCTCCCTGTAGGTTTGTACATATTTTGTTTCTTCTAGAAAACCCCTCAGCCCTTTCGGATGAGGCCCAGGTGAGCATAATGAGAAATGTGAGCCTGCTTTCGCCCCCCTGGGCTTGGCTAAAAGGGAGGGCAGGGCCAGGGCGTTCGCTGGGGGCCGGGGACTTAGTGTTTGCTGGGAGGTTCCATGAAATGAGGGGACAGATCGGGACTCACACTGGCCTTCACTTTCTGCAAGGCTGTTTCCTGAGGGCTAGGATCTTACCTCCCGTCCAGGGATTTGAACCTTGCTGCCCTTCTACCAGGGGCTAGAGGCTAGAAGCAAAATTTCTTGATTCTTACCCCCATTTAAAAGCAAAAACGCTTCAAGGAATCAGAAACTGCAAAACACACACAAAGTTTATTATTAGAGACGCAGCCCAGTGTATATGGGAGCACACAGAGGAACATTTATTTTTGTCCGAAGCAGCACAGAAATACACACTGGGAGAGGAGTGTGGGGCACAGTAAAGTGATTTAAATCACCAATATAGGATGGCTCTTCGCGTCTTTGTTTTCATTTGGCCAGTTACTTCTTTCTTCACAGCTGACGGGTCCTTGGACCCTCCCCAAGGTGCCCGCACAACTTTCTGCTGAGACGGATCCCACCGCAGAGGCTTACGGCTGCAAGTCCACACTCGTTACGGGGTGGGGCCCCCTCCCCTCTCGACCCCAAGAAACCTTCCTGCACGTGTGCAGAGGGAAGTCTCCCTTGACCGCAAGAGACCTCTTATCTCTTTGGTTCAGCAGAGCTTAGCTTCTGCCACTAGCTTTGCCCTTGGAATACCTGAGAACGACATTTGAATTTTACTCTCCTGGACAGAAACCCGCTGTCCAGCCCAGGGGCCCGTCCATCTCCTACCTCAGGTCCAAGCCACACGCACAGAGTTGGGAGGGCCGGGTCTGTCCAGGAGCCCCTGCCGACTGAAGACTGAGCTCTCGGCCCTTGCGCACATCTGGCACTGCCCATGTCCCATCAAAGCAGTTGGCCTGTGGCCTTGACCGCAGCAGGCAGCCCACGGCACCGTCAGATGGAAAAGTCGGAGAGGAGGCATGTGGCTCGGGAGGAAGGACTTTCTGGCTTTTGTTTCTCGTAGAGGCTGTCGCTTAGCTTTGGGAGGGAGAGGGATAGCAGATTTTAGCTTCTTTGGACTTTAGAGCTGATGGCATCAGTGATGGTCTCTGACAAACACCCCTTCCTTGGTGACAGGTGTGTGGGTGTGGAGCCAGAAGGAGCCCTGAGTCCCATCCTTGTGGCCTGGACGGGTGGTTCTTCCCGCCGAGCTCGGGCCTTGGCTCCTCAGTCTCAGGGGAAATGGCCCCAGGGAGGTAACCATATCCAGTTCCAGTCTGGGCGAGAACTCAGGAGGGGAACCTGGCCGAGTTCTGCCCTGGGGCCATTCTCTCTTGGGACAGATACAGGCCTTCCGGATGTCTAGCCTATTCCTCTTCTGTGGGTTGTCTGGTGGGGAGGGGGTTGTGCTGTGTCCTAACAGCTAGGAGAGAGCAGGGGCAGGAGGGAGG
Organism: Neotragus moschatus; assembly: GCA_006410615.1. Classification (NCBI taxonomy): domain Eukaryota; kingdom Metazoa; phylum Chordata; class Mammalia; order Artiodactyla; family Bovidae; genus Neotragus; species Neotragus moschatus. Next base: position 178,579 of record SJYA01002179.1, on the reverse strand, counting down.
GAGGTTCAAGATGGACAGTTCTTTCCCATAAATGAGAGTGGGTTCCTTGGCTTTCAAGGGAGACAAAAGCACTTAGGGGGCTTTGGGAAACTTAATTAATGGGGCTGTAAAATGAGCGTCTAGCTCTCAATATCCATCACCAGCCGTTACCTCCAACCTCTTGGATCCTGGTAAACCTGCTTTTAGGAAGATAAATACTGCCCACTCCCATCCCCTCCCACCTACCACCACACATTCAGCACCACCCAGACTAAACCACTAGCTGGGCAGTAAATACTGTCATGCAGACAGCCTTAAGACAAACGGGCCTGCTTAGCCTGTGGGGACCACCCACTGCACGTGAGGGGCCACAGAGTTAGAGAGTCACAGGTCGCTATTCCTGCTCACCAGAGGCCTGCAGCCTGGCCAGGCATGGAGGAGACAACTTGGGCACTTGTGCTGAAGGCTGGGGCAGAGGGAGGGGGAGGTCAGAAGAAGCTCTTTGGAGAGAGATGGAATTGTGGGCCAAGGTACTTATGAAAGGAGGGACTTGAGCCCCCCTGGGAGGATGGGAAGGACTTTCGAAGGAAGGAATCAGGCTAGGGAGAACATCCTAGAAGGCAGAAGAAGGCAGAAGTATAAGGGGATTCATTCATTTATTTAAATTTAACAAAGTATTATATAATACTATGCATCAGGCATTTTTCATATTTTAACTAATTTGATCCTTGGTGTTGTTTAGTCACTAAGTCATGGCTAACTCTGAGACCCCGTGGACTGTAGCCCTCCAGGTGCCTCTGTCCATGAGATTCTTGACGCACGAATACTGGAGTGGGTTGCCATTTCCTTCTCCAGGGGATCTTCCTGACCCAGGGATCGAACTTGCGTCCCCTGCATTGGCAGGCAGACTCTTCACCGCTGAGCCACCAAGGAAGCCAAGTTTGATCCTTAGAGCAACCTAAAAAGGTAGCTACAATGATAACCCCTGCTCTATAGATGAAGAAAGGCAAAGTAAGGTCAGGTAACCTGTCTGCAGTCACACAGCTGGGATCTTACTGACTGTCCACCGAGCCCTGGCTCTTTCTCGGTACTTGAGGCTGACTTGTGGAAGGATGCATGCCTAGGGCTTCACTGCCCCTCGTCACGTGGCCAGGGGCTGCAGGCACCCACGGCCCTTCCCTGGGTTCTCTGGGGTTTCTTGGAGTGGGTTCAGAAGCCCACATGTGCTACCACAGCAGAGCAGAGCAGAGCAGAAAGGGACCAACCGCTGCCAGATCCCGTGAAGAGCTTTCAGGGGCCGCACTGGCATGAAGCCTTGAAAGCAAGATGCCAGGGCTAACTTTTCACAGAGACGCGCATTCACACCCAAGTGTAGCCGTGAGAGCTGAGGGTTCAGTCAGAAAGCCCTGATGGCTGGTTCTGGCTTCCTCACCCGCCTTGGGCCAGAGATTCAGCTGCGTGGAGCTGCAGCTTCCTCATGCATAACAGGACATAAAGCCACCTCCTCAGAGGGCGGCTGTGAGGTTGCGACCATTTGCATAAAGCACACAGCCTCTGCCTCGCAGAGTCAGCCAGCACCAACGTTGTTAGCTACTCTTCTGAATCACTTAATGTAGATGCACTGTGACCCAAATGCCAGCTGGTGCCTCTTGCCTCTTTGACAGCTCTGTATAAATGGCTTGCTGCTGCTGCTGCTGCTAAGTCGCTTCAGTCGTGTCTGACTCTGTGCGACCCCATAGACGGCAGCCCACCAGGCTCCCCCGTCCCTGGGATTCTCCAGGAAAGAACACTGGAGTGGGTTGCCATTTCCTTCTCTAATGCATGAAAGTGAAAAGCGAAAGGGAAGTTGTTCAGTCGTGTCCGACCTTCAGCGACCCCATGGACTGCAGCCTTCCAGGCTCCTCCGTCCATGGGATTTTCCAGGCAAGAGTACTGGAGTGGGGTGCCATT
>SJYA01002179.1:98336-175768 GCA_006410615.1 Neotragus moschatus | reverse complement strand
GTTGGTCATAACTTTTCTTCCAAGGAGTAAGGGTCTTTTAATTTCATGGATGCAGTCACCATCTGCAGTGATTTTGGAGCCCAGAAAAATAAAGTCTGACACTGTTTCCACTGTTTCTCCATCTATTTCCCATGAAGTGATGGGACTGGATTCCATGATATTCGTTTTCTGAATGTTGAGCTTTAAGCCAATTTTTTCACTCTCTCCTGAGGCCTTGTACTCTGATCTCTACACGCTCCTGTGGTCTCTGTTTCCCTTTGCATCAGTTTGGATGTAGCGTTCACCAACTTTGCTAGTTTTTATAAAACACTGACTCACACAAATCTAATCCATCAATTGGGTAGATTTGACTGACAATTTGGTGGCAGTGGACAGGGCTACATCTCAGAGTTCCCAGGCTTTTCCTTGTGGATCCTCTAATCTAGGGCTCCTCAAACGTCAGTCTGCCTCGAGGGTTTGTTAAAACACATATTCTAGAGTTTCTGAGACAGTATATGGGAGCGGGGCAAGAAATCTGCATTTTTGATCGGCTCCCAGGTGATCCTACTGCTGCTGCTCTAAGAACCACACTCTGAAACCACTGCTGGTCTGAGGTCCACACTCTGAGACCACTGCTGGTCCAGGGACCACACTCTGAGATCACTGCTGGTCTGAGGACCACACTCTGAAACCACTGCTGGTCTGAGGTCCACACTCTGAGACTACTGCTTGTCTAAGGACCACACTTTGAAACCAGTGCTGGTCCGAGGACCATACCCTGAAACCACTGCTGGTCTGAGGACCACACTCTGAGACCACTGCTCTTGTCTTCCTTCTGATGCACTGCGCTGCAGCTGTCTCTTGCCTGGATTGCTCCGGAGTCCTCAGACCTCCCCCTTCTCTCACGCAGGCTTCCCTTGCTGCTCTCTGGGAACGCTCCACCCAGATCAGTCCTGGACCCTCCACTAGTAGGATTCAGCCCTGTTAGAGGGCAACTGTAATTTTAAATATATCCTCAGTAATTTTTTTTGTTTGTTTATTTGTTTCAGAGTGATCTACTCTCGCCTGCCAGCCACAGCTCACCCTTCCCTAGTTCTCTTGAAGCTGAATTCCTGTTGAGGCTAAGATGAGTTCCTGTGGAACCCTGGCCAGGACCCTACCAGACCCATCCCTGTCTACACAAAGCCATGCTTCTCTGCTGAGGGTCTGAGGCTCAACAGCGGCAAGCTCTGGGCGGGGATGGGGGAGGGGAGAAGGGGCTGGGACCTGGGGCTGCTGGGCCGCAGCTGTGGCTCCAAATTGCTCAGAGGCCCACTGCCTGGTCCGTAATTCGGCAGGAACCACATCAAACAAATGGGCTCTGATGCATTAAGTGGGGAAGGGGAGGCTGAAATAGGCCCTCCCCACCTGCCCCCACCTAATGCAGTGTTGAGCGGTAGAGGCTGCCTTGATGAGGGGGACCATAACGAATTCCCAGATTCCATCCCTTCGGGGGCAGCTGGGCAAGAGGGGGTATAGCCTTCACTCTTAATAAAGATTGGAGGATGACTCGCTCCCTCCCACTGGGTCAGTTAATCCAGCTCCACACTGGGGATTAGCATTTCTAATGGGCTGGGAGGCACAGCCTTCAGAAGACGGGGATGAGGGATGACAGATATTCTGGGCGTCCCTGAGGGCTCTGAAGGGAGGCCAGCCTCTCTTTGTTTGGACTCAGTTGAATTGAGGTCCGTGTTCTTCGAGTAAGACAGTCGCTTCATGTCTCTGCTTCTGTGCTCTTGAGTGGGGACTCCTGCTCTAAAAATGGGCCAGTGGACCTCCCAAATATATCCAAGCCCAAAATCCAAATATCCAAAAGGATGACACAAAAGTTTCGAATTCACCTTTCCTTCAAAGGCACAGCCGTGTCGTTCATTCACCCATATTCATTCTGTCCTTACTGTGTGCCAGGCTGGCCAGCGGACACAGAGGTGAAAAAATGATATTAATTCAGGCTGTTTATCATTTAGCTAAAGAAGCAGAAAATAAGTGTTGTATGCTAAGCCCCTGGGAGAGACCTGAAATAGGTGTTCTGGGGGCATAGAGAGGGAATCTTAAGCAGACTGCTGTGTATGTGTGTGTGTGTGTGTTTGTGTGTGTGCGTGTGTGTGTATGTGAGTGTGTGGGTGCGTGCATGTGTACTTGTGCGGCCATAGCAGAATCAGGGAGGACTTCCTGAGACGGTGTCCCTTGCACATCTTGTTAAGGACACGTGACCCAGCACGGAGGCCACAGGCTGTCTTTCAGGAGCTGAGGTGACCTGTAGGTGAAAAGGTGGTTAGAGAGATTTGGGAAAGATGAAAGAGCCTGGAATTAGGTGTTTCAAGGCCTGGTTGTGAGCATCAGATTTTGAATTATCTGGCTGGACAGGTGTCTGTAAAGTGGAGAGGAGAGTACTCCAAGCCTGCCAACTTTTGATGATAATTCATTTATTGAATCCACAGTTATTTAGCCCGTTGTCCCGGACACTCATTGCTTTTGCTTACCTGGTCGTTTCCCTTGATAGTCTGAGTTTCCTGAGGACTGGAAATCGATCCTACTTATTTTATGTCATTAACTGATCCTGAAAAAGTTATTAAAAGGTGCCTTTTGAGGGGAATTAAATTGCCAAAATTGAGAAGTCTGAGAAATTGCATGTCAAAGGTGCTATAAATAGCTTGAAATGGCTAGAATTTAGAGGATATGTGAAGAATAGTAAAAGTAATAAATAAGACTGCGGAGGTAAGGGTCAGATCATGAAAGATATAACATGTCAAACCAAGGAGTTTAGACTTTATCTTATTGTAGCAAACTTGAAGTTTTCAAGGAGTGACATGATCAGATTTGTGTTTTAGATCTTTTGGCTACAGTTTCAAGAGGGAGTAGGCAACACTCTTGGCAAGGACACTGTCAATTCAGCATGAGGCCACGGACTAATGCTGGGACCAGTGCAAATGAACACAAGGAGCAAATTTCTGAGATAGTTTGTGAACTTGAGAATGATAAGATCTTTCTTGCATTAGAACAAGTGCAGAGGGAAGTTCAGAAGTGGTGTGTGATAAACCCAGTGAGTTATTCAGAAGGAGCTAGACCTGGAAATACGTTCTTATTTTAATCTAGTGAAGCAGTAACTCCTCAAGTCGATGATCTTTCCTGAGGGAAGAATAAATACCAGTGGCTTGGAACTTGGTGGTTCTTTGTCCCAGAGATTTGGGTCTGCATTTGCAGGGGAACCTTTTTGCCTATATTTCCCATTACTGCCTATAAACCACTAGTGACCTTTCTGCACAAGCAGAACCACTGTATACCCCACACTGTCCTCAGGAAAGGGAGGGGGCTGACAAAGCCTGGGTGCCTCCCTCACCATTCACCCCGCCTGGTGATGGTCTGCAGCCACTCCTCGGAGGAAAATGCGCACTGCCCTGGGCCAATGCAAAGGAAAGGAGGCGTGGGGGAGCTGGAGCAGTGTTCCTCGCCAACAGGGGCCTCTCTGGCTCCTTCCCTTCTCTCTTTGCTCATTGGTTGATATTCCTTTGAGTCTATTTGTTTCCAATTTAATTTTATTTTTAATTGGAGGATAACTACTTTACAATATTGTGATGGCTTCTGTCAGACACCAACGTGAATCAGCCCTAAGTATGGTTATGCCGCTTCCTCTCCAATCTCCCTCCCTCCTCCAACCCCGTCCACCCCTCCAGGTTGTCACAGAGCACTAGCCCTGGGCTCCCTGTGTCACAGACAGCCTTTAAGTCTATTAGGAGGGGCTTTTTGTTCATCATTAGCAGTGTTATTCATTCTTTCAACAATATTTAATATTGAGTATTAAAATCCAACAGTATTAACTTGCAGCATACAACAGGCCAGGCATGCGATGGTGCTCTTCCATCTCAGGGCAGGGCTGCGTGGGCGGAACGGCCAGCAGGCACTCCCCCCACCGCCGCCCGGCACTCCTCTAGAGGCGGCGATGCAGCAGCAGGCGGCCAGCTGCAGGCAGTGAGCAGTGTCTCCACGACCGAGCACATTTCCGTGCCTCTCCGTCTACGCTGAAAACACAGACTGTGCCAGTGAGTTTTCCAGGGTATGACCAACTTCACAGCGGGGGCTGGTGGGACTGCTCTGGTGGTCCAGTGGCTAAAGACGTCACATTCTGCATGCAGGAGGCCCGGGATCAGTCCCTGGTCAGAGAACTAGATTCTGTACGCAGCTGTGAAGATCAGCGATCCCGCCTTCTGCCACTGACTCAGTGCAGCCAAAGAAAGAAAGAGAAGACAGGGGCTGCTCTCACAGAATTCTGTGTGTATGCTGCCTAATGCCCACTAAAAGCCCTATGATTCATTTCTTTTTATATACAATTTCACTTTTACTCTTTGGCTGCACCGGGCCTTCGTTGCTGCGGGTCTCACCGGGTGGGGGCGGGCCTTTTCGTTGTGGGGCGCAGGCTCTGGGGTTTGGGCCGGCAGAAGTGGCACACAGGCTTAGTTGCCCTGCGGCATGTGGGATCTTCCCAGACCAGGCGTCAAATCTGTGTCCCCTGCATTGGCAGGTGGATTCATAACCACTGGACCACCAGGGATGTCCCCTGTGATTCCTTTCTGTCATTAACCCCCAAACATCCCTCTTCTAGCCACCAACTAAGGAAACGGAACAAATTACTTGGCCAGAGTCCATTGTGAACAACTTTTATTATACGTTTAGTGTTCTCTATACAAAAGAAATCAGCTTTTTTTTTTACAGTGATTCAAAAAAAAAATTCTGAATAATTTGGCCTTTCCATTGCTCATGCAGTCAGTTTATAAGTCCACATATTAGATGGTCCTCTACGGCCCAGAAGCCTTCCCTGCTGAAGGTCGAGTATGACACCCTCAGATACGCATCTGTCGCTGATGTTGGTTAATGCAAAATAACTCAAAAAAAGGAAAGAACACGGTGTGAGAGGGGTTAAAACAAGGTGTGCCTTGGTGAGTTAAAATATTTAACCAATGGGAAACAAAAAGATCAGACCAACTTGTCGGTGTGTGGGTATGTGGGAAGGGATAGAGACATTTGGAAAAGACTTCCCCGCTGAATGGAACAAACTGGAAAATGTGTGTGCTGGGGAGGCTGCAGGGCCAGAGGTCCCTGGGGCCCAGCGTAGGGGGAGGGAGGGGCAGGACAGAGCAGCCACGTCACAGGCGACTGGTGCTCAGAGCAGGAGGGCACAAGGCTGGCACAAGGCTGGGAGCCGGTCGGGGACAGCTGACTGAGGACACTGAACCTGGGAGTCAGAAAGGAGAGCAGGGCAGTCATCCGACCTGCATCCTTTTTGAAAGAGAAACAAGAAACGTGCACAAAACTCTGGATTTCTTCTCCCAGAGTTTTGTGCTTATTGCTTCACTGAAGTCTTTGCACGTGCTGCACTCCAGCCCGGCGGATCCAGGGGCAGAACTTCCACGGCCCTGCTCCCCCTCAGCGCCCTGCAGCCAGGGTGGAGGGGACAGAGCCCGCCAGGCCCCTCTCGCAGGGACGCAGAATGCTGGGGGCCCGATCCATCACGAGGCAAGAGATGCCACCCGAGGGGAGAGCTTCGTAGTGACAAACACCAATCAGCTGGTCCCTCTTCTCCTGAACAGCACAACCGGTTCACCATGGGCTGGCAGACTGACTGATCTGGGACTCAGAAAAATCCTGTGATTTCATTTGTGGAGATATAAGGGCATGTGGGGGAAGCAGAAAAGAATGTGGGCCAGATCTTAAAAGTCACATCACTGTGTCCAAGGCGGGAACACCGCTGTTTCCAGCTGTGCTGAGATGAAAGAACACTGGACAAGGAGTCAGAGGGCCCGAGTTCAAGGCTGGACCTCACCTCGATTTACCAGCTGTATGACTGCAGACTCCCTTCCCCTCTCTGGATTTCACCATACAATGTCATTTCAATCAGATCCGCCCTGTGGCTCCCCTGCATGCTGAAACCTAGACACCTTTGTACCTATTTCATGTCCAGCCTTACGACGACAAAACCACCATTTAATACTAACAGACCAGTAGGGGCACTGGTTTTGGCTTCAGACGCCCTGTGGTGGGGTCTGGTGGCTTCTCTGGATGGCTGTCCTCCTTCCCCCGTCCCTTCTCAGAACCCGTTCTCAGTAGTAGAGGGAGGGTAAGCTGGGCAGGCTGGGCACAGCCATAGTTCGGCGTGAACTCCCATAGGTTGCCCCTGCCTGTCCTAAAGAGGGGCTGCCCAGGAGTTGGGCTCTGCAAAGGCCACTGAGTGTCCTCCTGTAATTTCAAGCTCTTTGCTTTATTTGTTGACTCCTCTGATTTATTTTAATCAAGGATCTCCCTCTATACACCTCTTAAGCCCACCACATAGTGACCAACCAGGATCTGCAGGGAGGTTTCTTTCCCAGGGACTCACAGCACGGGCTGGGATGTACGTGCTGCTGGCGGAATGATCGAGGCATCACAATCGGAGCGTGTGCTGCGTCCTCCCACGGAGATGCCCTCCCGCCCCCAAGCTGAGAGGCCAGGAAGCCTCTCTTCAGCCCTTAGCAGAGCAGCCTCACAGAGACTGGGGCAAGGGTGGGAAACTCCCACTGCTCTCATCACACGGCTTTTGGGGATGCTCTGTGACTCGGCCCTGACCCTGCAGAGGGCTCCAGGAGCCGTAGAGAGCTGCGGGCCCTGCTGTTCCCAGGGAGAACTCCCTCTCCTTTGGATCAGACTCTGTCCTGGGTTTGCCCACAGGAGTCGCCCAGACGGGGTCCGGCGCGGGCAGCCTCCTACCACTGCCCCGACACTTCCAACACACTTCCCCACAGCCCTTCACACTTCATCTCCGCGTCAGGGAGTGGACTCAGCCTCTTCCAGACAAGGTCATGCTCTGTTCTGCTCCTCCTGAAAGCGCTACCTGGTGGCGGAGCCTCAGCCTGCTGCGTGTGCATGTCCATGTGGGTGCTGAGTGTGAGCAGGGGAGGCCCTCCCTTGGCTGGAAAAGCCACAAACATCCATGGATCTGTTTCCAGCCCTCTTCTAAGGCTAATTGTGCTCAGGGAAACTGCAAGGGTACTCTCTGGGCCCAGGCCACAGATGTCCTCGTGGGGAGAGTAGTCCCGACCCCGGCAGCTTCTCGGACAGGCGAACTTTTCTCTAGGCCTCGTGACTTGCTGGGAAGGGGGCCAAGGCGATGGCCAGGGGACAATGTAAGCTCCACCATTTCCTCAAAAGCAAGGCAAGGGGCGAAGGGGCCTGTTCACCATGACCTTGGCCAAGGGGCAGGCACTGTCCCCCAGTCCTGCAAGGGTGTGCTCCCTAGAGACTGGCACCTGCTCCTTTAGCTGGGCACATGCTCCTCTGTGGGGACAGGTTTTCAGAGGAGGGACTGAATAGGGGAGACACAGGCACCGAAATACAGACAAAGTCAAGCAGCCTGCCCCAAGCACGGAGCAGAGTGGCCCGGGAGGACCGTTCCTGTCTGGCCCAGCCTGGGTAAGCGAGCTGTCCCCACAAGGACCTTCCCTTCAACCTGCAGCCACGGGTGGCTCGAGCACGCAGAGCGCTCCCATCAATACCGCCTGTCATGAAGCTCAGCACTGAGGGCAGGGGCCGTGGCTGCTCATCACCGCGGCCTCCAGGGCTCAGGTCAGCTGCTCCCGAGCATCTGCAGAGCAGAGGGACGGCTGGACGGCTGAGAGCAGGAGGCGCCATGGCTGAGCCCCACGGGTGGACGGGCCTCAGGCTGGGGATTTCCAGGGCCGGAAATGGCCTACGCTTCTGCCCCTCCCCTGCCCCCGGCCAGGCAGGCCAAAGCACCAGTGGTGGGGCTCTCTTGGCATCGCGGTGGGTATGTTCGGGGTGGCTCTTGAACACCCTGCTTGGCAAGGAGCGCTGGACAATACTGCTCTCCAGCTGAGCTGGGTGGGCTCTGGTGCCGGCTCCACGGAAAATGCACTCTCCTCGGCCTAACCCTGCGGCCCACATAGCCCTCTGGGCCCATGCCGTCTTCACTCGGGGTCGACCTGGCCCCCACCTGCCAGGAGGGCAGCGGTCACGTGGTGTGTGGCTCTCAGCACAACAGCACATAAGGAAGCTGGTGGCACTGCCTTCACACATGAGGGGGCAAGCCTGGCAGGACATGGAGACAGGCTGAGCGGTCACCACCCCCCGAGACCCCCCCGGGAGCAGACTCCCTTCCCGTCATCGGCCGTGTGAAGGGCTTTCCTGAGGCAGGGGGATGGTGTGATGACAGGTCACCGTCCACCCTGCTCGCAGAGCTTGCTTCCCGCGCAGTGAGTGTGGACAGTGCGATGTGGAGTGAAGTCCTGAGAAACGACTGCTCTGCTCACATCCAGAGTGTTTCCCAGAAATCCAGCTCACAGGCACACCTCCCTGCTATTCCCTGCCCAGGCTCCGGGAACGCCCAGCGGCATCCAGGCAGGTGGGGGGTGAACGCCCGGGGAAGGCGCCCCTGAGCTAGCTCTTCAGCCTCTGCCGGTCACCCTGTCTGTCTAACAAAAGCCCGCCCAGGCCTCCTGCCCACACACCTCCCATGGCCTGGGCCTGCCCTCCGGTTCAAACAGCATAGCTGGAGTGACTCGGGGCTACCTTTTCTTATCTGCAGAGTACACGTGTCTAGGGGCTTGACCTTCAACTGACCAGTGAGTGACTCAAGCATTGCTAATACCTTTGTGGCTTAAACATGTGGCAAACAAGGCTTAAATAAGGGCTCTGAAGGACACAGTGCTGCTCCTGCGCAGGCGCCCTGGCAAGCAGCCGGAGGCTCCCGGCAGAGGCTGTCTGTGGCAGGTGGTCCACTCTGGGGGTCAGCTCCACTCTCCTAAAAGCAACTCTAGCTGCAGCAACAGCTGAAGGGCTACCCTTAGGCTCAAGATCGCTCTCTCTGAGGCTAGGTACCTTTGGTTTCAAAATGGAACAGGTGGGGAGGATGAAGGCAGAGCCCTGGGTCTCTGAGAACCGCAGGTCTTCGAGTGTCTCCATCTGGGGCACGTTTTGAGTGGCTGCTTCGAGTTCTGCTGGGACACTTGCATAGGCCGCCCTGCTCTCGAGACAGGTGTCACTGGAGGCTTCAAGGCTTGAAGGGAGGGGCTGCGGAGCTGGGAACTGCAGGGACAGGTCAGAGCTGCGTAAGGCATACAAAGAGCGCTGCTGGGCCCTACTCTGCAGCACCGAGTACCGCGGTCCCGTGGGGGCTCCTGATCGTGAACACCCTAAGGAACGGACACGCAGGCTCGGTCCTGGGGGTGGCCGAGCGCCACGCACACACCGTAAAACACCAGATTCACCGTCACACAGAGCCGACCAAGGAGAGGCTACCTGCCAGACACGCAAGGGGAGTGCAGATCCACCCCCAGGCACACTAGCACAGCCTTTGCATCGTGGGGTCCATCTCCTGGGGGGGCAGCAGCACAGACCCTGACCCGGTGGGGGGCAGCCCCCACCCTGGATGCGGGGGGCGTGGTCCTCTGCCCCGCAGCCTGAGTCTCACTGATGAGGAGGAAGGCAGTCCAAACCCAGCCCTTCCCCAGGGACCAGACGCCTGGCTTCCTTCTGCTTGAGGTACATGGTCACTGGGGCCAAAATCCTTCGCCTTGGTGCCCACTCCTGTTCTTCAGACTCCTTCAGTCAGCACAGCTTTTGTCTCGGATGCTCCAGAGCAAGGGGCAGGGTGAGAGTGAGGAGCAAGAGGTAAGCCCACCCCCACAGCTGACCCAGAGCCAGGTGAGGAGGCCTGACCCCCCTCTCCCTCCCTGCCAAAAATACTGTCATTTCCCAGAAAGGCGCCAAGCCCAGCTCAGCAGCTGACAAGGTTGAGGCGGAGGGGCTGGGGGCCAGAGGAGGCGTGTGAAGAGAAAGGCATCCTTGGGAAATACATGGACCCAGCAGCAGTTTGAATACTAGACCTCTTCAGTACGTTCACTTACAGATCAGTCCTTTTCGCTTATCTTTGCAGTTTCCTGGGGGAGAATCTGCCTATCCTTTCTTTTTTCAGGGACATTTCTTCAAAAGGAAAAAGAAAATGGACATGTTGGGTCTGGAGGGGGAAGGCTCACAGAACAAAAATAGAGGCAACGAAAAGGACTGTAGCCAGTGGAAACCTGGTGAGTGTGTGTGCGGAGGTCGGGGCAGGCAGTGTGGTGGAGGCCTGGGGTGACCGTGGGGCTGAGCGAGAGACCGGGGCTCCCTCCAGCGGAGCTGAGCCGAGGCAACAGCTTGCCCACAGGGGCACCGGGGGGCATTGGGAGGGGGCTTGTGGTCGGCTGGGCAGTCGCCGGCCCTCACAGCTCGGCAGCCTCTCATGCTGTCCCCCGTCCCTGAAGGTGGTGGCGGCTCTGGGGCAGGTCTGCAGCGGCTTATCTCTCCCCTCCCCTCCTGCTTGCAGAGTAGCGGCTGTGCTTGCAAGGCTCTGTTAGGCCAGAGAATAGATGGCGTTGACTGGCGACGTGGCCTCCGAGCTCTCGTTGCCTTCCGTCTCCTCCTTGTCCTTCTTGACTGTGTACTGGCCGATGAAGGAGCCGTCCTCATTGAACTGGCCCTCGCCGCCCTCGCCATAGTCCACCAGGCTGTCGTCACTCTCCTGCTGCTTGATGGTGCCGTCCAGGGACGTCTGGCTGCCTTGCAGGGGCTTGTTGTCCTCGTCACTGGACAGGGAGAGACAGAGGGTCAGAGCCAGTCTACTCAGTGCCACCCAAACCCCAGCCGGAAGGGAGAGGGCCTCCAGCCTCTCCCTGCTCAGAGGACCAGACCCCAGGATGACCCAGACAGCCCTCACTTGCTAGCCCTGTCTGGCCAGGTCTGCAGAGGGAAGCTGAGACCAAGAGAGGACACTTCTCTAAGGCAGAAGGGCAGGCTGGTGCTGGTCCAGGATGCCAGGATGGGCCCACACTCCTAGACGCCTTGGTGGGGGTCTTTTCTGTGAGGCTGGGCTGCTGGCTCTCTGGGGTGGAAGCAGGTGGAAGCAGGCAGAAGCAGCCACCCCCCCCAGGAGGCAGAGGGAACTGCCTGTGGACCAGCGGGGACAGGAAGGGTCAAAGAAAGGGGTCAAGGACTCTGAGTTCTGGTCCCGTGTCCCTGCAGCTTTGGGAAAGCCCTTCCTTTTCACTGGGCCTTAATCCTGCCATCAAGAAGGGGCATCTGGCTCTGACTCTGTGATCTGTGACTCTCTCTGGAAAGACTGCCCTTGGCAAGAAGTGAGTCCCAGCCTGAGAGACAAACCCCTCCTTGCTTTTCCTCTTTCTTGGCGGGGGTTACCCTTAGCTCTGGTTCATCCACAGAAAGGTGCTGGTTTCAGGGCGAGTGGAGGGAGGCGGGAGGGTGTGCGTATGAGACAGGAGGGCTGGCAATCAGAGACAAAACTAGCCAGGCGCGGAGGACTGTGCCCAGCTCCCTCGGAGGCTATGCAGGCCCTGCCCTTAAGCTCCTCTCATGCAGAGAGAGCTGGTCATTACAGTGGCATCTGCCTGCTGTGCCCCCAGGGAGGGAGACACCCGGAGGGGGCGGGCATCTGCTCTGGCACCGCATTCCGTCCCCCCAAGCGGGGACCAGGTGCTGCACTTCAGAGGAGAGAGGTCCCGGCAGGCAGGGTCACAGCAGGCCGGGCAGGCTGAGCAGACACCCCGCAGCCCGCTCCTCTCCTCTGGCCACACCTAGCCGTCCCTGGGCTTGTGGCAAACACTGTCTGGATTGTCACTAGAGTGGGAAGGGAGTTCTTGCCTCAGCGCTGGGCACAGGCAGCTGCCGGGGCAGGGAGGGAGGACTGCAAACCAGAGCAGAGGAGCTGGGCATAAGCAGGTGGGAAGCTAGCACCCCACCCCTGCCGCGCCGAGTGAGACACCCCTGCCGTGCGCCGAGGGACAGTGGCCCTGTCTCCCGGCCTAACTGATGGCAGGGCTGCGGGAGGGGCAGCTGAGAGGGAAGTGGGCCTCCAGGGTTACGTTATCTTTGTTCAGGGGGTGAAATTCATGTTTTGAAAACCAGCAGATTCTAATGACCAAGCTCCTTAGCCACTTGCCACTCTGTTTCACAGGCACCCTCTCCCAGGGCTCTCCACCCCCGCTGCAGGGCCGTGATGACTGTGTCTGTGGGATTCTTATGAACTCCAGGCCCCAGGCTACATGCAGGCACTCTGGACAGGCTGGCCCAGTGGGCGTGTGGCGGTGGGAGATGTCTTCACCGTGTCAGGTTCTTGTGGGGAAAGACCTACATCTGGGAAAAGACTGTGACCTCGTGGTCTAGGCACCCGTTTGCTTCCCTTCCAGAAACCTCTTTGGACCAGGTGGACAGACCAGGGAGAGAGAAGCAGAGAGCGCCCCCATGAGAGAGGTGCTGGGCAGGGGGGTCCCAGACGAGCAGGGCGAGCCCGCACCCCAGGCTGTCCTGCCCGGGAACCTGGTTTCTCCTCTAACATCCTGATTTTCGCCCTTTCCAACTTCCGACTCTTGAACTCATCCAAGTGGGGCTCCAGGATGGATGCTGCAGGTCCCGCAGAGCCACAGCCAAGGAGTGTGCATGTGCACACGTGCGTGTATGCTCATGTGGGTGCTGTGTAAGCCCATGCGTGTACACACTGGTATTTGTGTCTCCAGCCTCAGAGTCAGTGGGGCCAGGGGTGGGAGTGGGGAGGAAGCAGACGCTTTCACCCAGCAACTGTGGTGTCTGGGAGGAGGGCTGCCCAAGAAAGCGGCTTCTCCGAGCACGGGTCCCTGGGCGCGCCCCTCACACCGCCTCGAGGTGCACTGAGGGTCTGGGGAGAGAAGGCCCAGGCTCTCTGGGACTCATGGCCAAAGAAGGACCCTTGGCCCATGGGGAAGCTGGGCCCCACGAGGGGTGCTGAGGCCGTCGGGGAAGGGCCTCTCACACTTGCCCTTTGGGAGGCTTATGAGGATGCTGAGAGTGGACGGATAGACAGTCTATAAGGCGCAGACACTCCCCAGCCTGGGCCTTGGTCCTCTTGTTGGGGACACAGGTGCTGGACCAAATGCTGTCCAAGGCCCATTCTAGGCTGCAGCCCAGAGATGTCATTCTAGGTCCTGAGGGAAAGGCCCAGAACACCGCTCCCTTCATCCCTCACCCAGCTGAGTCTCAAACACAATACAACTTCCCCATGTCATCACCATTTTCAGGGCTGGGGTGGGGTACAGGCAGAGGGGAAGCTGGGGGCAGATGGCTCCTGTGTGCTGCCCTTTGATCTGATCCTGTCTGAGAGGCTGCTGACAGGCAGCGTAGCAGAGGCCCAAGACAGGCTAAGGAGAGGTCAGAGGACGATGGGGTGGCCCAGCCCAGAGAGACCGGGTTGGGGTGGGCTCTGATCTGAGCACCTCCTCCCATTGCACCTGGCCTGGGAATGAGACCTCCAGGACCCATTCTGCACTAGTCCTTTGCTCAAAGCACAGTCACCACTAAAATGGACAGCTGACAACTCTGCTAAGCCAGATACAAAGGCCCGTCCTGATCTGAACGGGGGCATGGGTGCAGGTCAAGGGCAGTAGCTGGACGCTGGGCCCCGGCCTCCCCAGTTCTGCACTAGCTCACAGTGGGGAGTGCATGAGGCTGGGCCAGGTCACTTTATAGTCCGGGCCTTGGTCCTCTTGTTGGGGACACGGGCGCCGGACCAAATGCTGTCCAAGGCCCATTCCAGGCTGCAGCCCAGAGATGTCATTCTAGGTCCTGAGGGGAAGGCCCAGAACATCGCTCCCTTCACCCTCCCGAAGTTGAGTCTCAAATATAATACCACTTCCCCGTGTCATCATTTTCAGGGCTGAGGTAGGGTACAGGCAGAGGGGAAGCTGAGAGCAGAGCTCATTTCACAGCAAAAGGGAGCCTGGGGCTCCCTTTCAGAGCAAAAAGGTGGAAACGTACATACAAAGAACACAGTAAACCTGAGTTGTGCAGCTGGATGAATAAAACGCTGTCCATCAAACGAGTGTGAGTGTGTTGGGCGGTGCTCCCGCCACAGGCATAGGTGATGGGAGGATATCCACGCGCCGGCCTCTGAGCCCAGCTGTCAGCCCTGAGGGCAGGAGGGAAAACCCACCAGACAGGGGTGCTGTGCGTGGGCGGGAGTGAAGGGGACTGCGCACCTGTAATCAAAGGAGCCATCCTCTTCTTTGGGGTCTTCAGGGCCAAGGGGCACATCCTTCTTTTCTCGTACTTGGTCAGGAAGAGACAAAGACACAGAGGTGATGACTGGCCCCAAAGGAACAGCCGAAGACGCTGCCTCTGGGTTCAGTACCTCTTTTTCAATCCAGCACCACCCACGCCCTCTGGTTCATGCCCCCCGCATTTAAGCAGGTTCCAAGCTAATTCCGCTGCCTCCTCACCATCATCTCCCCTGACCACTGAAATCTTCCCCAACCTGGCTCGCTTCAGCCTCTCTATGAGGTCTTCCCCAAACATCTGGACGCTGTCCTTTTCTTGGCAACTTTCCTTTTTTTTGCCACTGTGTGGCAGGCGAGATCTTAGTTCCCCGAACAGGGATCCAACCCACGCCTCCTGCACTCCTTGGCACGGAGTCCTAACCACTGGATTGTCAGGGAATTCCTCGGCACCTTTCTTAATCCTGCTCTGGGTTACAATTGCTTGTGCACATTTATGATGCCCATAACAGAATGCCAGTTCTTTCCTTGAGGGTGGGGCCTGTGTGTCTCTTCAAAGCTCCTAGGAGAGTGCCCTGGGCAGAGAGGACGTGCTGTACATGCCTCTGGAATGGAAGGTGCTCCCCTAACTGGGACCCCACTTGTCCGCATGACTCCCCCTTCCCACTCTGCCCCGAGAAGGGCCAGCACTCCTCCCAGGCCCTGTCTCCTGCTGTGATCCTCCTACTGCACCAGCTGCCCTGTCCTTGATGGAGCGGTCACTTCTCCTTCTCGAATCCTTTGCACCAGCACAAGGACTGGTATACCGCAGACACTTAGGTGAATGACTGTGCTTCTCTTTGAGGACAAGGCAGGGTAACCACCCCTATTTCAGTGGAGGGAAGCTGAGGCCTGGAAGATGTCATAACAAGAGCAGCTAAACAAAGTGGAGAATGGACACTGGAGCCCCGGTCTCACGGCTCCTGGTTCATGCATCTTCTGATGTAAGGAAAGGAGCTCAACTGTAAGAAGGACTTCCTGAAATGGGCAGAGGAAGGTCCAGAGTTATCTGATCAGTTCTCAGCTGTCCCAGTTCCACCTGGAACAAGGAGTGAGATCAGAAAGGCCGCCCTTCCTCGGTCTTTCTTACAGAAGAAAAACAATCCCAAACACAGCACAACAAAGTGAAGGACTCGCTCACCTATGTGCTCGCTAAGCGCTAAGCAGCTCAGTTGCGTCCAACTCTTTGCAACCCCATGGACTGTAGCCCGCCAGGCCCCTCTGTCCACGGGGATTCTCCAGGCGAGAATCCTGGAGTGGATTGCCATTTCCCTCTCCACCATTCACCAATAATGAAGTATAATTTCCTGCCTTTCCTGACTTGAAGGAGTCCTTTAGAATCCTAGGGTCTGAGAGCACGTGGGCCAGAGGAAGAGAATAAAACAGAATCTCCTCTCCCTGAGCTGAGTTTTAGGAGACCGTGGAGAGGGACTGGTTCAGAGAGATGGGGAGAAGCCAGCGCGTGGAGAGCTCAGGGTGCGTCTGGTGATGGCTCTGGGGGCAGGGAACAATTTCATCTTGCAGTCCAGCTGGACTTCCGCTCCCAGTGTCATCCATTATCCTGCCTCCTGGCACCCTCCCTACCCCTTCGCAGACAGATGGCTTTCTCGTCCCTGTTTGAAAAACAATCAATATTTCCAGAGACAAAAAAGCCGGAGGTCCTTGTCCTTGACCTCGGTTTGCCTCGGCTGGAGGATCTCCAGGCCACAGAAGTACCTCGCTGGGACTCAAAGAAAAGCCCTTTAAGGACTAGCGAGGGGTGGGGTTCCTCTCGGGGCAACCTACCCCCCGGCCTCTGCCTGCTCCTCATCTAGGGCCGTCTGCCCCCTGTTGAGGTATTGTGATTGCAACCCTGCCATGGTGCTGAGCGCCCAGCTCCACAGCCTCTCTCCTGTGTGCTTCTTCCGTCCAGACCTCTCCTCCCTCCAGCCTCTCTCTCTCATGGTTACAGAAAAGCATCTCTCCTTTCTCCTTCTCTGGGATACAGGACCCTAATGAGATTCAGGCTGAAAAAAGCCAATTACTGAGCAGATGGGTGGTGAGTCCAGGGGAGGGAAGGTCACTCTTAATGGGAGCCCGGGTTCCTTCCATCCCCTCTCTGGCTGCTTGGACCGCTCCATCCCCCCACCTCAGGGGAGCTTAATTAACTCAAGTGCTTTCTGGCAACTCTACGGTGCACAGAACAGGCAAGAGGACCGTTCGTCCCAGCCTGGGGAAGGGCTGTGCCTGCTGAGAGAATGGCGACTCACAGGAGAGCCTGCTGGCCCTGTCCCCGAAGCCGGCTCCCCGGACACATCTTACCAGGGTACTTGCCGCCGCGACTCCTCTTGATGAAACAGACGATGAGCAGGATCAGCACCAGCAGGGCGATGGCACACATGAGCCCGATGAACCAGCCCTGGGTGGCGATGTCCGCCTGGTTGTTGGTGTAGGCTGCGGGGGAGGGCCAGAGGCACACACATGAGTGAACGGTTCACGAGGCGGCAGGCAAGGAGGAGGGAGAATTTCNCCGAGCAGGACGTGCCTGAGGCCAGGGATTGGTCCTTTCTTCTCTGTCTCTTTCCTCAAACTCATCCTTTCCCCAGGGCTTAGCAAACCGGCCCCTTGGCCAGCTTGCCCAGCTGATTTTAAAGAGAGACACAAATAGACAAGCAAGTGCCCTCCAGACTGCCAGCCACCCTGACCAACAGAGAGATTTCTGAACCTTGTTAACTGAGCCCCAGTTTCCCTGTTGATTTGGTATAAGTGAAGAAGCTTCTCCATCCACAGCTGAAGCCCTGAAAGATCCAGAGCTCTTCTAGGACTGGGAAGTTTCTCCTCCTCAGTGCAACAAAAGGTCAACTACTTTTAAGCCATGACACACCTGGGGCAAAGTTAAACTAAAACAAAGCTCCAAACAATTTGGGTAACACCCTTTGGAGTTTTTAAACAACAGTTGACAGTGGCAAGGCAATGCCATACATGCTGCTCCTTGGTTTGGTTCCTGGGAAGATTCCTGGGGTAAAGACCTGGTCCTATCCCCTAAAGCCACAGGCAGGAAGCGAGCCTGTGTGAGGCCAGGTCGCACTGCCCTGAGACCCCCACACAAAGACCATGTTTATGCTCACACCGAGCCCTCGTGTTTCCAGCACAGTGGAGGCCGGGGGCCCCCGCTGTCCTCAGGTTGCATGATGCCCCCTCATCCCCACAGGGTCAGACGCGCACTCTCCTCTCTGGTGGCATGCACTTTTGGCTCATCCTGTCTTTCCGGTAGCTGCAGACTGACCCGTAAGAAGAGCCGAGCCACGCCATGCAAGGTGAGGAACGGGAGGGCGAGCCTTCCTTCCCGGGAGGAGAGACAAGCGGGAAGCTGAGGATGAGCACGACATGCCCATGCTTGCCGGGGACGGCCAGGCCAGACCCCTCTCACCTGCACTGGTCATAAAGGTGATGACGGCACTGCTGATGCCCTCGTTGTCCCGGGAATAAACGCGCAACGTGTATGTCATCCCGGGATAGAGGTCTGTCAGCTGTACGGGCTGGGCCTGGGCCTTAACAGGGACAGTTTTTTTCGTATGATTGCCTGGGGAACAGAAACCTCAGTCAGCCTAAGGCTGGGCACGGGGAGCTGGAGAGGCGATGCTTAGACGCCTGGGTGCCTGCCAAAGGTGGAGGCACGGTGGGGGCGGCGGGGGCCAGGCCGTCCCGCAGGACACTGCCCCTCGTGAGGCTTCCTGTGCTCGCCGGAGGCTGAGGCGCTGAGCACACTAGGACCCGCTTCCTTAGGCTCTCAGGGTGTCCGCCAGCGCTCCGCTACCCTGCAGAGGGTAACTCAGCACCCCGCAGGGTGGCTCTGCTCCTCAGGCCGCATTCCCGGCTCCCCCTCTCATTTCTCGCTGCAGGAGCTCGCACTTCAGGAGAAGCCTGGGTGTCTGGGGGGCGGGGTGAACGCTGGTCACGGGAAGCACTGAAAAGTACGACAAACTAGCAGCTCTGGGTTCTCCAACCGCAGAGAACTGAGCTGGTTCTGCTCTCTCTCAGAGCTTCGGGCGCCCTTCCAGCACAAGGCTAACAGGCCAGCACGGCGGGTCTGAGCCCTCCGGAATGGGGCCTTCACCCAGCTACCCCGACCTCACTCCAGTCTCACAAATATCCAGGAAAGGAGGACCAGCTCGGCTCAAGCTAAGACGCGTGGCCCTGGATGGCGTCTCTGACCTGTGGGCAGCTGGCGTCCCTCTGTGAGCAAAGTACAGCTGGGGGTCCAACTGTCCAGTGGAGATGCTAAGAGTATGGATCCTAAGTGAAGGAATCCACACAGTAGCGAGAGTGAGCTCACTGGGGTGCTGTCAAAACCCTTGTCTTGGGCAGGAAATGGACAAAGGGCCCCCAGCCAGGCCACGCCCCCGCTGCCGAGCAAGGCACCCCTGGACCGCCACTGATGGTGCAGAAACCCCTTCCCGCCCACCCCTGCCGTCTGAGCACGTATCGACTTCATGAAGCCACGGTGGAGCAGCTGAAAGGCCTCCCCGAGCCCGGGGCATGCCCCGCGCCTCTTTAAGGGCATCTGTGCCACCCGCGGCAACTGCTGCCGCACCCACACAGCAATGCTTACTGTCGATGTACTCAACCACAAAGTCAGTTCCGGGCCCGAAATTGTGCTTCCAGGTGATGTTGGCCCATTTACTGTTGGGGAGCACAGTGACGTTCCAGATGGACTGCTCGTCGGGGGCTGGCGGGGGTTAGAAGAGGAGTTAGTGGTGAGGAGGGAGGAGGCACTGGAGACAGACAGACAGACAGACACACACGGGCAGCTAGGACAGGGTAAGCAGGAAGAGGCCACACACAGGGCCTGACGGAGCTCCAAGCTGCAGCCTTGGCGGCCAGGCCAGAGGTCGCCATCCAGGCAGGAGCAGTACAGTCAGGGGCCCTGTGTGGGAGGCAGAGCTGGAAACTGTGTGTCCACATAGGCGAGGGTGCGAATGAAAGAGTGGGTGTGGCCCAGGCCACTGGAGGCCCCAGCCAGGGTTCCTTCCCTTTTCAGGTCCCTTCTTACAGATTTCCACGGGGCAGTGAAAAGCCCTGTTAGCTAGGATGCAGACGGGGCGGGGGTGGGAGACGTGCCTCTTTCCCATCAGCTACAGAGATTCTACAGAAAGGAAAAAGGCATCTTGAAAAGCCAGTCAAGAGTCACGATGAGATCTGCACCAAGGACAAGACCAAATGAAAACCTTGTTGCGCTCCTGAAACTGGAGATGGAGAGTGGCAACTTACGCAGAGCCCTTGGGGTCATTCTTGGTCACCAAGACGCTGAACTCAGTGAAAAATGGCCTCAGACTGTCTAACAGGACTTGGGCCTAAAACCCCAGGGCTCCAAGGAGAGATAGTACGAATCCTTCCTTTCCGTTTCATGGGACCATAGAAGATAACTCCTTCTTGACACCCAGCATTCAGAGGTCCAGATACCTGAAGAATCCTGTTCTGAGGCCTGATCTCCATGCAACACAGAAGACATTATCTAGTTCCTATGAGCTGGGAGCTACTTTATTAAAGCCATTACACAATCTGAAACCACAGCCTGTGGACAGGAGAGTGGCAGTGACCTTCAAACGTCATCATTTTCCCACATTCCAGCAGTCTAGTCTCTATCCCACTTCTCAGCAAAGATTTAGCAGTGGGGCACTAGCATCAAGCCTCGTATCTCAAAGACTTTACAGGGTGGCTCCTGTGTATCTTACTAGCATGCAAGGGGGCACTGTCACCAACTCGTCAAAAATAAATGAATAGAGTACACTGGTGATGCATGTATTCATTATCTATCTGGCTCGTGACCGAGTCTGCAGGGCTCGGGGAGTGATAAGCGATCTCCTGGTCTTCACTCCAAAGAAGCGCCTTTTCTACGCCAACCTTGTCAGTTGCCGGTCGTCCCAGGTGAATGTGATTCGTTTTAGGGGAGGAGCAAGAAAGAGATTGCATTGATGGCACCAGGCCTTCTCTGCGGGCAGGGCGGAAGGCAGGCTTCTTTACTGATCTGCCTACGGTTTCCACTGTATCGGCTGCTTTAAGTCAGCCCCAATCCCAGCTCCTTAGGAGCTCATGGCTCTTTCTAGTGGGAGTGAACTGTGATTGGTTGTGGTTTGGGGACTTGACATTTTCCCTCCTCAGCTCTGGGCTCTGGAAATAAGCCCAAGGATTTGCGTTTAAACAGTTTGACTACCAATACAACCCTGGCCCAAAGCTGACTGTCTTAAAGGTAATGGAAACGGGAGCACTATTAGATAAGGTCAAGCAATGGGAAACCAAATGATTTTTAGTGGAAGGTGGAGGAAGGCTCTGCCATCTAGAAATACCAAGATGATGACCATTAAAAGATGAAAAGCTAAGTTACTGCTAAGTTACTTCAGTCGTGTCCGACTCTGTGTGACCCCACAGACGGCAGCCCACCAGGCTCCCCCGTCCCTGGGATTCTCCAGGCAAGAACACTGGAGTGGGTTGCCGTTTCCTTCTCCAATGCATGAAAGTGAGAAGTGAAAGTGAAGTCGCTCAGTCGTGTCCGACCCTCAGCGACCCCATGGACTGCAGCCCACCAGGCTCCTCCGTCCATGGGATTCTCCAGGCAAGAGCACTGGAGTGGGTTGCCATTTCCTTCCCCAATGGATGAAAGTGCAAAGTGAAAGGGAAGTCGCTCAGTCGTGTCCGACTCTTAGCGACCCCATGGACTGCAGCCCACCAGGCTCCTCCGCCCATGGGATTCTCCAGGCAAGAGTAATGGACTGGGGTGCCATTGCCTTCTCCTGAAAAGCTCAGAGAGAGGCAGCAATAAGGACAGCTATCAATGACTATAAAAACAACAAGAACTGAAGGGAAGCAGGGATTGTTCTGTCGACTCCTGAGACGTGAGACTTAAGGAGTATCCCTTGAGATCCAAAAGGGAGAACTTAAGGACAAAGTCCCATTTCACCCTGAAAAAAAAAGTAAACCTAGGAACAATCCTATCCTCAGTTGTAAGACATGATAAAGATGCACATTCCTTTGGAAACCCTGGGCAGCAGAGCCGCTGTGCTGCGTGCAGGGAGCGGGGATGTCGAGGGGGCCCCGTAAGGACGAACTCGGAGGGTGGCCCGGCCCTTGCGGCATCTCAGGTGCAGCTACAACTCTGCATGCGTGTCCACAGGCTCATCCTCTGTGGCATCAGGGCCAACCCTTCCAGGAGCAAGACCCACTCCCTGTCTTCATTCTCAGTACATCTCTTCTGTGAATTTGGAGCATCCACGTGGGACACAGAGGCCCACCTGAAACCTCCCAAGGCCCCAAAGAACACCCATCACCAAACTGCCAGGGGCAGCTCCTGATAGCCTAGCAGGTTTCTCCTTAGCCAACTTCTTCTTGCAGAGCAGGCTGTTTACATTTTCAATACTGCAGCTTTAAGCTAAATCAGTTTTCAAGGTCTGAGGAGCATCATGTCAGCTACACATTGCGTGTCTCACTTACGGCTCACACAACTCCATGTAACTGGATTAAAGAAAAGACTCACATGTGCATTAAGCCTCCATTCTCACTCAGGTGCTGAGAGAACAGGGCTGGGGTGAGTGCAGCCCTGGCAGCTGGAGGGACGTGCCCAGGAGACAGGGGGGCCTTCGGCCCTGCAGCTGCTGGAGGAGCGTTCTGGGAGCTTCCTGCCAGCAGCCCTGCTGCTGCATCATGCTGGCTTGACAGTTGGTCCCTGGGCTCCACAAGCTGGAGGCCCTCCCCTCCGCGGTAACAGGAGTGTTTGATGTCAGTTCTCAGAAGCACTGCTGGATCCCCGAGGGGTCTCCATGGGCTGGAAGTACAGAGCTTCCTGGCCTGGCTGCCTGATGCAGGAACAGCACATTGTCTGGGCTCAGCAGGCCAGCCCTGGGATCGATCCTTCCCAGGGGCCCCTAGAAAGCCTGTGGTTTCCCCTCCGTGTGTATATCCGGGGGTGTGGGGGAATATGAGGGGAGAGAGCAACAGAGCACTGGCCAGCATTTCAGGACTCCTCGGCAGTACCATTTCCTGGAAGCTCTGACCTTATTAAAAAAAAAAAAAAGCCTATAAACCTGCCTTTCCAGGAGAGGCTCAAGGGAGGCGCGGGGTTCTGGGAACAGAGCCTCCTGGCTTGGCCAGCTACTCCCCCCTCCCCAGGCTCTGCCGCAAGGCTGGGGCAACACGGCAAGGGCAGGAGGCCTTTGTAGGCCAGCTGGCCAATGTCCAGCCCCTCCTCTTCCCCCCTTGCCCCCTCTGCAGTGCTCAGCCCTCAGCCGATCCCTCAGTATGTAGCTGGAGGAGGCCCTACTGTCTGGGCCCTGGAGTGCCTGCCTACGTGGTGTAGCCCTCTGTTAAAGAACAAGGATCTGAGGTTAGGACATGGGATCTGAGCAGTGGAGACCCTCCAAAGAGTGGGGGCAGGGCGCTCTGTGCCTCGAGGCCAGCAGCCTGAGAATCCAGTCTCCCCGCTCCCGTCTGGGGAGGCCTGCGGACGGAGGGGCAGGGGCATGGACGATGGGCAGTACCGGATTCTCGGATCTCAGTCCTGGTGGTGGTGGCGGGGCTCTCCGTGGTGGTGGTGGTGGCGGTGGAGGCTGTAGTGGCTGTAGCTTCGGTGGTGGCGGTGGTGGTGGGTACGACAGGTGGGACGGTGGGGACTGTTGTGGCTTCGGTGGCGGCGGCGGTGGCAGTGGCATCGGTACTGCTCACCGTGCCGGGCGCGCCCACCGTGGTCGGGGGCGACGTGGGAGGCGCTAAGGGGAAATGTAAAATAGCCGCGTCTGGTCGGTCTGGCTGTCCCAAGGCTGGACACAGGGCCCCGCGTGCAAGGCAGGCAGCCCACGGGACAGATGGAGCTCAGTGACCGGAAGGCTCTCCAAGCAGGACAGATGGGTCAGGCAGGTACAGGGCCACGGGAAGGGAAGAGAATGAAGCCGGAGTGTTTCATTTTCTTCTCACGGCCTACGTGGCTCAAAGCGCCCAGCATGCACCCAGCCAAGGGCAGTGACAGCGATGGCATGTGTACTGACTCGCTCAGACCCCAGGGATGACACGGAGTCCCAGGCCAAGCGCCACCCAGCAGAGGCCAAGCAGCATCACTCGGGTCCAGGCCTGGGGCCTGGGCCTTGAGATGGGCAGCTGGCAGGGCCCTGTCTGCAGGAGCATCAGGAAGCCTGCCATTCCCAACCGTTCACTCCAAAACGACACTTCCTCCCGCCTGTCTGAGTTCTAATACCACCCAAACCCAACGACAGAGAGAGAACCATCCCCACTCTGCAGACAAGCCTTTTTCTCTTCTCTGCCTCCACCGTCACCCACTCCCCAGGCTCTCAGCTGGTATTTATTTCCTGCCTCTCTTCCCTTCTTCTCTGCCCAGGGATGGTCCTTCCTGCAATTACCCCAATCCACCCTGGGAGCGACAGAGGATAAGATGGTTGAACGGCATCACTGACTCAATGGACATGAGTTTGAGCAAACTCAGGGAGATAGTGAAGGACAGGGAAGCCTGGGGTGCTGCAGTCCAGGGGGTCACAAAGAGTTGGACATAACTTAGCGACTAAACCACCATCACCACCCTAATTTGTAGTAACTGCCTTTCTTTCTAGGACATTTGGGTCCTGGGCAACACCTCCCCAGTCCACAGTAAATGCAGAAATCCCAAGATATGAGTNAAGCCTGGGGTGCTGCAGTCCAGGGGGTCACAAAGAGTTGGACATAACTTAGCGACTAAACCACCATCACCACCCTAATTTGTAGTAACTGCCTTTCTTTCTAGGACATTTGGGTCCTGGGCAACACCTCCCCAGTCCACAGTAAATGCAGAAATCCCAAGATATGAGTGAGGAACATGCAGGCTGCTTTTTTGCATAAATCTTCAGAGGGCTTCACATCTGCCATAACTCTTACTTTCTCATCTCCCATCCAAAGCCACCCTTTGACAGGGGTGAGCCGTAGGGGGTTAAGTCTATCAGGACAATGTTTCCATAGACCCTCTTTCTTTCTACAGAAGAGCTGTGGATGCTAACAAAGGGCTGGCCTATTACTCTTTAGTTCCAGTACTGCTAATGCTGAGGAGAATGACCGGAAATCAAGACAGCCAGGGATACCGCTCCTTCTTACCTTCTATCTCCTGTGATCTGACCAGCCTACTTTCTGCTAACAGGGCAGAAGGTAGGGTATCACTCAGCTGTGTCTGACTCTTTGTGATCCCATGGACTATAGTCTGCCAGGCTCCTCTGTACATGGAGTTATCCATATCCAGGCCAGAATACTGGAGTGGGTAGCTGTTCCCTTCTCCAGGGATCTTACAAATCCAGGGATGGAACCCAGGTCTCCCAAATTGCAGGCAGATTCTTTACTGACTGAGCCCCCAGGGAAGCCCAAGAATACTAGAGTGGGTAGCCTCTCCCTTCTCCAGTGGATCTTCCTGACCCAGGAATTGAACCAGGCTCTCCTGCATTGCAGGCGGATTCTTTACCAACTAAGCTATTAAGGAAGCCCTTAAGACACAAATAGGTAATGTAACTCTAACTTCCAACAAAAGAGAGATATCCTATCTTATCTCAAATCTCCAGAAGTTCAGGAAAATACTATCCATGCTCCCCAGAAGAGGGCCGAAGCAAGAAAGAGACCAGAGAGAAAACTGCCAGAAAGCCTCTCTCAAGAATTAAGAGATCCTAAGCCTTCTCAACAAGAGCCTGACCAACAAAAGCCCTTTTCATTCCCATGGGCCTCCATGTTACAAGTCCCCCATAGAAAAGGAGCGACTGTTCCTGGGATCCCAGCTGTGTCCCTGTTTATAAGATCAGAGGCGCTACTGGGCCTGAGGGTGCTGATCACAGAGGTCACAGTGGGCGACTGACCGTGACACTTGCATTCCAGAGATTCCTGGACAAGGTCAGGGCCAGATAGCGCTACGTTCCCCAAACCCAGTCAACACGGACATCAGGAAGGTGGGCGTGAGGGGAGCATGTGGTGGGAAAAACTCTCCCTCTCACAGGCAGTATTCAAGGATGCGTTTCAGGTGGCCCAGGCCTGGAATGCAGGCCTGGTGTTTCAAGAGATCAGCCAGCGGGAATTTTCATACCCCACTCACCAAGACAGGCAACGAGACAGACATGTGCACACACACACACGAGGCTGAGACCCACAGGGCAAAGGCAAGCTCCCTCCTAGGCCTGCTACTGGCAGCTCTACGGCCATGGACACATATGGGCTTTTCCTGCTGTTCTGCGCTGCTGGAAAGAACCCTGAGAAGCTATTTTGTCCATCTGGACAGAACTACTCTGATTTGGCTCCTTATCAATAGTGTGTTTTCTAACAATTTCAGAAGGCTTACCTATGACTACTTAAAAGACATCATCAAAAAACTGATACTCGCTTTTAAGTTAAGTCACTCCCCTCTGTATTGTGCAGAAATGCGGGCTCTCCCTTATGTGCACAGTGGTTCTGCATTCCAGCCCCTGGAGACTACACGCACTCTCCTGTGGGCGCTGGGCCTCCCACGGGCAGGGACACATGCTCACGAGGACACAGGGCCCACATGCATCCCCGGGCACTGCAGCGAGCAGCCCTAGAAACAGAGATGCGGGGAGGGCCAGAACAAGTCTGTCCTGGGCTCCACTGGGCAGAGACAAGACTGAGAAATGAAGATGCTGCCACAGTCTCAACCCCTCCCTCTCCAGCCCCTCCACCCAGTGCGGCTGGAGCAAGGGTTTTCTCTGATGATGGCTACTAGATGCTTTTCCTTCAGCTTGGCAGCAATAATCAGGCGTTAGTGAGAGGGGCCCAAGAGGGGCGGGAGGAAAGGAATCGCTTCCCAGGCGCCCTCCCAGAGGATGCCCAGCACTGCAGGTGCAGAAGCGGCGGCGCCTTGGCTGGCCGCGGTCACAGCTGGTGAATGGGCACTCTCTCTGGCCCACTGCTAACTGTGTCTACTGTCCCAGGGATGGGCAGGGCCAGAGAGACTGGGAGGGCAGAGGTGAGAAGGCAAGGTTCTGGGGGAAGGGCTGGAAGTCAGTGAGTGAGCTGTCAGAGCTGTGTGCAGCCAGGAGGGAAGGGCAGGCTTTCCAGGGGAAACTGCCCAGTGTTCGGGTCTAAGGGGATTCAGATGACTTCAATCCCCGGGGCGGGGTTAGGGTAGCAGATAAGATACCCTTATTTCCAGGGTAGCCTGGAAATAAGGCTCAGCAGTGGGGCTTATAGGCAGAATGGCCCACGGGCTAGACAGACCAATCGCTGGGCTGGGATGCCATCTCCAACCACAGCTGAACCAATACGCTCACTGCCCAGCAGAGACCATCAGGCTGGAAACTAACTGAGTGATGGAGGGCCAGGGTGATAACCGAGAGTGACGGAGGGCCAGGGCAGTGACCAAGAGTGACGGAGGGCCAGGGCGACGGCCGAGAGTGACGAAGGGCCAGGGCGGTGGCCGAGAGTGGTGGAGGGCCAGAGCGACAGCCGAGAGTTGACGGAGGGCCAAGGCAACAGCCAAGAGTGATGGCAGGCCAGGGTGGACCTGGAGGCACAGGACCCCTCCCTGAAGTACTCAACCCTGTATGCTGTCTAACACACTCTGGGAGACACCCCAGCCAAGACCAAGGGTTTTCCACCAGAGTTTGGGGTGATACCATGCAGGAAATGGAGAAAGTTAAGAGACAACATGTCTCTTATTCATCTTTTGTTGCCCAGAACCCACCATGGAGCTGCCCAGCAAACGCTGGCAGATATGAGCTGAGCCAAACAAAAGGGCAGCAGTTCCCAGACATCCCAAGGTGGATGGCTCGGTCCAAAAGTGTCCACCTGGTGCACAGACTGCCTTGGCCAAATACAGATGGCCAGAGCAGATGGGCAGCGACCCTAAGAGGCTGCAGACATGGGCGCAGGAAAGGGGTCATCTTTCCTGGTGAGAGGAACACATCAGTTTTGGGGGAAAACACCCACAATTGGCGAGAAAGAGAGAGAAGTGAACAGCGGGCTGGGGTCCAGACGACGCCAACGATGGAGACCCTGGGCGCCATCACCTGGCGCCTTCAAGGTTGGGAACAGCCGATGCTACTGGCACAGCTCATTTACCAAGAAATGCCCTGTGCCCCGCGGAAGCGGAGCCCAGGAAACACGCGACTGACAGACAGAGGTCCCGGCTCCCTCTGCACACCAGGGAGAGCTTGGATCCTTCTTAAACGAGAAGGAGGAAGTGGGAGTTTGGAACTGCACCCATCCCTCTCACACCTGCCACACGAGAGGGGCATCACAGCCCGGCGTGGATCCCACCGATCAAAGCAGGCTCCCTGCCACCAGGCCCAGCTGCCTCGGGTCCCGGGTGCCAGCATGGGGAGGGGACTGTGAGCTGTTTGACCAGAGAGCTTCCAGGTGATCTACGTGGCTCCCTCACTGCCTCTCTCCTTCCGCCTCCACTGAGTGGTTTCGGGACCCTGGGCACCTGCTGGGCCAGCCCATGCAAACTCAGATCAGGAAGTCAGGGCCAACCCCAGGCTGCACGGACGGCCCTCTCCCGGTCTCCAGGCCCAGGAACCCCTCTGCCTCCCGTCCCAGCAGAGGCGGGGAGGCACTGGCCGTTGGGCTGGGTTATCTGCGGGTAGGATGGAGGAGAGGGGAGCATGATGACTGCGCACCTCCCAGAGGCCTGGCTGACGGGACAAACGCAAACAGAGGAAGCAGGGTGCGCAACAGAAATAGAACCAACCTAAAGCGAGGGGGGCTGTGAGTGAGGGTGGAGGGGAACCAATCCGGAAAGGTGGGGTCCTCCACGCAAGCCAGCCCTCCAGCTCCTCACCCGGCTTTCAGCCTCCCTGCTGCCTGCAGCCTGAGGCGGCCCCAGTGCACCCACTTCACGGCCTCTGCTCTGCCTCGAAGGAGGGCAGGGGCGGCAGCCCGGGTCCCTGCCCAGCCCCTCCAGCTTGAGGGCCGGCCTTGCTGATGCTCCTCAGATCACAGCATGAGGGGGCTTGGGAGGAGGGCCTTGGAGGCAGGTCACCTCCTGCTCCAGACCTGCCCGCGCAGCTCCTCACGGTGTGTCTGCCTCCCGGACCCCAGAAGTGGGCACTGTCCTTAACACCCAAGACTGAGAAGCTGAGTTTCTGCAGGCTGACAGGACTCTCAGCCGATGGCATCCTCTGAGACTCCAGGTCGGGGGCGCCTGGCCCATCCTGGGACACAGACTCACTGAGCGGAACCCACGGGAGATGGCAGAACTGGTGCCCGGCCCCATGCGGCATGCAAGGCCAGCATGCACGGCACGCCCACCGTCGGGTCGCCCTTTCAGGGGGTGACAGCCTGATCTGGAGACAGGAGCCAGCTGTCCCCACCCCCAGGGCACAGCAGGCCACCCAAGGGCTCTGAGCCTGCTGTGCTCTGAGATGGCAAGCTGGGCAGGAGACCAGGTGCTCAGAGGAGGTAACCACGCAGCTCCAGAGAAAGCTGCAGCTCCAGGGAGCAGGTCTGGNGATCTGGAGACAGGAGCCAGCTGTCCCCACCCCCAGGGCACAGCAGGCCACCCAAGGGCTCTGAGCCTGCTGTGCTCTGAGATGGCAAGCTGGGCAGGAGACCAGGTGCTCAGAGGAGGTAACCACGCAGCTCCAGAGAAAGCTGCAGCTCCAGGGAGCAGGTCTGGAGCCTCTGAGTGGGCTCCCTTCCAAGCCAGCCGCCTTCGTCAGTGAAGGGAGGGGAAGGCGCTGGCTCTCCTCTGGCCCTGTCCCCCACACACAGCCTCCTGCAGAATCCGGCTTCCCACCCGCTGAAAGGGTGCGTGTCGAGAGCATGCTTTCACCCCAGGCCTCTCCCTCTGTCTGCCCCGCCAGGCTGGCTTCCACCTGCGCTGCCCCACGCCATGCCCGTTACCTCTGCGGTTGGTACAGTACCTGCGGTTGGCGTGGCTTCAGAACACGGCACCCAAGATAGCCAGAGAGGGAGGGGGGAAAGAATGAGAGGGGAGAGAAAACAGCACAGGTGAGACCACAGGACAAGCAATCGCAGGAGAGATGGCTCTGGCTCAAGCTGACCCAGACGGCGTGGCTGCGGATACCACCTGGCCTTTAGGGATCGTGTTCAACCCCACAGGGGTCTGCCACGTTCCTACAGAAAAACTTCCTGGGTCTTGGAGACCTTTCTAACATTGTTGATTCTATCTCAACTCAAGGACATCTAGGAAGTGGCAGCAGAAACAGCCCACCTTGAATGCCACGTTCCCATGTCTGTTTTGAAGGGTGTGTCCTTCTCTAGCGGGGCTGATCTTTACGAAGGAGCTGGGTGACCCTCGATGGTGCCAGGAGTTGAGGGCATAGGACAGAGGTGTATATGAGGATACCAATCCCAGGTGAAAGGAAGCCTCCTTCATCTCCAGGGGCACGCGGTGGGTAGCTGAGCCACGCTGGGGTGAGGGAGACGGAGAACGCGTTTGGTGGCCCTCCCCACACCGTCTCAGCCTGGAAAGCTGGGGCCTGTGATGGACGGGAGTGCGGGGCCTTTCCCGTGTCCTGCCGCCCACTGGGCTGCAGGAAAGAGGAAACGCAGCTGCGGACTGACAGGCTAAAAGGAACTCCTGGATCTGCTGCAAAGCCCTTGGCTGAGTGGGGCTGAGCACCCCTCTTTGTTCTCTTGCCCCCTGGCACCGAGATCCTTCCCTGTGGTGGTCACTGGAGCTGGGCAGTGGGGCTTTGTTTATCTGATGTTCAGTATTGGTGGGGGCGGGAAAAGGGAGGGAGAAGAGGCTCTCTTTACGTATCTCCTTGTAGAGTGAAGTAGTCAGGAAAGTGCACCATCCCTGGCCTGACCTTTGGTAACAAACACATATCAACCACTTACCCCAAGTCACCCAGCCATAATACACTGTCCAAGTACCCGAGAAACTGGAAGGGAGACTGGGGGAGAGGGGTGTGTTGTGTGGCTCACTCCTGGTTTACAGGCGCAGACAGGAACACACACAGCACTGTCAGCCTTCCCCTGCTTCCACCTGGCCCCTCGTCCCTCTGCTTCAGTGCTGGCCTGTTGGTCAGGGGAGCAGGGCCAGGGCAGGGACGCGGGACTGCTTGTGGAGCTCAGCTGGGAGCACGGGGTGGGGGGTGGGGGGTAGGCAGCAGAGGCAGCAGGCCTGGAGGTACAACTGCTCTCCTCTCCTGGGCTGGGGGTGGGGATGGCCAGGAGGCCCCCCAGGCCAGGCCAGGCCAGCAGACCTCAGCCTCCTTAGGGGAGTGCTGGACGCAGTAATCTGTGGTCAGCGTCAGAGGTCTCTGACCACATGGCCCCTTCTTTGCAGCCTTCCCTTGTGGACTCAACCCGATCCCCTGCCCAGCCACTGCACTTCCATCACCTAAACACAGTGCTGCTTGCGGTGAATCACAATTGGATCCTCTTGTGGGCGTCCCTCCTTCTAGACTGGGGGAGCTCATTAGTTTTTATATCCCTGGTTTTTGGCACAGTTATCTGGCACCACCGGCAGTGGCTGTTGAACAGCCCACGGTGCCTCTGCGGAGGCAGAGCCCCCACCCTCTCTCACAGGGGTCTGCGGATGGATGCCAGGGCTTCCAGAGCCTCTCCCACCCGAGAGCTCCCGGACACCACGAGCAGGGGCGCCGGGCGCCCTCTAGTGGACCTCGCATGCGCGCGCAGCTCCGGGCCGGGCGCCCTCTAGTGGACCTCGCATGCGCGCGCAGCTCCGGGCCGGGCGCCCTCTAGTGGACATCGCGTGCGCACGCAGCTCCGGACCGGGTGCTCACGGTGGAAGACGCCAGAGCCCAGGAAGGAGCTCACGCACGCTCTCTGTGAAGCTGGTTGGGCCGACAGCTGTTTCCCAGCTCCCTGTCCTCTCCTCGGCCTGACAGCTCACTCCCTTCAGGCTGCCAGGAGGGCTACGTCTGTCTCCTGCTCGACCCAGGATGCCAGCAATCAGCGTCAGTCACGGCTGGTCCCTGTCCCCCTCAGCGCCTGGCACCCTGAGAGAAGGGGTCTCAGGGGCCACCTCCGTCTCAGCACGGCCTCCCTCACCTGGCAAACACCGTCCTGCTCTGTGGAGTCCGTGAGCGCACTTACTTCCAACGTGCTTTCTCTCTCGTCATCTCAGCTCAGCCACGAGTCACACGCTCTTCCCTGTACCCCCAACAGTTAAACAGCTGAGCAAGTCCAGGCCACGTGGGGACCCAGGTCTGACTGGGACAGTATGAAGACGTGTCTTCCAGGTCCATCGCCGGCACCTACCTGTCAGCACGCAGGCTGGCTTCTCCCTCTGCGGGCCTGCGGGCCATGGCCCTGCTAGCCCAGGCGGCCAGAGGCCAGCTCAGGGTTTCTCTAGGCATCTGCACTTCCCGGGACCGTCCGCCCTGTGGCCACCGCAGTGCACCTACCTTCATTCGGGGGTGCTGGCGACTCCTCCGTGACTGCTTCCCCCGAGCCCACCTGCGTCCTGGCACTGAGGGAAAAGCGGTAGCGCGACACGGGGTCTGCTCTTTGCACCGTGAACTTGGTCTGATTGGGAGAGAAGTTTTCCACTATCTGCTTTCCTACTTTGGTTCCATTAACTGGAGAGAGACAGGTAAGTGGAATTGAGCTTTAGCAATGTTGACCATGATGGGTTATATATAAACTGCTGCTGGAAGGAGGAAGCCTTCTCGACTCTGCTGGGAAGGGAACCCATGAAACCTGCTCGTGATCTTAAGGACTCAGCCTGGGAGACGTTTCAAAGGCCGAGCATTGGGCCACAACTCCTCCCTGGCTCTTCGATGATGCACCAGGGTTAACACTTTCCCACTGATCTCATTATCGCTAGCTCAACACAAGATTATGTGGCTGATTCTGAAAGATTCAACTTTTAATCCTCGAGCCTTTTCAACAAGGACAAAACTTGAGTTCCTTTTTTCCTTTTAACAGAACTAGGGCAAAACCACTAGAGCTTTCCATTGTTAGTGCCTCCTTTGTAAAACGCCTATTCACTATATACCTCAGAGGGGGAAGGTCAGGTCCAGAGATAGATTCAGAATCACATACAAGCACACAGTTGGCTACTAAAATCCTTCATAACACAATGCCTGCCCTTTGAGCCTCACATTAACATCACCTACTTAAGAAGACATCTGAAAGTCTTTCAAATGAATGACACTCCTGTCCCTGCCTGGTGATGCTGAATTCTTTAGGTGAGATCATCCCAACCCAGGCTCCTGAGTGAGCCAATATTCAGTACTGAATATTTAATATTCCATGGCAACTCCACAAACAGCTGCTTATCAAGAAATGGCAACTTGTTAAGGCGGCCCTGAGGGTCACTGTCATGGATTCCTATGCATGTACTATCTGCCCTAGTGGATGGAAGCTCTGTGGGTAAGAAACGTTCTGTCCTAGACTTTTAGGAATTAGAGACTCTAAGATTCCTGAGCCTTGGGGGTTGAATCCCTCATCAGACCAGATGCCCCCTGTGCCTCACCGCTGACTGGAAGCCCCCTGATGGAAAAGCTGTGGCAGGAGAGCAGGGGTTGGGTCACACTTGCCTCCCATAACCCTGTAGGAAGCTTTTCCCCTGCCCCTTGCATCCCTCCACAACGCCCTGTGTACCCAGAGGCTTTCTACCTTGATTCCTTAGGAAAAGTGGTGAGAATGGGGTTTCTGATTCTCAGATTATCCAAGAGAAAGAAGGGCAGAACGTACAGGCCACGTATTTGAGAGTATATCCAATCAGGATCCCATTGGGGTGTTCTGGATGATCCCATTCCAGGTTGATTGTCTCCAGGTTGGGCTGCCGGACTCGGAAACGCCTGGGGGCACTGGGTACTTGGGGAAGGAGGAGAGAGCGGGGGACGGGGGGAGAGAAAGGGGCGGGCAGGATGAGGAGAACACAAGAAACAAAGCACAAGTGTGAAGGCATTGACCTCTGGACAACCCCTGTGCTGGACTGCTGCGAAGCCAGAACCTGGAGGGCTGTGAGGTGGCCAGCACCTACTGCCTCATCCAGGATGGCACTTCCCCACATCTAGGACCAGCACAGCTCAGACTTGGTTTACCTGGGGAAGGAGTCAGTCAAGTTCTCCTTTAAAAACTACCCTGAATACAGCACACATTAGACTCTGATCCTGCAAAGAAACCTCCAGGTTGGGCAGAATCATCCTCAAGTAGGAAACCAATTTTAGCCTGTTTGGTAACAGAAACCGCAGTTCTCAATCTTCAGACAAGGATTCTCACCACAGGGTCAAGATATCAAACCTTGGCCTCTGAGAATGCCAGGTTCAGGGGTGAGGAGAAAGAAACCCACACTGGAACATGTGGATGGTGCCAGGAGCAGGAGCAATGGGGAGAGGCTGGTGATGAAAACCAGACAAGGAGGAAGGGATACAGGAATNCAAGGATTCTCACCACAGGGTCAAGATATCAAACCTTGGCCTCTGAGAATGCCAGGTTCAGGGGTGAGGAGAAAGAAACCCACACTGGAACATGTGGATGGTGCCAGGAGCAGGAGCAATGGGGAGAGGCTGGTGATGAAAACCAGACAAGGAGGAAGGGATACAGGAATAAAGAAACAAGGGAGGGGAAACAGAGGAGAGGAAAAAGGAGGAGGGGCAGAAGAATGGGGGAAAATAACAGTTAAGAAGGCAGGAAGGAGAAACAGAAGAGGGCCTGGTCTGAGGGGCCTGGCAGGAACAGGAGACGCACAGGGACCTCCCCAGGTGCCCAGCTCCCAGGACTGGGTGCCCTGAAGGACAGCTTCTAGGTCACAGCGGTGACAGGAGGGAAGGTCCTTGGGGCTGAGGCTGGTGAACCAAGCAGATGCCTCCTGGGAGTCCAGGTGCCTTCTGGGAGTCCAGGTGCCTTCTGGGAGTCCAGGTGCCTCCTGGGAGTCCAGGTGCCCGGGCTCCCTCAAGACGCTGTGGGTGGCTCCCGCAGTGCCCTTAGGAGTCCATGTGCACAGCCTGTCCAGAGTTCTGTCAGCCACCTCACAGTCTTGTTCTGACATAGAACCACCCATTGGGGCAGCCGCCTTGGGACAGTGCTCCACGGGGGCCATCAGTGTGCCGGTCATTCCTCCATGAGGTTGCGCAGAGGTCAACTTGTGTCATCCAGGTAGAGGCGTGCTGGAGGCGCTTGGGGCCACTCGGCCATGCCACCCCCGTCCTGCCCTCCCTGGGGAGCAGCAGCCGGACCTACCTCCTTCCGGGGTGGTGAACTCCTTGGTTTCACTGCGAGGCCCGTCGCCTCGCCCATTGACCACAACCATCTCCAGCTTGTAGTTACTGTAGGGGAAGAGGCGGGACACCACACCACGCAGGCGGTCGCCGGGGAAGCCAGCTTGCTGCCTCTTCTGAGACACCCACAGGTTCTTCAGCAAACTGCTCTCCCTCCAGTAGTAGGCCTTAGGACAGAGGCGGGCTGGTGAGGGCTCAGCCAGGCAGGGCAGGGTTAGTTGTTAGTGGTGGTGCTGGTGGTGACTGGTCTTCCCTTTCCTGGCCACGGGCTCCAAATCGCAAAGCTCCTCAGCAGCCCCACAGAGGGCTGGGGGAGGCAACCTGACAGTCCCCGATCATTAGCCACTAGTGTGTGGGGACCGACGTCCAACCAAATAAGAGTTTTTGTTTCCGATCATTTTCTGAGCCATGTCGTCTCTCTGGGGAACAGGCATGCTGGCCAAACGTACAGCCGAGATGCTCCATCTTGAGACTTATTTCCAAGCAGGGGATAGGCTGCTCAGGGAGTCTGTACCAAAAGCACAAATTCGAGCCAAGGGCCCAGGCACGGAGAGCTCTTTTCTGTGCTCAAAGACCACATCACCTTGAGTTAGATTTAGTATGGTTTAGATTGGCAGCAGGCAGGAGCTGAAAAGCGGCAGGTTACCCCCAGAAGTCTGGATACAAGAAAGGGTTGATTTAGTCCTTTAATATCGAAAGCTTCCTTTTGATACTATTTAAAAACCATGAGGATAGTGACATGTCCAAGCCAATGGGAGACCAGGCTGTGGGATGGCGAGAGCTGGGGTGGGATGGGACAGCCTGTGGTAGGTGGTAGGGTCACAGTCAGAAGGCTGTGGCATGGGGTGTGATAAGCAGTGGACGGAAGCCCCAGGTCAGGCCGTCACACCAGCATCACCCGGGGCCTCCAAGGACAAGGTATGGAGAAAGTCCAGACTTAAGAAGGGGACCCAAAGAGAGCTTTAGCCAAAAACATCTCCAGGCCAGTAGGTTAAAGGTGCAAGTTGAGGGAAGAGCTCATTCAAACATATATATCATCTCATTTTCCTTCCTTGGTCTGCCAAATCCNCACACCAGCATCACCCGGGGCCTCCAAGGACAAGGTATGGAGAAAGTCCAGACTTAAGAAGGGGACCCAAAGAGAGCTTTAGCCAAAAACATCTCCAGGCCAGTAGGTTAAAGGTGCAAGTTGAGGGAAGAGCTCATTCAAACATATATATCATCTCATTTTCCTTCCTTGGTCTGCCAAATCCATTTCCCTAGAAGAGACTGACTCCCTGTGTGCCACCAACTGTCTATCAGCCAACCCCCGATGACCCCTAAGGCACAGAACCCACGTTACCCCGGGGCCACCGCCTCTCCAGGAGTTTTAAATAGAGCGGCTCAGCAGGGAGAGCCTTTTAATACCCTGGGTTTTCTCTCCCTTCCCATTCAAAGAGAGAAACATCAGGGAGAGAAGAGGTGGCTGGGGGAAGCCAAGGGCCATAATAACTGCAGTTGGCTGTGACAACAGGGAAGGGTTTGTACCCTTGTTGTAGCTCTTCCGGTTAGCTGGGGCTTCATGAAATCAGATTGGGTGAGGCAAGCAGCCCAGAAGGGCCTGTAGGAGAGGGGAGGGTGTAGCTCAGCGGTGCCTCGACACTGCCTCTGAAGATACATGCATGGCCTCACACGGAGGGCAAGCATAATGTGTTCTGTGTGGCCAATGGCAACCCAGCACACCTGGCGCAGGAGCCACCTGGTGTACCTGTATTCTTTCTGAGTGTATTTTGAACAGCTCGCTCTAGACATCCTCTTTTTTGTTTTGGCTGTCCTGCATGGCTTGCAGGATCTTAGTTTCCCAACCCAGGCCAAGGAGCTAAAGGTGTGGAGGCCTAACCACTGGACCACCAGGGGATTCCTCAGACATCATCTCCTTAAACCAACTCTGGATCCAACAGCTATCCCAAGGACCCCTTCCAAACAGCTCATGTACTGCGTCTGCTACCCCCTCGCCCCGTTAGGGAGCTGCGTGGTTAGACGGGGCCTGCAGCTGGCTTCCTCACTCGATATTCTCTGAGCTGGCCCTGGACCGTGTCGGGGTAGACGCGGTTCCACTGAAGGCTGATGGCGGTGCTGTTCAGGACTCGGATTTTAACATCTGTGGGTGCAGCCCGGGGATCTGCAATGTGTTGGGACAGAGAGCCGGTTATGCAGGTGGGGCTGCCCCTCCCTGACTCCAGAGTCCCCTCCGACTTGCTTGCCCTCTGCTGGCCTTCAGCCCACTCTGGACGCCGGGCACTCCCTCCAGGCCAAGTGGCGTGACGGCACTCCACTGTGGCTGGCCTCCCGGTGGCTTACCAACCTTGCTGTTTCCCCTTTAACTCTGTCCTCACACTGGAAATAGTCCCCCTTGAGTGGCATTTGTTTCTTGCCAAGGCCCCGCAGGAAACACTGCCCGCAGACTAAAGATGCCCCAGCCTAGTTCAGGAAGAGACTCTGATCCTGTGACTGCCTGCAGAGGGAGGCCCACTGCACCCATAATTGCTCTCTCCCCTGTTTTTCCTACTCTGCCACAACAGTGGCTCTGCCCTGTCCCCTCTACCATATCGGCCGCAGGGTACACAGATGCGATGGACATGGTGGGGTGGTCCGTGAGTCCACGGCTAGATGCTGCCTTTTCCATACTTACCCTCCAGGAGTCCCCACCGCCTTCTGTCTGGAAGTGTCCGCCACCATGGAAATGAGGAGCGGGATGGACAGAGGGCCTTCTGATCCCCGCTCCCCACCTCCCGAGGGGGTCCAGTCCACAATCACCTCCAGGGAAGCGGGGCACGGGGCCCGACCCTCGCTTCCTCTCAGCTCACTGTCGTGAACCCCACTGGCCCTGCTCATGACCCCAGCACTGGCCCCCTGAATCCACTCTTTCCCAAGACTCTCTGCCCTCCTTCCTTTGGGTCACCCCACCCACCTCCATGGTTTCTTCTCGGATCAGACCCAGATCCACCAGGGTATGGATTACCCTGACCAGGAGGGGCATCACTATCCCTCCTGCTCAGCAGCCTGCAGGACTGATGTACTGGGGACAGAGAGGCCCCCACTGTCTGGAGAGGCAGGTACACACTTCTACACATAGCCCACAATCACGTTGATTTATCCAGCGACAGCCTCCAAAGAACTCCTCTTTTTATGCCCAGTGTTGCAGTGGCTGGCCTGGAGCGTTTGGTCTGGGGAGCTGTGGACTTCAGTCCCTCCAGGATTCTCCTGGGGAGCCCAGGGAGGAGTCTGGCCTGGCCCTGCTTCCTGTGGAGGCGTCTAGTGATGGCCTTTGGGTCAGATGGTCCTTGGGGCTAGCAAGGCCTGCCAGTAAGACAGACCACTAACCTGGGTTCTGTTCTCAAGCCGGGAATTTGCTATTGTGCAGTATGGGCGGGGGTTTCCCTCGCAGGACCCCAGTTTTCATGTTCATAACATGAGAATATTGGACTGTGTGACGATGTTCATTAATTCTAACTAGCATTCAGGTGATAGCATCTCTGCTCCCGGCACTGCCTGGGGCCTGTCTGCTCTAGGTCACTGCAGGAAACCCCTCTTTCCTGGTAACTCACTGTCCTCCAGGATGCTCTTAGAAGACCCAGGGCCCATGCCAAGGTTCCTGGTCTGCAGGGATGGCCCGGGCAGCCCAGCCATGAGGGCCTGGGGTGGAGGGAGGGCGGGTACTCACAATCTTCTCCAGAGTAACCGATGACGGTGTCCGGCTCAGGGCCCTTCCCAAAGTCGTTTTCAGCCTGGACTCGGATCTCGTAGGGCACATAGACGGGGGTCTGCCCCACCACGTAGCGGGAGCCCCACACGGTGACGTTGTTCCAGGCCTCGCGGGCCTCTCTCCGCCGCCACTTGACGATGTAGCGCAGGTTGGGGCCGAAGGCAGAGGTGGCGTTCATGGGCTGAGTGGGGAGAGACGGCAGGAGTGGTGGGGCACTGGCGAGGAGCCCGGGCCACCCCGGCTCACCCTCTTCCTGTGGCAGGCGCCTGGCCCCAGCCTGCCCAACCATGGCCAGCCCCTTGCAGAGCTGGGGAGAGCCTGCCCCCCTGCTCTGAGTCCCCTGGGAGCCCAGAGTCCTGCGAAGCCGGCAGCACACAGATCTCCCACCCAGGCCCCAGGCCCTCTGACCTCACAGCCCCCCCTCGGCAGGTGCACAGGCAGTAAAAGCATTACTGTCAATAGGACTCTTTGCAGTGATGGAGCAACCAGAAGCAAAATGTACACGGTGATGTAGCAAGCCTCCAAAGTCAGAGAGGAGCGGGTTCTGGTTTAGTCATGGCATGCCTGCTGCCAGTGAATCAAAACTCCCGACTTCAGTCCTAGCAAATCCAGCCTATCTGCCCTACCCTTCTTATAAGGCTGGAGCTGGGGCGGGCGAAACTCTGTCTTTGTTCCCCAAGGGCTGGTCCAGGAACCCGTTCCCTGGGCGCCTGCAATACCGAGCTGAACCACTTCTGGCCAGGTCCTAAAGATGAGCCCTGGAGTCTTAAGTCTGGGCTCAGCCCAACTGCCAAGGCTGCTGTGAGACCAGGCCCTCGGGAGACAGTGATGGTCGTGGTTCTAAACTCTGCATCCGTCTATTTCCATTATGCAAAGCAACAGCACAAAAACGTTAAAATTTCAGTGGCTGGGACTTCCCTGGTGGCACATGCCGTGGAGCGACTAAGCCTGTGCACCACAGTTACTGAAGCCCATGGGCCCTGGAGCCTGTGCGCCATAACAAAAGAAGCCCCCGCACCACAGCTAGAGAGCAGCCCCTTCTCTCCGCAGCTAGAGAAAGCCTCACGCAGCAACAGAGACACAGAGCAATCAAAATTGAAAAGTTTTCAGTGGCTGAATTTGCATCTCAGAAGCAGTTTGGGGGGAAAAAAAAATGTCATTTGGAGGCCACATATCCCAGTTTTGGTTTGGAAAGTGTGGTCAGGTGAGCCAAGATGGAAGATGAGTTTTTCAATCCTGGTCTGGCAGTCATCTTTGGAGTCCCTCTGTCCATCCTGGACTTACAGACGGCTGCCACTGGAGGCCCACCACTTGGCTGGTCTCTCTCCACACTCAACAATCTCCCATGAGAGGAGCTCAAAACTCACCGAAGCGAGTACCAGTGTTTAGGCTACATCTTTTCTGGCTGCTGCCGCTGCTAAGTCACTTCAGTCGTGTCCGACTCTGTGCGACCCCATGGATGGCAGCCCACCAGGCTCCCCCGTCCCTGGGATTCTCCAGGCAAGAACACTGGAGTGGGGTGCCATTTCCTTCTCCAATGCATGAAAGTGAAAAGTGAAAGGGAAGTCGCTCAGTCGTGTCTGACTCTTTGCGACCCATGGACTGCAGCCCACCAGGCTCCTCCATCCATGGGATTTTCCAGGCAAGAGTACTGGAGTGGTTGCCATCGCCTTCTCCGATCTTTTCTGGGGACTAATCTAAATCTCTCCTTCTTCTAAAGAAGTACTTTGGTTTTGTGGGACTCTCTCTGCTTTTGCCAGAATGAAAGTGTCTGTACCCTCAGTCACCTCTGCTCCCGTCTTAAAGCTTGCTCTTAGATACGCTCCTGTTTGCTTTCTTGATGCTTGATGCAAAGCGTGGCCCTCACACCAGGCAGGACGCCTGGGCCACCCTGCAGCCTGGGGGTCCCAGGGGTGTACAGGGCGAGGGCCCCCAGACTGCCAGGCAAGCATCGTGGGCGGGCTGGAGGGGCTCTCACCGTCCACGTGATCTCCATGTTGTTCTTCCTGGTCCCCTCTCCCTTCACATCAGAGGGGTTGGACTCGGGGGCTGGAACCCAAATGGAGACAAAGTTCAAACCCAGGGTATGCGTCACAGGGCACAGTGAACAGCCTCTCCTTCCCAGCTGACTGGCCCCTTCTGTGCTCGCCTCTGCATTTCTCAACACGCTCCGTCCCCTACGCAGCCGAGCTCACTCTATCTCTCTGTCGTACATACGATGTGCCTTTCTAGCTGAGACTTAAAAGCCCCAAAGGAGGGATCGTTTCTTCTGAGTTTTAATCCCTGACAAGATAGCATTTATTATAAGGCTTTCCACACTTTAGATGATCAACAGAGCCAACTCAATGTGGACTATCCACTAAGTGTCTTTAATACCAACTTGGTTTATCCTGGCATTCAACATTTTGGGGGAGCGTCTTCCACCCTCAATGAGCCAGTGTGATTTCAGAAATCTAAGCATTTCATCACCCAAGTATGTTAAGAGACCTTATGCAACATGAGATTATATGTTTCTACCACCAATCTTTATAGCTCTTCCCTTTAAAGCAGATCAAGAATTATTCATAATTATTACTAATAAGTAATAATAAAAATGTCAGTTAACATTTGTTGTGTGCTTACTACACGCACATTACATTAGGAACCTGAATTGTATTTTCAAACAATAGCATTTTCACAATAGCCCCGTAACAGAGATGGTATAATTATTCTGTTTCATAGATGAGGAAGCCTGGAGTAGCTTGCCTAAATTCATGTGGCTGGGGACCCAGGGAACTTAGTCTGTACCAGGGTGCCTGGCGTCAGCACCTGCCGTTAGCCCTCAAGCACTCACGTGCTCCGCTGGTTCGGTAGCGCTCAGATGGGAGGCTGGGGTGGCTGCTGCCCACCTCATTGATGGCGATGACCCGGAACTGGTAGTTGACGTAGGGCGACAGCCGGAGCACAGCTGAGTTGACACTGCCTGGGAACTTGGAATGGTCATGCCAGACCCCTGGCTGGAACTGGTCTTCTTCAAACTGGACGACGTAGTCTGAGGAGGCAAGGAAGTCGGGACTGTCTGGGGGGTTGAGTCAGTGAGCTCTTTCCCAGGGTGTGCCCTCGGGTTCCCAGCAGTGTTGACAGCCTCCAGCAGGGAGACAGACCATGGCCTCCATCCTGTCAACAGCCCAGGGCACATGCCCAGTGAGGAGGCGGCGGGGCCCGAAGCCAGGGGCGGGCCGGCCACCGGGCTGTGTCCCTCTCTCCTGGTCGGCGCGGGCCTGTGGCTGACCTGTGATGGGGCTGTTGTTGTCGTCCCCTGGGATCCAGGTCAGCCTCACGCTTCTCTCGGCCAGGTCAGTGAGCTCCAGGTCCCGGGGTCGGTCCGGTCGTCCTGGCGGCAGAGGGAGGGGCCTCCAGAGTCAGAGCCAGCCCGGCCTGCACGGGCCCCAGCCCTGGCCACCATCCTGCAGACAGGACTCAGGCGGGCTGAGCTCACCCCTCGCAGGGACCAATCCCAGCCTGTGCTGGACGGTCAGACCAGGGGCCACCCCTGCCCTCAGGGTTCAAGGAAGGACAAAGAGGAAAGACCCCCAAATTCCACCCTCCCCAAAGACTATCAAGGGGTGTAGGGCGCAGTGAGAATTGGGCCCAACCCACCCCAATCTGTGGGTGTTCTTGGAGTGGAAACATTTGGGAAAGAGTCACACCTTTAGACAATAAGTATGGGACTTCTGCCTACAATTATCTTCCACTCTGTGTGCTGAGGCTCTGAGGGGCAGGAGCCCAAGAGGGTGTTTAGAGAGCCTGCAGGGCAGAGCAGTTAGGGGGATGGGAGGGCGGGACAAACACAGAGGACCAGGCCAGGGAGGAGAGAGCAGCTCCGTCTAGAAGCTCCCGTGATGGACAGCAGGACAGAGTCCCCCAGCAAGGGTGGGGCAGCGCCTCTGGGGGGCTCCAGTCTCACTGGGTTTCTGAAGTGGACGTGAGTGCCCTCCTGGCCAACGACTGGGGAGGGCAGGCGTGTTTCTTTTCTCCCATCCTGGCCCCTTGAACTAGTTATTTCCACATTTTGGCTGGTAACTGGAAGGATCTGAAAGGTGAATCCCAGCAGCCACATTCACGTGTTGAACGCATGTGCACGTGGACTGTAAATGGGTGTGTAACAGCAGATCTGGAGAGGTTGCCAAAAAGATGGGCTGTGTTCCGAGACCGCATGGAGAACAGGCTGCCCCAGGGTACTGGTGGGCGTGGCTAGAGGTAAGGGGTGGGAGGGGACAACTCAGTCTGCCAAAGGGGCGGGACTAGAAGGGCTCAGGGAGGGGACGGGGCCTCCCGAAAGGGCTCAGACTTGGCAGGGGTGGGGCGAGCTGCC
This sequence comes from Neotragus moschatus, assembly GCA_006410615.1. NCBI lineage: Eukaryota > Metazoa > Chordata > Mammalia > Artiodactyla > Bovidae > Neotragus > Neotragus moschatus. The sequence continues at coordinate 133,384 of SJYA01002179.1, read as the reverse complement.
CCCTCCCCTGTGCATAGCACTCCTCTCCTGCAGGGCCTTCCTCCTCCTACGTGCCACCCTCTGAGGCACCTGGAGTGCTTGGCGCGAGTCCCGGGGTTAGTACGAATTACCTTTGGGAAGGGCAGCCAAACGGTTAGTTGGAGTGGCCTGATCAGCTGCAAAGGTAAGACGGGTTATCCAGGTTAGCAGGTCATCTGGGGATAAAGGTGCCCTAAGGGCGGGATCAGGAGGCCAGACTTGAACAGCAGTCCCTGCTTGGCCCCACCCCCCATCCCGTGGAGGGTGCCCCGGCCCTCACAAAGGCCTTCCCGTGCTCCCTCCGCAGCCAGGGGCGGGCACGCGGTCTGCTCGCTGTCCTGGTGCGGGCACCGGTGTCTGGGCCCACTGCTCCCCGGGACGGTGCAGGGACGCAGTAGAGGTGAAAAGAGGATACGCTCTGTTGGGTGGGAGACCACACCCCCGGGTTTGGGATGGCTTTGGATTTACAGGCTGGCCTGGGGGCGAGCCGCCAAGAGGGAGTCATTGGGAGTGCCTGGCACCCTGTGAAATCCCTCCAGGAGAGGTGGGTAGAGAATAAAGCAGCAGCAGGTGTTGGAAGGCCAAACACAGAGCTGTCTTGTTGGATAGGCAGTTTTAATTGACTTAGTGGTTTAGAGTCAGCCGTAAGAACCCAGTCCATCCCTCTCTCCTCCGGCACCCTTCACTTGAGGACTGAGGCGAGTCAGTGATTCTATTCAGGAGGTAAGTCATCCAGTACAGCCTGCCCTAAGAGGAGCAGCTTCCTAACCCTCAGACCCTCAGGCAAGAGGACTCCCACGCCCGGCGGGCTGGCTGACGACGGGCGCTGCCCTCCGAGCCACCCCCACCTCTCTGGACGTGGGGAGGCGGGGTGGGGGCAGCAGCGGGGCAGGCAGCGGCGGTTACCTAGCACGGTCAGGTAGGCTTTGGCCAGGTCTTGGTCCAGCTCAGTGCTGGCAACGCACGTGTAGCTGCCTTGGTCCCGCTCGGCCACGCCGAAGATGGTCAGGGAGTCCTCCTCCTTCTTCATTCTGCAAAGGAACCGGGAGGGGTTGGAGGAAGGTGGAGGGGAGACAGTGAGGTGGGGAGGCGGGGGTGGTCGGCGCTGCCTGTCCTCCTTCTCCCTGGGGTAGGGACAGCGGGTCCGAGTGGGCAGCTGTAGCCCCTCCTAGGGGACGGGGGCTTATCGCAGTGCTATGGGAGGGGCAGGGTCTTCCTGTCATGCTGAGCACTCATGGAGCTTGACGGAGGGGACGGAACACAGGTGGCACTAGAGTGGACCCCTCTGTATTCACCATGCTCGGATCTCCCCCACCCCGGGTCCTCTGTGCTCCCCTCCTGAATTAGGGCGTAGCTCAGCCCACCCCTGAAGGCAGGTCTTCTCAAGCTTCCAGCTCCGTCTCCAACCCAGAGCGATGCCTGCGCTCAGCCAAGTGCCCTGGGCTCCCCTGAACTGTCTCCACAGAGGGAAGAGGGCACCCAGGAGCTGGGTAACAGCAAACCTGGGCCCACTGGAGGATTATGCCCCTCCAGGAAACCAGATGATCAGCAGACCCCGCTGGTACCCACGTGCACCCTGCCCCAAGACCGAAGCTGGCACGGAAGGGAGCCGGGGGGAGGCTCAGAGCAACGTTCTCAGCCCCAGCTGCGTATTCCCAACAGCTGGGGGACTTTATATACCATCTATGCCTGGGCCCGCCCTCAACTCCAGTCAGATCCGAATCTGGCTGAGGAAGAAGACAGAGGTGGGCCCAGGGCGTGGTAAGGGTGAGCCAACTAACCACAGGGTCAGAGCCTGCTCAGGAAGCCCTGCCCACCCTCTGCTGGGGAACGCGGCACTGCTGGCTGGGCTGAAAGGAGGTAGGGGGCGTCCAGCGTGGACGCTGAAGAGGAGCAAGGAGGGGCCCAAGGACAGAGGAGAGAGTGCAGGTGGAGAGAAGGGGGGAAGGAGGGAAGGAGGGGAGAGGAGCAGGGCGCTGAGTGGAGAGAGGGCAGGCACTGGAGGGGGTCTCCCCTGAGGGGTCCAGAACCCTCTTCGGCAGGTCTGCAGCCACACACTGACATAGGAGCTCCAGGTGCGTCCACGCGTCACCAGGAGCAAGGGAGGAGGCAGGGCCCCAGAGAGCAGCAGGCAGGGAGGCGGAGCGGAGACCTGTTGCTGATGTAGAGGGGCTCGTCATCCTTCAGCCAGGAGACCGCGAGCTTCAGGGAGGGGTCGTGCTTCACGCGGCACTCCAGCTGCACCGTGGTGCCCCTCTTGGCGACCTGGTCCTCGGGCATCCGGTAGATCCTCGTGGGGTCTGCGGAGAAGCGCCTGAGCTCGGGCTCCTCTCTGCCACCCCCACCCCCGAGCGGCCACGGGGTGATGTGCACGACCAGCTTGCACGGGCCGCGGAGGGTGGCAGAAACAGGATTCAGTTAGGTGAGCTGGTCGGGGAGGCCCAGAATAGGAGATCCCCGATGGAAATAATGCCCAGGTCCTTTCTCGCTGGCTCAGGAACACAGGACGTGGTTTCTGGGGTGGTGGTGGGGAGCTGGTGTGGGGAGCAGGCTTCCCTGCCTAGGACAGGTAATGACTCAGTGCGTGCAGCACCCAGGCCAGCCGGGGGCCCTAAGGGAGGTCCCACTAGGGATTCAGCATTAAGGGTGGTGCGTTTTCAAAGTGACACACACGGATAACTTTGAGGCGATGGCATTCTCAAAGTTAAAGATGCCCTCCACTCCCCAACTCACTGCGCCCTCTACCTAGCGACCCCCTCCTTTACCTTTGACCTCGAGGCGGACCTGGTTCTCTGCTTTGCCCAGGATGTTGGTGGCAACACAGGTGTAGATGCCCTGGTCCTCTTTTCGGATCATCTTGATCTCCAGACTGCCGTTCTCGTAGACGTGGTAGTTGCCACCATCCAGGTTGCTTCCTTGTCCATTCTTAAACCTCACAACGGAGCGGCAGGACACACAGCATGCTGAGAAAGGGCCAGCCAGGGGGGGAGGGACCCCGAGCCGTGCGTCTGCCCCCACCCACGGCTGGCCTTGGCGAGCCTCTGGCCTCAGTTTCCTTCCTAGCACAGTGAGAGGCCTGCCCCAGATGCTCTGCCAGCTTCGTCTCAGCTTCCACCCTTTGCGGCTCCCAGGACTTGCTGAACCTCTCTCGGGCCGAATGCGATGAGAGAGGTGAGACAGATGCCCCGACAGATGCCCCCATAGGGGACACCTGGTCTGCTGGCACTTACCATCGGAGCGTGGGGATGGGAGACCCAAAGAACGGGCAGTCCAGCCGGGTCCGGTTGTACAGGATCACCCTGATGAGCTGGTTCCGGGGTGACAGCATCCGAGGCGGCACGTCTGCAACCCCAGAGGCCCGACCCTGACCTCGGGCGACCCCAGAGGCCCGACCCTGACCTCGGGCGACCCCAGAGGCCCGGCCCTGACCTCGGGCGGCCCCAGAGGCCCGGCCCTGACCTCGGGCAGGGGTCTGCCTTCCTCGGCGACCCCAGAGGCCCGACCCTGACCTCGGGCGGCCCCAGAGGCCCGGCCCTGACCTCGGGCAGGGGTCTGCCTTCCTCGGCAACCCCAGAGGCCTGACCCTGACCTCGGGTGACCCCAGAGGCCTGACCCTGGCCTCGGGCGGCCTCAGAGGCCCGACTCTGACCTCGGGCGGCCCCAGAGGCCCGACCCTGACCTCGGGCGGCCTCAGAGGCCCGACTCTGACCTCGGGCGACCCCAGAGGCCTGACCCTGACCTCGGGCAGGAGTGTGCCTTCCTTGGTGACCCCAGAGGCCTGACCCTGACCTCGGGGGGGGGCCTGCCTTCCTTGGTGACCCCAGAGGCCTGACTCTGGCCTCGGGCAGGAGTGTGCCTTCCTTGGTGACCCCAGAGGCCTGACCCTGACCTCGGGCGGGGGCCTGCCTTCCTTGGTGACCCCAGAGGCCTGACTCTGGCCTCGGGCAGGGGCCTGCCTTCCTTGGCCACCCCAGAGGCCTAACCCTGACCTTGGGCGGGGGCCTGCCTTCCTCGGTGACCCCAGAGGCCTAACCCTGACCTTGGGTGGGGGCCTGCCTTCCTCGGCCACCCCAGAAGCCTAACCCTAACCTTGGGTGGGGGTCTGCCTTCCTCCCCCTCCTTGGGACCAGTCTTATCTCTGTGTGCCTTCTCCTTGGGGCAGCTTTCTAAATACCAGCGTGACCTCCCCCATCAACCTCCCTCCAGGATTAAGTGAGGAAGAGGAAGCTTACCCATCTGCACCTAGTCTACATCCAGTTCCACTTTTGCAGAGGATGCCCCCAGCCTTCCAGTAGCTTCTGTATCTGCCCCTCCACAGCCCCATGGCTTCCCCTAGTGGCGCCTGCCCACTGCCCTCTGCCTGCTTCAGGAGGGCCACAAACACACTCAGGGTAGTTCCTACCCTGAGACCAAGGAGAACCCAGGGGAGACTCAACATGAACACACCAAGAAGGTGAGACGGTCCCTCCTCTTGTCGGGGGAGGAAGGGGACTGAGACTGGCGTCTCAGCTCTCCGTTCGTCCTCTGAGTGGAATGAACTGTCTGCACACCCAGCTCTGCAGATTTCAAGTCCTCCATCACCCCTCCTCATTTCATCCTGGGTCTCTGCACTTCCCCACTCTGCTGCCCTTCTCCCTGCAACCTGACTGATCTCTCAAGCAGAGAGGGAGCCCACGCTCCAGGCAGGGCCCGGAGGCCCCCCGGCAGGGAAGCGGAGGGGGCGCACTCACCCAGCACGCTGACGAAGGCATTGGCCAGCAGGTAGCCGTGCTCGTTGGAGCTGTTGCACTGGTACACGGCCCGGCTGCTGATCTGCGTGTCACGGAAGATGATGGTGTCCCCGGCCACCTCACGGTTGGGGTTGGGCGGCGCCGCTACAGACAGGAAGGTGCTCCTCGTAAGATGGGGAGGGCGGGCAGAGGGCGTGTGGGCAGGGCTCCTTGGTAGGACTGAGCCTACCAGAGTTTACTTCTCAATCTGTCCACTGGGAACAGGAGTCCTGGTCAAAGCTACATGGCAGCTGGGCAGCTGTGGTTTGAATTCTAACCACATTACGCACCGGCCCTATTGGCTCTAAACGCTTCGGTCTCCTTGTCTGGGGATAACATACCACCCCGTGGCATTTTTATGAGGATGACTGAAGAGTCTATGCATGTCATTAGAAGAGGGCTGAGCACGTGTGGTTGGAGGGCGGACTGGTTGCTGTTATCATTTTAGCCCAATGTGCGTATACTCAAAGGTGTTTTGAAAAGCATATGAAAAGTGTTTTGAAAAGCAATACACAACCAGGTGGGACCTACCCGCTTCCCATCCTCTGAGCAGAGCACTCTGCAGACGTCCACAAAGTTAAACCTGGAGGCGCACACCTGCTGAAAGTTGATGCGCCCCTGCATTTGCCAAAGGGACCTGACCTTCCCAAGACACGTGCACACTGAGAGGACACCCCTGCTGCAGTTCTCCTGGCCCCACCGGCTGCGGATGCAGAGAGCGGAGGCTGGGGAGTTGCTTCAGGCACGTCCGACTCTTTGCAACCCCGTGGACCATAGCCTGCCAGGATCCTCTGTCCACAGGATTCTCCAGGCAAAATTACCAGAGTGGGTGCCATGCCCTCCGCCAGGGGATCTTCTCGACCCAGGGATCGAACCCGCATCTCTTATGTCTCCTGAACTGGCAGGGGGGTTCTTTACCACCAGCGCTCCCTGGGAAGCCCGAATCATTCTGAGAGTCGGGGCAAATCAGTAGCTCCTCCGGGCCTCACTNTTCCTTGGTGACCCCAGAGGCCTGACTCTGGCCTCGGGCAGGAGTGTGCCTTCCTTGGTGACCCCAGAGGCCTGACCCTGACCTCGGGCGGGGGCCTGCCTTCCTTGGTGACCCCAGAGGCCTGACTCTGGCCTCGGGCAGGAGTGTGCCTTCCTTGGTGACCCCAGAGGCCTGACCCTGACCTCGGGGGGGGGCCTGCCTTCCTTGGTGACCCCAGAGGCCTGACTCTGGCCTCGGGCAGGAGTGTGCCTTCCTTGGTGACCCCAGAGGCCTGACCCTGACCTCGGGCGGGGGCCTGCCTTCCTTGGTGACCCCAGAGGCCTGACTCTGGCCTCGGGCAGGGGCCTGCCTTCCTTGGCCACCCCAGAGGCCTAACCCTGACCTTGGGCGGGGGCCTGCCTTCCTCGGTGACCCCAGAGGCCTAACCCTGACCTTGGGTGGGGGCCTGCCTTCCTCGGCCACCCCAGAAGCCTAACCCTAACCTTGGGTGGGGGTCTGCCTTCCTCCCCCTCCTTGGGACCAGTCTTATCTCTGTGTGCCTTCTCCTTGGGGCAGCTTTCTAAATACCAGCGTGACCTCCCCCATCAACCTCCCTCCAGGATTAAGTGAGGAAGAGGAAGCTTACCCATCTGCACCTAGTCTACATCCAGTTCCACTTTTGCAGAGGATGCCCCCAGCCTTCCAGTAGCTTCTGTATCTGCCCCTCCACAGCCCCATGGCTTCCCCTAGTGGCGCCTGCCCACTGCCCTCTGCCTGCTTCAGGAGGGCCACAAACACACTCAGGGTAGTTCCTACCCTGAGACCAAGGAGAACCCAGGGGAGACTCAACATGAACACACCAAGAAGGTGAGACGGTCCCTCCTCTTGTCGGGGGAGGAAGGGGACTGAGACTGGCGTCTCAGCTCTCCGTTCGTCCTCTGAGTGGAATGAACTGTCTGCACACCCAGCTCTGCAGATTTCAAGTCCTCCATCACCCCTCCTCATTTCATCCTGGGTCTCTGCACTTCCCCACTCTGCTGCCCTTCTCCCTGCAACCTGACTGATCTCTCAAGCAGAGAGGGAGCCCACGCTCCAGGCAGGGCCCGGAGGCCCCCCGGCAGGGAAGCGGAGGGGGCGCACTCACCCAGCACGCTGACGAAGGCATTGGCCAGCAGGTAGCCGTGCTCGTTGGAGCTGTTGCACTGGTACACGGCCCGGCTGCTGATCTGCGTGTCACGGAAGATGATGGTGTCCCCGGCCACCTCACGGTTGGGGTTGGGCGGCGCCGCTACAGACAGGAAGGTGCTCCTCGTAAGATGGGGAGGGCGGGCAGAGGGCGTGTGGGCAGGGCTCCTTGGTAGGACTGAGCCTACCAGAGTTTACTTCTCAATCTGTCCACTGGGAACAGGAGTCCTGGTCAAAGCTACATGGCAGCTGGGCAGCTGTGGTTTGAATTCTAACCACATTACGCACCGGCCCTATTGGCTCTAAACGCTTCGGTCTCCTTGTCTGGGGATAACATACCACCCCGTGGCATTTTTATGAGGATGACTGAAGAGTCTATGCATGTCATTAGAAGAGGGCTGAGCACGTGTGGTTGGAGGGCGGACTGGTTGCTGTTATCATTTTAGCCCAATGTGCGTATACTCAAAGGTGTTTTGAAAAGCATATGAAAAGTGTTTTGAAAAGCAATACACAACCAGGTGGGACCTACCCGCTTCCCATCCTCTGAGCAGAGCACTCTGCAGACGTCCACAAAGTTAAACCTGGAGGCGCACACCTGCTGAAAGTTGATGCGCCCCTGCATTTGCCAAAGGGACCTGACCTTCCCAAGACACGTGCACACTGAGAGGACACCCCTGCTGCAGTTCTCCTGGCCCCACCGGCTGCGGATGCAGAGAGCGGAGGCTGGGGAGTTGCTTCAGGCACGTCCGACTCTTTGCAACCCCGTGGACCATAGCCTGCCAGGATCCTCTGTCCACAGGATTCTCCAGGCAAAATTACCAGAGTGGGTGCCATGCCCTCCGCCAGGGGATCTTCTCGACCCAGGGATCGAACCCGCATCTCTTATGTCTCCTGAACTGGCAGGGGGGTTCTTTACCACCAGCGCTCCCTGGGAAGCCCGAATCATTCTGAGAGTCGGGGCAAATCAGTAGCTCCTCCGGGCCTCACTTCCTTCACCTGTCAAGTAGGGAAGCATTTCTTCCATCTTCCCCTATTCTTAGGAAGCATAGGGTAAGAGAGCAAGAATGAGATAATGATACAAATAAGAGTTTTCCAGAAATGTAAAGAATCCACACTTTTCTCCTCTTTCACCACCACGAGGTGCCTTTCCTCTGTAAGGTTTTGGGCCTGGGCCAGATGACTTGGCTTGTGTGATCTATGACCTCACCCAGGGTCACTCAGACCTTCCCCAGGAGTCGGCAGAGGGGGACCCAGGGCCCGGCCCCATGGGCGCCACCCCACAGACAGCAGGTCTGAGCCTGGAGATGCGGAATCAGCCAGTGAACAAAGCCAAGGTCAGCATTTTTACCCTTCTTCCGGCATCTCAGCAAAAAGGCACAAAGGGAGCAACGTCAGCAACTTTACGTCTCCTCGTCTGGCGAGGCGACCAGCGTTTCTCCCAGTCACGCCTCTGAATGATGGGGGGACCTCGCCAGGGCCAGGGCTTAGCTGCAAATCCCGGGCTCTGAGTTTCTTTAATGGTGCTGTGGAGTTTAGAGCCTTTGTCTGCCTTATCCCCAAAGTGCCATCAGGAAAGGGAGAAGGGCAGAGGGCAGGCCAAGTCAGTAAGTGGCTTGCATGCAGGGGGAGACTATCTCCCAGGATAACTAGAGGCTCAGTACCAAACAGGGCAGGTTGGGTGTTGCCACAGCAGCCCCAGCTCCCTCGGTCCGGGGTCGTGTGACCTTGGGCAGTTGCCGCAATGGCAGCACTTCACCTCCTCATCTTCAGCGTCTGAGGCTGATGAGGTACGAGCGGTGCTCAGCGCCCGGCACACAAATGTCTAGAAAGGAGCCTCCACGCCTTCTCCTCTGCCAATCCCTATCGCTCCTCCTGCTTTCATCAGCTGCAGCTCACGAGTTAGGCTCTGAGTTCTTGCCATCTAGTTTCTGTCCCATCTGGTTGATAATAGTTTGTATTTGCTCTGACCCTTCAGAGAAAGTAAGGACAGGACATTTAAAATGTAAAGCAGGGCTTCCCTGGTAGTTGAGAGTGGTCAAGAATCCACCTGCCAATGCAGAAGACACAGGTTCGTTCCCTGGCCCAGGAAGATCCCACATGCCATGGAGCAACTAAGCCCAAGCAGCAAAGTATTGAGCCTGCACCCTGGAGCCTGGGGGCTGCAACCACTGAGCCTGTGCCCAGAGCCCGAGCTCCACAAGGAGAGAGGCCACAGCAGTGAGAAGCCCGTACACCACAACCAGAGATGAGCCCCTGCTCCCCACAGCCAGGGAAGGGCCCCCGCTCACCACAGTTACAGAAAAGCCTACGCAGCAATGAAGACACAGTGCAGCCACAAACAAAGTTATTTTTTTTAAAGTAAATGCAACTAGAGTGAACTCAGATGTGAAACTTCGACTGAGACCTCTGGCTGGAAGGAGCCTGGAGCCGCGCACCCTGCATCTGGAGGGGACTAAATCTTCCTAGTCACCAGTGTGCACTCAGTAACCACTCCGGGCAGCTCCGCTCTCAGAGGGGCTTCCCCTCGTTTCCGACCGTGTCGTCTATGTCGTCGCACAGCCCTGCCTCTTATGAAACCCTCAGCAGAGGGAGGGGTTTGCTGGGGGGCCATGAGGATGAGCTACCAAGGTCTCCTCTACCTCTTGAGCCCCATGACCCAGAGCCCATAATCTCAGGGACACAGCTGAGGTCCCCAGCTCTTGAACTGAGTTTGCAGTTATTAGGGGCAGAAAGCAGAAATTTATGAAAAAACCCTAGGGAGCAGAAATCCCCTAAACATAGCCACGGGCCTCCTGTTCTCTCTCACACAAAGGAGGCAGGTTTCTTCCCTCTTGAAGGGTGCAAAGGGATGGGCTGCTCCTCACCTCTGATGGCACAGAGCTGGTCCACAAGGGTAGGGAGCTGGATGCTCCCAGGAGGGAGAGCAGAGACAGGCAGGACAGCAGCGGTTACTCACATTGCAAAGGTTCCCCGTTCACCATCCACTGGACCGTGGGCTTGGGGTTCCCATTGGCTCGGCACACCAGTCTCCCGTCCTCGCCAGGAGCCAGGATGAGGTTCTTGGGTTCATCCAGCCAGTAGGGAGCAGCTGGAAGACAAGGACAGCACAGGCAGGGGCATCAGATGACACCAGCAGGCAGAGGAAACCAAGCGGGCTCCCTCTCGGAGGGCAGGAGCCCCCGGCTCCCCGCCCCCCCCCCCCCCACCTGCCCAGGGCTTGTCCTGGCGGGATGACGGTCCAGGCCTTTGGTCGACTCGGCACTACAGATGCGGACTGGCTTATTTCAAGTTCACAGAACAAGAGTTCTAAACTGGGGCCTCCTGAAGAGCTTTTAAGAAACACAAATGCCAGGGCCCATCTTTAACCTAGGAAGTCAGAATCCCCGGGGGAAGCCCAGGCGGCCAATGATTTGAGAGCTACCCAGAAAAGGCAATGGCGCCCCACTCCAGTACTCTTGCCTGGGAAATCCCATGGATGGAGGACCCTGGAAGGCTGCAGTCCCTGGGGTTGCTAAGAGTCGGACACAACTGAGTGACTTCACTTTCAATTTTCACTTTAACGCATTGGAGAAGGAAATGGCAACCCACTTCAGTGTTCTTGCCTGGAGAACCCCAGGGATGGGGAAGCCTGGTGGGCTACCATCTATGGGGCTGCACAGAGTTGAACACGACTGAAGCGACTTAGCAGCGGTAGCAGCAGGCCCTCCTGATGTACACCCAAGGGCTCAAGCTGGGGAGGGCAGTAAAGCAGCAGGGGCTGGCCCCGCTGGATTTCCACGCTATTGCTGCAAGACCAGACCACTTAGGAAAGGCATGCTGCTCATTCTTTTGCCGTTGACCTTTGGTCAGCAGAAGCTCTGAGCTGGCCACTCCTTCCAACTGTTTGGACATTTTGTGAATATGTGGATTTTTCTGAGAAGAGGGTCCTTCGGATCAGAGTTCAAAGATCTTGAAACCCCAATAAATGTTCAGCACCCCTATTCTGAGTGTGAAACCAAGGTCACAGGTCAATGAACATGTGCTAAGAAAGTCCTTGTTCTGTGGTATTTAACCTTGTCCCCCTGATCATCCATTCAGCCCCGCCATTCAGACTGAGAAGTGATTGGTGGACCTCCCAGCCCCGTGGCTGGGACCCACAGAGACACGTGCTCCATTGCTGGCAACAGCTCAGGTGTTTTTAGGGCAGGGAAGTGATTTCCTAAAAAAATAATTCAGGCCATGATCCCTCCCTGTTTTTAAAAAGAACCACGTTCAAGTACACAGAGAGCATAGGGCTAAGACAACACACCATGAACAGGAATGAGAAACGAGAGACAGGTTCCGGGTCATCCAAACGGGCCACAGAAGAGAGTGCGCCTGCTGAGAGAGCGCCAGGCGCTCAGGGGAGGAGGGCGATGGTGGGGGGATCTCCGCCCGCGGCATCCCCCTCCTCCCTGCCCTTACACACTCCTGCAGGTCGCTATTGCCTCAATGTGCTGGTGTCTTCCCCACTCACGCAACCACCCCGAGAGGGAGGGGTGGCCGTGGAGCTGAGGGCTGGCGAGACCGTCGTAATGAGAAATGCGCACAACGTACCCTTCACTCTCACCGAGATCGTGTGCCGGATACTGCCCATCTTGTTGGAGGCCAGGCAGAAATACTCCCCGGAGTCTTCCTCGGACACGTTGGTGATGCGCAGGGCCTTGTTGAAGTTCTCGAACTTGGCCTTGTCGGACGGCAGGTCCCCGCCTTTCTTGTACCATGCGATGTCTGGTGTGGGGCTAAGAGAGAACAAGCGAAAAACAGGGACTTACCACAGGCTCTGCCACGCCTGTGTGGAGCCCAGGACACCACGGTGTCCTTATGGTGTCCTCGGGCTCAGGAGGACGCGTGTCCTTTGAGGGCTGATCCCTCCTGTGCAAAGGGGATGCTCGGCCACAGGGCACACAAAGGACTCAGCTAAGATCACAAGGGGGTCTAACACATACAGGAAGCCTAGCTACCTCCTCTCCTCATTATCTGAGAAAGAAAGGCGGCTGGAATGGGATGACGATGACTGGCAGCATCCTCATTAGGAGCTGTCTGCTTCTCTCTCCCACCCCACCCCCTGAAAAACGTTGCAACAAGAGGATGCACAATCCCCCAACCCATCCTCCTCAAAGGTGGGCAGAAGTCGGGGTGCAAACCGTACATACACCCCGGAGGCGATGCACTCCAGCAGGAGGTCCATGCCACGCAGCACCATCTGACTGCTCGCGGTGCCCTGGGGATACATGAAGCTGGGTGTTCTCTCTGCAACTCCTCGGGCTGAAAGAGGATGGAAGGAACTCTGTGAGCTTCCTGCCCAGAGGGCTGTCCCCGCTGGGCCGAGCTATTGGACTAGAGAGAAAGGTCGTCATGTCCTCCTGATGATGCCCTTAGCCACAGAGGCACCAGCCCCAGACCCCCAGCCCCTCCTGCGCTGCTGAAACCACCCCAGGGGCCGGGGCATTATTAAGAGAGGTATGTTAGGAAGCGCCCTCGGCCCCACCGGCACATGTGTGTGAGCAGCTCTAAGCTCTGAAAGGCTCTGCCAAGAGGAGCCCAGCGTCCCCCCAGTTCAGTAAGCCTCTCTGGCCCTGGAAGGGGCAAGGGTTCCCTGAGCAGGGACAGTCCACTCCCTGCACATCCCGTGCTGGGATTCGGAGGCCAGCATGGTGGCCCCAGGGAGGCCCTCTCAGCTTGGGGCCACGGGACAGACAACCTGCTCTTTGGGAGCCCAGAGACAAGGAGCTGGGATGAAGCCACAAAGACTCAGATGAACAGTCAGAGATGCAAGGAGTATTATTAACGGCTTAGCAAAGACAGGGGGAGAATTAATGAACAGGGATGACAGGAAATCACTGTGGGGCTAAAAACCAATCTGCCGCTTCACTGATGACTTTGGCAAGGCAGGGAGGAGGGTGTTAATTGGATGTGCGAGACTGAGGGAGGGGTGAGAAGCAAGTGCAGCCGAGATGGAGGAGCTGCTCCACCATTCCACCAGGCTGGAGCAGCCCTGGGGCCTGCAATCAGTGACACACACACAGCCTTCCGAGGACAGGGGCTCACAGAGGCGACACGCTCAGGGTGGCTCTTTCCCTGTGGAGGGGGTCATGCAAGTCTGGGGACACCCCAGCGCAGTGGACCCCACCTTACCTGAGCCTCACCTCTCCCTTAGAGCTCTCTGCACAGTTCTACGGAAATGAATGAGATGGGACGAGGAAGAACAAGGACTCTGTAACCAGGAACCCCAAAGCAAGGGCAAACTGGAGGGGTCACCTTTGCTCGAAAGGTGTATGACTGTCAACAAGAAGAGTTAAAAATATAAATACAAGCTGGGCCTACCCACAGGTTTAATGGGTCTCTGACTCAGCTGGAGGGGAGGCGGGGCTGCCAGGGGCTGGGAGCCCTCAGACGTGCCTGGAGTGAGAATGAGCATGCTTTCAGGAGGGGCAGGTACTGTTACTGGGTGCCTGGAGTGAGAACGGGCATGCTTCCAGAAGGGGCAGGTACTGTTACTGGGTACCTGGAGTGAGAACAGGCATGCTTCCAGGTGGGGCAGGTACTGTTACAGGGTGCCTGGAGTGAGAACGGGCATGCTTCCAGGCGGGGCAGGTACTGTTACTGGGTGCCTGGAGTGAGCAGGCATGCCTCCAGGCGGGGCAGGTACTGTTACTGGGTGCCTGGAGTGAGAACGGGCATGTTTCCAAGAGGGGCAGGTACTGTTACAGGGTGCCTGGAGTGAGAACGGGCATGCTTCCAGGCGGGGCAGGTACTGTTACTGGGTGCCTGGAGTGAGCAGGCATGCCTCCAGGCGGGGCAGGTACTGTTACTGGGTGCCTGGAGTGAGAACGGGCATGTTTCCAAGAGGGGCAGGTACTGTTACAGGGTGCCTGGAGTGAGAACGGGCATGCTTCCAGGCGGGGCAGGTACTGTTACTGGGTGCCTGGAGTGAGCAGGCATGCCTCCAGGCGGGGCAGGTACTGTTACTGGGTGCCTGGAGTGAGAACGGGCATGTTTCCAAGAGGGGCAGGTACTGTTACAGGGTGCCTGGAGTGAGAACGGGCATGCTTCCAGGCGGGGCAGGTACTGTTACTGGGTGCCTGGAGTGAGCAGGCATGCCTCCAGGCGGGGCAGGTACTGTTACTGGGTGCCTGGAGTGAGAACGGGCATGTTTCCAAGAGGGGCAGGTACTGTTACCGGGTGCCTGGAGTGAGAACGGGCATGCTTCCAGGCGGGGCAGGTACTGTTACTGGGTGCCTGGAGTGAGAACAGGCATGCTGCCAGGAGGGGCAGGTACTGTTACTGGGTGCCTGGAGTGAGAATGGGCATGCTTCCAGGCGGGGCAGGTACTGTTACTGGGTGCTGGTGGAATGAGGATAGAGTGGCGGAGACCCCGTCTCAGTGCCCCAGCTGGGCTCAGGGGCTAGCTGGGGTCTGGCTGGCGCAGCGGGGCTCCTGTCCTACAGGAACCCAGCTTCTCCCTATCAGCCATCAGAGGAGGGTGTGTCATAGAACTAGCATGTATTTTATCCTTTTATCAAGGGGAAGGAATGATGAAACATACGTGGAGGTAATTAGTCTGCTGGCACAATGCATGGCATGTAGCAAGTGTCTGGTAAATGTTTGTGGAATGAATAAATTCAAGAGGAGGAAAGAAGAAAAAAGTCAACAGTTTACCCCGTGTCATCTCTTTATGCGGATGTCCTCCTCTGTCCCACCAGCATACACACATACAACACTGGCTACTGAAGGGGTTAATCCATTATGTGGTTAATTGGTTACCATCTGTAATTCTAAGCGCATCCAGCTCTCAGTTCCAAAGAAGCCTGATGCCAAGGCAGCAGCTTCCTCCCACCCTTCAGCCTGGAGTCACCCAAACGGTCAGACAACACAAGGTCAGGGGCACCAGGAAGAGAAGGAGATCTGAAGGCAGGAGGCTCTGGTGCCAGTTTGGTGAATCTGTTGAGAGCTGGGAACTGGGGGGTTACATGGAAGTTCAGTCAGCATATTCCTTCCACGTGGGACCCAAATCTGCGGCAACCAGTGTGTGTCCCTGTGGACATTTAATTCACACCTTAGCGTGCAGCCCTGTAAGCACACATGACCAGCAAAGTGAGTATGGGAGAGGCGGACGTGAGCACAGCGGCCCCCGGTGGCTGCCTGGACACACTGCAGCTGGGCCTATAAAAAGGCCACAGCACCCGTCATTAACGGGATGCGGGCTAGCAACCAGAGTCATCCCAAAGGAGGAGAAGCCACTGCAACCAGGCCAAAGTTCAGAAATACAGGGAAGAGCATCTTAAAGGCAGAGGTCACAGTCAGGGCTGCCACTTGGCCACTCACTGCGGGCCAAGCACCGGGCTCGGCTCCATCTCTACCACCATCGTCATGTTTGGAAATCACAGCAAACCTGGGGTGTGCCTCTCATTTTCCAGAGAGGAAACAGAGGCTCAGCAGAGTCGACAGACTTGGCAAAGTCACGGGCCAGTTATGTCTGGATGCTGGACCACTGGTGCCAAAGCCTGAGTTGCAGCTTCTATTCTATGCTGCCCCTCTCTTTAAAGACTGATACCCTACTTGTTCCTACGACTGACCGTCCGTTTTGGGAAGATCTTTCTTAACTCAAACCAAAGAATACCAAAATTCAAGGGCGAAAGAGATAAAGGAGAAAGACATTTTTGTTTTAATGGGCTTCTCTGGTGAAACTATTCCACGATGTTTCCCTCAAATATTGTTCTTGACATCTCAGCTGAGAGTCCTTCTCTCCTCGGTGTCTATTCAGTGAAGTTGGGGAGCTCCTTCTCTCCCAAACTGGAAAAACAGAAGCTGGGCTAGAAATTAAGAGGCTCCAAAGACATCTCAACTGGATTGTTAAAGCCATGGAAAGCTTAAAGAGGCGTCGGGGTGACACACGGGATCGTTAAGGGATGAAAAGGCTGGACTCAAAGAAGAGGCTGTGAAGAAATGTCCTCTTACATGAAACAGATTTACAGGAAACTTTACGAAGGATAAACCAGCTGGTACCTTTGGGAGCCACTGCTCCCACGGGAGGGTAGCTCACAAAGGTGATTGCTCTATGAGCTGTGTGTGTTGGACGATGTGTTGGACGATGACAGTGTTTCACAGGATCTGTCTCAGAGGTGGGGATCCAGCCTCTCCAGCGTGATGATGCTTCTCTCATTCTCATAAATCATCAAGGCTGGAGTCAGACCTGATATCTAAAGAAACTCAGAATCCAGCTGCTAACGCCCACATCTCTGAAGACTCACAGCTTCCCATATGGGCTCATCCGACCTCGAGGTCACGGGCAGTCCATCCTCTGCGGCTCTTGCTGTGGGGCAAGAGTGGGCTCATGGGCTTCCAGGGAATCTGGTCAGCAGGGGCCCATCAGGAGATGCCTCTGCCTCAAGCCCCCTGGCTTTACAGAGACAATGAAAACTGCCTCAGCACAAACTCGCCTCCTGCAAGAGGACACGGCAAGACTAAGGGAAATCCGAGTTCCTTGCCTCTATCGAGTGCTGTGCATTAGCAGAAGAGAGTTCAATGAATCAGACGTGTCTGAAAACCTCTGCCACACACAGCTTTCAGGGGTGGCTGGATCCCACCTTTGCTGCTTCCAGGTCTCGGAACTGAGAACTCATGGGGCTGGATTCCTGGCATCTCACCACCTCTCTGGTTCTAGAAACGGCTGACCAAGCAACCCCAGAAGATGAGCAAAACTCTTTGCTAGTAACATTTAATATCTTCTACTGCCAAGAAATCTCTTCCATAAATCTACCCTCAGCCCCTCATGCAGTAGCTGGCGCTTTGCTCTTGCCGTGCTCTCAGAGTAGCTGAGAATTGGAAAAGCTTTCGCTTTTCTACTTTGCCCTACATGTTCTCCCTCCAGTACTTTCTTCCTGTGACTGTGCCTGTCTCTCTCCCCTTCCATTCCTCCACATCCCTCAGTTTCAGAAGCAAAGAACAACCATTCTTGATCCAGTCAGCACTAAGCCATCCTCTTTAATACCCACAATGGTGACATTTATTAATCACATCTCACTAGGCACATATGCACATTATGCTATTTAATCTTCACAGCCATCTTCTGGAGCAGGTAATACAACCATTCTGCAGATAAGGAGAGTCAAGTTCCAACAGACTGAATGACTTGCCCAAGGCCACTTGGTGGCATGTCTTGGAGCCTGAGTTGAATCCCAGGCCAACTGCCTCTCAGAGGGCACGCTCTGCCCATCTCCTTGCCAGGATGAATTCTAAGTGGCAAGTTACCATCTCAGACCAGCTTCCCCCTGCTACTTAGCATGCCAGGGGACACCTGGCATACATTCACAGGACACCAAACCACTCTAGGAAAAGTGTGATTATGGGCTGGCCCTGCTGTTACAAAAGGAGTATATTTCAAAGCTAAGTCCTTTTGGACATTATTCATCATACTACGCCTCTCTGTCCAGGAACTCGGGGAAGGACTGTATCTTCTCTCCTTCCTTTTCACCTTCTGTTTTCTTCTAGAAGCATCTGACCCAGTTGTCCTTGGTTCAGCACGTGCCTCACTTTGACTTTATACCCTTTCTGGCCCGGGTCATGCTCGGTCAGCCCCATGTACCTTGGATTGAGGAGATGAGGCTAATCTTCCTGTGAGCTCCCGTGAGCTTTGTTTAGTTTCCCCAGCCTTGGATGATTCTTCTAACTCCTGCTTACTCATAATACTATTCACCACCGGTCACACACTAGTTTATTAAATGGCTAGAATCACTCAGACTTATCACAGATAGAGTAACTCTACACATCTGCCTCAATGGTTTACCTTATATAAAGTAAGGAGCTTGGACCAGATGGCCCCTACGAGACTTACTGGCTTCTATAGATTCCAACCTAAAGACTACTTCCATGACAGATTACTCAGAATCTAATTTAGAAAAAGGCCCATTTCACACCAGCACTCTGAGGCTCTTGATATAATAGTGGTTGGCCCCGTTATTTTGAAAGCAATGCCCAGAATCCAACAGAGGTCCCCTGCATTCTTGGGCAGTAAATCTCTTTGGCAGGATCTAGGCGCGGCTCTGGCTGCTTGATGCCAAGTTAAAGCCTTTGCCTGTCTCCCTGGCTCTCACCCCCCTTTCCCTTCCTCCACTCCAGACACCAATCAGTTTATATTAGCACATCACCACACAGACACTTCCTATGTTTCTGAGCCCACAGTGACCCCCCTCCCCCCCACCCCCCGGGGACCTGCAGCCTTAGCTCTGAGTCATAACTGATGCTGGGAGCAGCTGCGTCTCCAGAGCCAGCAAATGATGGTTCCTCGGGCTGCTCAAGGAAAACATCCTTGAGCCATGCTTGGGGGGTAGCTCAGGTGTGGAAACAGCCAATTACGCTACTGATCAGCTTGAGCAACCAGTTGTGTGATGAGTTAGAAATATGCCGCATAGAAATTGTTCCGTGACTTGCAAATGTGTGGTGGAGGGGGTGGGATTGGATCTGAGTGCACTTCCAGAGGAGGGGAGAGAATCAGGGGATAGACTGCAATGGATGGTCCAACTTCATTTATACTTACCTTGAAAGAAAACTCAGAGCAAGACTTTTCTTCCTATTTCCCAGGTGAATTTTAAAGAGATATAGGACCTGTGAAATGTATCCCCAATGACTAAGACTAGAGTATGATGCAGGCAATTCACATCCAGACACTTAAACCTGGCTAAACAAACACTACAAAGTTTTCTGTGCTTTTTAAGCCACTGATGGAAACGAGACTTCCTGTTTCCTTCTGACTGTGGGAAGTCCCTTATTTTCAGAGATTCTCTGTCCACCCACCACTGATTCCTAAGTTTCTACTGAACCTCTGAGAAGCTGTTTTGAAGTCCTACCCTGGTTTGACCAGGTAGGTCAAACTTGTCCAGAATTCACAACCAGAGGCTGGCATCTCTGAGGAGACCACACCATCACATAAGCACCTCCACCTTCCTCCCCGTTCTGCAGGAGTCATCTTGGAACCCTGACCTGGCCGACTGTAAGACTTGGCAGCCGGCACGAGTTAATGACATGGTGTCAGTCGAGTTAGGCAAACTGGGGTTAGGACAGGCAAGGTTACTCCCAAGGTTACCACGGCGACTCACCACTGTACATGTCAGGGTGGTTTCTTAAGGACGAGTCATTATAGGGGTGGTCTGCAATAAACAAAAGAGGGTGAGCGAACAGGGACCACGGAGAGGTCAAGGAGGCATAAACGGGAGAGAACAACAGAAACGCAAAGCCACAAAACAACCAGGGAGCACCAGTGGTCTTTTGCAAAGGAAACACACAGCATATTTGGAAAGGAAATACGCTTGGTGAAGAATAAGCAACACAAAACAGCTCCCGAAAGGGAAGAAAAGGTTAAATCCTGCAAAAGAAGGCGATAATAAGTTTCTTTTTTAATAAAGAAATTAGGCAGGACCTCTAACTGCTTGGTCATAACTATAATTTCAAACAAATGAGATATGAATTAGTGGTATCCTGTAGCAACTTGAACAACTCTTTTCCACCAAAATCCTCTGTTCCCAGGACTCTGGGTCAGGCCAGCTTCTGGGGTCGCTAAAGAGAAAGGAGTGTTAGTGAGGCCTGGGGCAAGAGCAAAGCCCCACCCGAGCAGAGGCCAACTTGCACGGGGTGGGAGGTAAATGAGGGGAGAAGGTAGAGACAGACCCTTGACAGAATGGGACAGGAGGACCGCTGGGCGAGCCCAGCATTCATGTGCCAACCAGCAACAGGAACTCCCCAGCCTGCCCAGACGGGCACTATCCTGGGCTCCAAATTGAGTCTGTGGGCAGAAACGCCTCCTTCTGCGGAGGCGAGGAGTGATTCAGGGAGAGGGGGACAGCTAGGCTGAGCTTCAAAGTTTAGGCTCAGAAAAGGAGCCTGGGGCAGGAGAGAGTGCGTGAGCTGTGAGTTCTACACTTAGAACAGGGAAAGGCCTGCTAACAAGATAGAGGTTCAAAGCTCTTTAGACTAGCTTAGGATGAAGCCATCCCTTATGGAACAAGACCAGCGGGCTCTGATGTTGGGTAATGAAAACCTTTGGGCATTTAATCCTCAGTGAGAAAGACATTCTGGAATGGAAATATGATCATGCCAACATCCTTAAGGAGCTTTTCATTCTCCTACCAACATCCCCATCCAGCTACTGGTTCAAGTTTTGACAGCACCAACAGAGGGCAGGGATGGGAGAGCCACTGGAAGCCAAGCAGACGCCCCGAGAAGCCCGGACCCAGCCCAGCAGCCTGAGGGAGGAGAGGCTGCCAGAGTATTTGCTTGGAAGGCTGATCGAATCCTGTTATAACGCATGGCGGGGAGGCAACAGGAGCACCGGCATCACTCTGCATCCCAGAGTTGCTTTAACATCCACTAGAAGGAGTTTCGTTATTTAGAACCATCCTTTAAACAAGGGTGTGTTGGTTGTAAAAGACCTTGCCTGTGTATTGGAAGGTGGCTTGGGTCTACCTGGAGGTAAAGGTGGAGCCCGACCCGCACTGGCATGAAAAGGCAGGGCAGCGTGGGGCGGGAGGGGTGGCGGCTGGGTCTCAGAGGACGGGGGGCCCCATGCTCCTGTGCCGGAAGCCGCAACAGAAGGGCCCACGCGCAGAACTGACCTCACACTCTGTGGACTCAGAAACCCATCTGAGAAACTCAGGGAGACTTCCTGACGCCTCTAAGAAGGTCACTTAGACAACAGATGTCAGAGGAAGGAGGGTTAGTTTTACAGCCTGACTCAAGGACAGCCCTGCTCCTTCCCCACGGCTGCCTCCTGTCCCCGGGAGGCACCCGGGGCCAAAGTGGGACAGGCGTCTCTTTGTTATTCCCGCTTCACTGTCTCTGACTACCTCCCAAGGCAAGATTTTAAAATAATTTTATATTGCCCAGTGTTCCGTATCAGATCCTTTCTCTCCTTCCTTTAATGCAGGTAATAAAAAATCGGCTGTGATGAGATTTATTGCTTCCTCACTGGGCAGACTGTGAAAGAAACCCCTGGTGAGAACAGTCTTTGAAGCTGTCCCAACTTGTCTGACTTGTCTCCCACTCCCAGACCTGGTTCTGAAGGTACAAGAAAACGCTTGTGTCCCTTCCAGGCAGGAGAGCAGAGAAAGCACAGCTGAGTTATTTTAAGCAACTGAGCCCAGTTCTGAGCTGGCACGGATGCCCAGAACTTGCTCCCAGCCAAAGCTGCCCCTGGGAGAACTCCAGGAAGCCGACGGGGTTCTGTCCTCAACGTCCAGCGCATTTCTCAGCAACTGGAGGCAAGAGTTTCAGTGGAGAAGGGGACTCAGAAATGGAGCAGAAACAAATATCCCTTACCTAACTCTGGTAGAGAAAAGGGTGTTTCTGGAAAGTCCGACTTCTAAAGGTTGTTGAAATCTTCAACTGCTTAATTCTACAAAGGAAGGCTCTTCACCACCTCTGACTTCCTGCCTCTACCCCAAGTACCAGTGAGAGCTTCTGCCCAGAACTGCAGTGACCACCTGACTCTGCAGTCCCCGCCCGGCAGGCAGATTCCGAGCCTGGGTCGGAGAGAGGGACCCCAGTGAGCCAATGAAGGAGGTCCAGGGAGCTGCTGCCTTGACATCCTGCCCCTCCACTTCTGCCCGAGGCTGCCTGCCCTGTCCCAGCTCCAGAGGCCCCTGGGCAGACCAGACTGTCCTCCTCAGCTCAGCCAGCTGGCAGGCAGCCCCTTCTGCACTGAGGCGACACCTCAGACAACCCAACTTTCTTCTCAGGGGTCCTCTCTGGGCCTGGATCCAGAATAAAAAACACCAGGGAAGAGGCAGCAAGTAGACTGAAGCTGGGCAACCCTGCTAGGAACAAGCGAGGCCTGTCCCTGGTTGCTGGCCATCCTGTTGGCTATCAGAGTATGGGAAGCTCTGAGCAGGGCGTGGGGAGCTGCAGAGGTCAGAGGGGGGATTAGAGGAGGAGGAAATGGGGTTCAGAGAGAGACGAACGGGGAAAAGAGGAAAGGGGAGGCGAAACAGAGAAGAAGGGAAAACAGGGAAGAATGTGAAGAGAAAGGAAAAGAGAGAAAACCCACAACAGGAGAAGGCGTACAGGAAGGAAGCTGCTTTGGGGGCCCATCTCCACCCGTGGGACGGCTGGAGGGTGGGGCCGGGCTGCTCTGCAGCACCGCGGTTCCCATCACAGGGCCAGTGAAGTGAGAAGGGCCCACGTGTCCTGAGAGAGGGGCGAGCTCACTGCTGCCTTCCTCTGCCTCCTGCGCCCACCCAGGAGGCAGCACCAATCACCCACGGGTCCGCTCTAGGAAGCCGGGGCTCAGCCCCTTTAACAAGTGGAAATGGCCAGCCCCACAGGGGGCCCTCTGCCTGACCGTCTCCCCTACTGCCTCTGGCCATGGTACTGAAAGCAACATTCACAACTTCCCGAGACAGATGAACATCTTTGGAGGCTTTTATACCGAAGGTCGGTGACAAAACCAATACAGCCACTTCCAGTGTCCTGAGCAGGCTGAGGACTTCGTAGCCACAGCTCCAGGCTGGCTGGCCTCTGGCAAAAAGTGACTCTCTAAACGGAGAGCTTCTCTCTTTCCCGGTGAAGGGTCATCAATGCTAAAACGGGTCAGGGAATGCTGATTCATTCTGGTACCAGCCAAACAATCAGGGAACAAAAATGAAAACAGATAAAACTAAAAGATAAACCTGCACCTTGCAAACACAGCGATTCCATATGGTCCAGCATAGACTTATTGATATTACAGAATCAAACACAATTTATTTTGCTGTATCGCTAATTTAGATATTCCATGCGATTGCTTTATTTTAGAAATAAAGATAACCAAACAATGACGAAAAATAATCAAGCTGACTGCATGAGAGAGGTGCTGAATGACCACTGACAGCAGTGCTTCTCAAATTCTGGTGTGTTCCCAGGACCCCTGGAGAACTAATGCAGACCAGAGAGGCCCAGGACTCTCGGGCAGGTGAGGGACTGGGTGCAAGTGAGGGTACCAAGCTTGCCAGGTGATTCTGACTCCACCAAAGTTTGAGAAGCACTGATTTGGAGCAGGACCAAACGTAACTCAAGGCTCCAGAATCAAGAGATATGGCTGAAGAGTAGCTAGAGTCACTCAGGCACAGTGAGCTGGAAGAATTTCTAGGTCAGCCGTGGGGACAGGGCACTTGCCAGATCCAGGTGCCCAGGGCTGTCTGGGCTCAGTGGGCTGCTGTTCCCAGCGCCTAGCCCCCAGCCCCGGGCAGGGGCCCGTACACTTACTGGTCAGGACTTTGAGGGTGAACGGGTTCTTCTGCTGGATGGTGTGGGTGAAGTGGAAGCGGGCATTGCAGCTGTAGTCTGTCTGCATGTCCGACAGCATCACATTAGAGAAATACAGGTCTCCATTATGGCCCTGGGAGACGCGTTTGTCTTGGGTGATGGGCTCCATGGCTATAAGGAAGCAGGGGTACAGGGGGAGGTTAGCAGTAATGAGAACAGTTATAAAAATCATCATAGTTCTGGTGATTGAACGCCTACCGAGGGCCAGGTCGGGGCCAGGAGCTCCACGGTATTTGATTGAATACTGTCAACCCTGAGGCAGGGGTTATTCCCATTTTAGAGATAAGAAAGCAGAGGGCTTAACAAGATCCGGGTTGCAAAAGCAGTGAAGGGGAGTGGGATTTCCATTCAGACCTGTCTGCCCACCATGTTTTCTCTGTGACCACACCTTTCTATTTCCTATTTGTGCCACAAAAGATCTGACTGGCTCCGAGGCCAGAGGGAGGAAATACAGTCCTTCAGATATTCCCCAAACCGGGAGGCACGTCCACTTGTTTTATTTTTTAAACCTCCACTCATCCCCAAGAAAGAAAAAAAAAAACACCACCAACTGTAAGATATACACCAATCAATGACACATATCATCAACTTTAGGACACTTTCCAATTTTAGAGATACTAAAATATGAAAATGTGTGCTTTTTTTAAGATTAATAACATCATAGGAGGGGCTGAGAATGCTGAACACATTGTCCACATTTTTTCTCAAGCACTGTATCTGTAAACACAAATGACCAGGTTTCTAGGCTGTTGCTGCTGCTGCTGCTAAGTCGCTTCAGTCGTGTCCAACTCTGTGCGGCCCCAGAGACGGCAGCCCACCAGGCTCTGCCATCCCTGGGATTCTCCAGGCAAGAACACTGGAGTGGGTTGCCATTTCCTTCTCCAATGCATGAAAGTGAGAAGTGAAAGTGAAGTCGCTCAGTTGTGTCCAACTCTTCGTGACTCCATGGACCGCAGCCTACCAGGCTCCTCCGCCCATGGGATTTTCCAGGCAAGAGTACTGGAGTGGGCTGCCATTGCCTTCTCCCTCTAGGCTGTTAGGTTTGTAAAAATATAAGGCTGACAACTTACTCACAGGTATCTCCGTCTTATCCCTGACGATTGCTTCTCAAGTCACCATTTCTGTTTCTTTCTCTTGAAAAGTAGTTCTATTTAATCAGTTAATTTTACCATGTTGTGACAAGGGGATAAGCTGAGAGAAGCAGTACCCAGTCCATCCTGGGATTTGAGCTGAGGCTTGAAGGTCCCGTGACATTTACCAGGCAGAAGAGGAAGGATCTAAGGGGTTTCTAAGCAGCAGGAACAGTGTGCGCTAAAGGTAAGAACCAACAGCCTGGGAGCTGGGGTGGGGAGGGCATATGAACGAAAGGACCATTTTTAGAAAGACCAGGGAGGCCAGCTATGGATGATTATTGTAACCCAAAGAAAAGCTGATGGTGGCTCACGCTAGGGAGGTCCAGAGAGCATGGAAGAGCAGGGCCACGGGATATACTCAGGAAGCGGCGTGAACACCACCCGGTGCAGTGTGGGGCTGAGCGGGGCTCACAGACCAGCCCTCCGGCCTGTGGCCAGCTGCCTTCCCCACACATCCGCACTGTGATGAGGCAAGGGGGGGGCAATGACTGAGCACAAAGCCATCCATTCAGGATGGGAGGGAGGGAGGAAGCCAGGGAGATGCTCAGAGAGATGGCAGCCTTCTAGCCATCTTCATAACGCCCCCTCCCTTTATTCTGACTGAAAACACAGGAAGAAACAGCTGATGGTTCAGAGATCCCCTGTCCAAAACTGAGTCAGGACAAGCTCTGAATGAGGTACTCTGTCCTCCCTGCTCCAAACACCCTGTCTCGCTATCACTTCTTTATCTAAAGTTTCATTCCCAAATCCCTCTTCTGTCCTACAAGGAGACTGAATCAGACCAGATCCAGATGAACCACAGACTGAAAGAGGCTTGATTTCACCCTGCCTTCAACTGGCTGATTGACAGTTCGTCCTGACCCATTTCTTTTTCTCTTGCTCTTATCCATCATCATAAATATTACTGAACACTTACTGTATGTCTGGCCCTGTTATAAGCACTTTGGATATATTGTCATTTGAATCCTCACAGTAATTCTATTAGATAAATACATTTATCAGCCCTAGTATTTTAAAGGGGGAAACTGCGGCCCAGAGACGTTAAACAAGTTGCTTGAGATCACACAGCTAAGAGCAGGCAGGCTCAACAGTGAGCCCCAGCAACCTCTCCCTGCAAAGCCCGTGTTCTCAGTCACGTGGCCACCTTATATCTGTTCTCAAGAGTCAAGGTCGTCTAGCCTTGGGAAGACCCCTTCCCATTTAACACTTCCTAAGATTAAAACAGAAATAAAACACCAGGCCCTCGAGACTTACAGCTGCTCATCCAGAAGATGACCGGGGATGGAAGCCCAGGTGGGGGGTTGCACTGGAGCGTCAAGGGGGCACCTTCTTGAACCACGACAGGGTCTAGGTTTTCCTTGGGCCACAGGGGGGATTCTGGGGAGAAACAAAGGAGGATTCGATGAGGGTGATGGCTGGGCAAGGAGCTGGTTAGAAGGTGGCGGCGAGGAGGGCAAAGAGAAGAGGAAACGGGAGAACAAAGAAGGCCCGCGAGAGGGACAGGGTCTGTGTGTCTGAGCCAGGGGTGGCCTGGAGAGGCAGGGGAGGCCTTTCGTCAGCCTGAATGAACACACATCTCCCAAGGCTCTTCTCCTTCCCTGCCCTGTGCCCCGGATGGGTCAGTGAGGTTGTTCCACAGCAGTTTGGAAACTTCCTTTCCAAGGAAACTTTTTGAATTGGGGGAGGCGCATCCCTGCTCAGAGGCCAGGCACGCAGATGCCCCAGGTAGCTGCAGGCCAAGGGCGGTGGCCCTTCTGGAATGACCTTCTATGTGCTGCCCTCCACCGACCCAGCAGCGGGGCATCCTGGGCCTGGCCCAAGCACTCACTGGACACCTGCAGGCGAATCCGATTGGACAGGGCAGTGCCAAATTTGTTGCGGGCAAAGCACTGGTATTCCCCCTCGTACTCCTCTGGCCGCCCGCCACTGCGGAAGTCGATCACCAGCGTCCCGGACCGCCTCCTCATCGACACCCGGGGGTCCTTGGCGATGTTGAAGAACTTGCTGTTGCGCGTCCAGTGGAAGCTGTGGACGATGTGGGCTGGGGGTTAGGGTCAGAGACAACCAAGAGTAGAAGGCAGGCTCCGGGCTCCCGGCTCCAGGCCCGAATCTCAGGGCCCTAGAGTGGGACTCGGGCCATAACCATTCCTCCAGACCAGTGGGTCCCAGCCCTGGCTGAGCAGCAGGACCTGCTCGGACACCTGATAAAGTGCTAGGTCCTGGGTCCCACCCAGGGGAGTCTCTGAGGAGGCTCCTGACAGAAGTCATGCCACCCAACAGAGGCTGGTAGTCATGACTGGAGTGAGAGATACCAAGCAGCCGTGGGGGACTGTGCTCCTTGAAACAGTAGGCAGCAATTCTGGTTTTTCAAAATCCAGAGTGAGCAGCTACTCTCACCCTAAGCATTCTCAACCCAAATCCAAATTCCTATTCCATCGGTCCCGACACATCAGGGAATGGGCCCTTCTCCGCCTGCATCATTATTTGATAACTGACCCTAAGGTCAAAGTGAAATGGCCCCAGGTTATCTCAGAGGATGTAGACTATAAAATGGTGGGTGTACATTACAACCTTGGAGGAGCAGTTTTAAAATACAAAGCAGCCTTAATAAAACTGGGCCCTAGCATGAAGAGACTAGAACACCCTCTGTTTCTCCGGGGACAGACATGTGTCTGCCCAGGACATAGCCTAAAAGCAGCGGGGACAATAGCAGTTTCTCGCAATCTCAGGCCCTGCAAACGGCGGTGGGAGAAAGACAATCCTGAGAAGCGAGGTCAAGGTACCCTGCCGGAGACGCCTGGTTCTTCACGTGCAAGCGAGGCCCTGCTTGCTTCTGGGCTCGCTGCTCTGGGCCAGCCGCCTCGGGCACACCCGTGGAGGGAGGTGTGCCCATCCCGAGGCCCTGCCCACCTCACGGCTCCTGCGACACACACACACACTACACGAGGGCCTGTCACGTCTGGGTACAAGTCCGCCGTGAGGCCGCCGGAGCTCCAGCCCGTGGCTGCTGCTTCGAAGAGGGTGGGCATTCCCACCCCCAGTGGTTATCACTCGGTAGAAGTTATCCTTGGTCTGGGGTGTCAGAGGCCTGGGGTTAGGTGCCTGACATCTCTGTGCCTCCATTTCACTTCCTCTCCACAAGGACACGGGTCCTTCCCTGAAGGGTGGTGAGGTGGGCAAACAGACGGTGAGAGGGACATTTACACAGAGCCTGCCACAGCAGGCCTGAGATTCATGTCTGCTGGTACCTCATACGATCTTCTGTGTGTGTGTTAGTCGTGCCGACTCTTTGCAGCCCCATGGACTGTAGCCCGCCAGACTCCTCTGTCCATGAAATTCTCCAGGCAAGAATACTGGAGTGGGTTGCCATTTCCTTCTCCAGGAGAATCTTCCTGACCCAGGGATCGAACCCGGGTCTCCTGCATTGCAGGCAGACGCTTTACCATCTGAGCTACTGGGGAAGTCCACCATATGGTCTTGATATGCACATAGGGCTTCCCTGGTGGCTCAGAGGTTAAAGCATCTGCCTGCAAGGTGGGAGACCCGGGTTCAATCCCTGGGTTGGGAAGATCCCCTGGAGAAGGAAATGGCAACCCACTCCACTATTCTTGCCTGGAGAATTCCATGGACGGAGGAGCCATAAATAAGCGGATATGAACTCAGAATGGAAGACTAAAGTTAGGGCTAAGAGGGACTTCCTGTAAGCTAAGCACTGGGTGGATGCTGGAAACAAGCAGTGGGAAGAATGTTATATTCAAAGTCAGAAAACTTCATATGTAGTCCTGGCTTTCTGGTGTCAACGGAAGCCAGTTAAGTTTTCTGGCCCCCAGATTCCTCACCAACTACATTTTCTAGTTATGCAAACTGTACCTTCTACATAGTAGGTGCCTAGTGGACATTTTCTGAACGGATTTCTCAGCCACTTCGCCTATCACCAGGCTCAGGGGGAAGGGGACGGCTTCGATGCCCTTTTTGCAGGTCCTGGTCCCTCCACCCAGCTTGGGTTTACCTGCTGCACTCACCTGGGGGCAGGGTTCCCCTTGGCTTCACACTCAATCAAGATGTTGTCACGGGGGTCCACAATGTGGTCCTTCACTGACTGCTTGGTGATGGTCGGGGGCTGGGACACTGCAAGATCACACACAGTGAGCAGTCACGGGCCTGCCCTCGGGGAACGGCTGAAACTAAGAGCTTCAGGAGCCACCCGGACAAGCAGGCCAGCAGCGGTGAGCAGTGCCCCATTCCAGAGACCCAACCGCTTAAACAGGGTTGCAAGAAAGGGCGCAGTGTGTCAAGCACTAAGCATAAGAAGAACCCCTTTACGTTCTCATTTTTATGAGAAACTGAAGGCCAGGCTTTTGGTGTACTTGTTCATATATTCTACTGCTTAGTACAATGTCTAGCGTACAACAGCTCTTGATAAATGTCCATTGAATGAATAAAGGAACCAAAAGCAGCTCAATTTCCAGAACCTAGTGCCATGATGGTTCTGAGCCCTGCAGGTTCAACAGTTGGCGAACTGTGGTGAGGCTAGGGCTGAAAGCCGCTTTAGTCCCCAGAGGCCTTCCCAGGGGCTCGTCTGCAGCCAAAGAGCCAGGTCCAGCTCCCAGCCCCAAGATCCGAAGTCCTCACAGCACTGCCATGCCAGCCACTGGAGGACGGGGGGCAGCGGGCCTTCCAGAAGCCGCCAGCACCCCAGTGTCCTCCACTTCTCCCGCCCCTTCTTACTGCCCGCCACCTCCCGAGGCACAGTGCAGACAGGCACCCAGGGGACTTACGCTCATTCTGAATGCTTGCTGTTAGTTCCCGAGGGTTAGCATTGTGAGGGGAGAAAAGAAGACAGCGGTTATCAGTTATCGGCATGACTGTCACCCAGGTGGCCTCAGGCCCCGGCCGCAGGGGGAGGGGAGGCCAGTGTGGCTCTCTCCTCCCAGCCTCGGAGCTCTGTGGGATAGCCACGCAGGGGTGGGGACAGACCCGGTGACGCTTCATGGAGAAGGCGACGCCTCCCGCAGGGGACCAGACCGCACAGCTGAGCAAATGACCAGCTTCTGACCGGGTGATTTCCAGGGAAATCTGCAAGTCAGAACTGGCAACGCTGCTCAAAAGAGGCTCAGGTCTGAGGATGCCACTCGTCATCTCCGGATGCCCCCGAGGAAAGCAGGCTCCTTAGCCAAGGGTGCGAGGGTGAGGCTGGAGGGCCGTGGAAGGGGTGGAGCTGAACCACTGCTGCAGGGCGAGGCCCAAGGGCCAGTCAGGTCCACAGCCTCACTGCTCTGCACCTTCTCCTTCACACCTGAAGGCATCCTCCCACCGTCTCCTCCTCTGCCATCCTTTGGAAATCTCGAGGGAAGGATGAATTACTGTCATCTGCTCCTGGCACATGTGCACTGCTCTACGGAAACCCTGCTTCTGAACAACCCTGGAGATGAAGCGGAACCCACCACTGCTTTCTGTGCTTTTTGCAAGGAGGGCAAGGGGGCAGGGGGCACGGATTTCCCCCGGCCTCACCTGAGACGTGCGTATGCTCATACACAGGGGTGTCTGGGGTGTGGGCCTTTCACACCTTAATCAGCGTGAGAATCACCAGGGGGGAGGTTGTCTGGTAAACATGCAGGCTCTGACTCAGTAGGTCTGGGGGCATCTAAGCGCCTGCATTTCTGACAAGCAGCCAGGTGACGCTGGTGCCCGCAGTTTGCGGGCCACACAGTGAACAGCAAGGTTTTAGAGGGTTTATTCTTCGTGGGGAGAAGGGTTTGGTGAAAATTTCTCTGCAGAGAAGAGAATGCGTGTTGCTGTAACTTTTTAAGATGCCTATTCCTCACAGTTACATCACTATATATATTACACAACTACCTTACTGTAGACCACTCTTATTTCAGGCCAGTGGAGAGGTCAGACACTGCTGGTGAGCACTCCCTGGGGGAAGGCTGTACCACGATGACCTCAAAACTTTCTGACTTGATCAGTGAGATGTGCAAGGGGAGATTAGATGCTCTGAGGGGGGCGGCTTGGAGAAAGCAGCGTTAAGACAGGACCAAGCGTCACAGAGGAGCGACCACAGGACAGGGAGGATCGAGAGGGGAGGAGGGGGGCAGCAGGGACGAGGGCCCTGCTACACACTGTCAGGAAGTCAAAGTCTTGACAATAAGGCTCATGAAAAGGTTGAAAGGGATTCTTTCAGTGGGCTGGGGGGGTGTGGCCTGTTCACGGATTAAAGAGAAATTTTATCTGCTTTACCATGTGCCTGGGGCGACCTTGGCAAGAAATAGAAAAGGAAAGAAAAGGCGAGGGGAACAGCAGAAATCTTGGTTTCTCAACACAGGCTCTGGAGAGCTCCCCACCGCAGCATCTTCAACCATCTATGATTCTCCTGCCAGGACCCAAGAAAGGTGACTCTGGAAAGCCAGGGGCGTTGGGCAGGGAGGGGGAAGAAGAGGGAGGGGCCCATGGTTAGGAGCAGCAGGGCTGA
This sequence comes from Neotragus moschatus, assembly GCA_006410615.1. Classification (NCBI taxonomy): domain Eukaryota; kingdom Metazoa; phylum Chordata; class Mammalia; order Artiodactyla; family Bovidae; genus Neotragus; species Neotragus moschatus. The sequence continues at coordinate 102,523 of SJYA01002179.1, read as the reverse complement.
CCCCTGACCCACTCCCTTGACTACCAGCCCGGGCCGCTGGTTACTTCATCTCAGGATACATCTGACGTCTTTTGGGTCCTCATATCCAGTTGAGGGCTCTGGCCTCACCCCGGATGGGAGGCCTAACACAGAGTCTGCTTTGCCCACATGGGTTTCAAGTCTCTTTTACACACAGGCCAGTTCAATGGAGGCAGCCTGAGACATCACCCAGGGAGTGTCCAGTTCTTGAAAGGGAAGTTGACTCACTTAAGGTCCCAGAGGAAGTTTGGGGCAATGTATTATTGCAAGGAAAATGAGCTCTCCCACTGTTGGTCGAGAGCTCCTTTCACAAATCCCTTCTCGGCTGGAGAGGTGAGCCAGCCAGCGGGGGCCCTGGCACTCCGCTCTCCCGGAGAGAGCGGACAGAGCTTGGGAGAGCGCAGGTTCTCTGGATTCTTCCCCCAGCCCCACGCTGACATCTGGCCGGGGGCCTCTTGAGAAACGACTTGCCTAAAGAGGTAGTGATACCTGCAGCCGCCACTGTGCGGCCAAGGCATTTATCACAGGGACATGGTCAGCCCAGAGGACACGCGGCCACGGCGGGAAGACAGCGAGGACAGCCTGCCCAGGGACAGAGCGCCCGTCTCCACCCAGTCCTGTGCACACCCGGCCCTTCTCTCCTACGGAACCTGCCGGGGGGCGATGTCGAATGAGTACGGATTTGCTCTTTTACCTCCAAGCGGGAGGAAAAGTCTTCCCGTGGGCTCTGCCGGGAGCGAGACAGACGCACGCTCAGTCTGCAGGGCTGCTGCACTCATGAGCCCCTTTCCCCTCCCTGCCTCTGACACCCCCTGGCAGCCCTGCCCCATGGAGGATGGAGTGATTGTGCGTGCGCGCTGTCAAGGCCACCCCAGCCTCATGCCCTGGCCCAACGGTGAGGAGGGAGCACTGCTCCTACCCCACTGCCCTCTTCTGTGGGCCCCTAGAGGGGAAAATGCCAAGTTCCTTGATGTGGGGAGGGAGATGGAGGGGCAAGCTGCCAGCAGACTCACTTTTTTGGCAAAATCACTCTGATGGATGGGGCAAAAGGAAGCCTTTGGTTTTTCCAAAGGTCACGCTGTTCTGCTTGGGGGTGGGGTGGGATGCATATGATTCTGCTGGCGGAGCAGCGGCAGCGGGAGGCCGCGTGTTCAGTGAGGGATTCTGCTGTGGCCTGGGCTCTGCTCTAGGACACCTGCTGCGCCCAAGCCCCCTAAGGCCCAGATGATGCCCCCAAAGGGGAAGCGAGCAGCGGACACGCCGGGCAGCCCGTGGCCTGAGCCCCTCTGCAGCCCCCGCCAGCCGGCACACAGAGAAAGCTGAGGGCGTTCCCACCGGCTACTGTGAGCAACGCTGTGTGAACACAGGAGTGCGGGCACCCTTCCTGCCTTTTGCACCGACACGGGTGGACCCTGAGGTCAACGTTAAGCGAAATAAGTCAGACGCAGAAGGACAAACACTGTGTGTTCTCACTTACATGTAGAATCGAAAAAAGTCAAAATCAAAGAAATAGGATGGCAGTTGGCTGGGGGTGGAGGAAGTAGGGAGACCCTGGTCAAGGGGTACAACTTTCAACTACAAGCTGGGTGAATTCTGGGGATCTTGCGTCCCACATGGCAACTACTGTTAACTGTGCTGTGTTATATTCCTACAAGCCGGCACAGAAGATCTGAGAAGGTACCCCCACACACCCACAAGGGTAACTTCTTTTCCGAGCTCGCACAGGAGATCTGAGAAGTTACTCCCACACACCCACAAAGGTTAACTTCTTTTCTGAGCTCTACACTGTAAAGAAACATATTTTTATGTCAGTAATATCTCAATAAAGCTGGGACTGGGGGGAGAAAGGCTGACCATTCCCCAGCCTGTTCCACTGGGTGAGATGGAAGGACTGGCTCAGGTCGTCTGGGAGGCGTCCACCCTGCAGGGCCCTGGGGCAGGGAAGCCCTGACTGATGAGTGCCCCTTCCCCGGGCACCTGGGTGCCCTCAGAAGAGCCTGCCTCACTCTCGCCTTGCACTCATCCTCACGGGCTCAGGCTAGAGATGTGGCCGCGGCCACTGTGCCTGCGGCAGCCAGGGAGGCACGGTGCGTACGCGACAGGCGCAGGCGGCAGCGGGAGCTTCTTGACGTGGCCGGGGCACTGGGAGTGGCTCTGCAGAAGGACTTCCTTGTTAAGACGGAAGCCACGGTCCAGTCCTGTCCCTGCCCGGGTGAGCTGGAGAAAGCAGCTTCATTCCTCTGCCCCTCAGAGCCGGCCAAGGATGACACCGACTCCGGGGACGGGCTGCGAGAGTCACCAGAGACGTGCCTGCAGAGCTCTGAGCGCTCTGTCAGGCGCGAGGCAGCTGCTATTCTAGGGAGACCCGAGGTGAGCTAAAGGGGGCAGGCCAACAGAGGCGGGGTGTGGCACGTGGTGCCAGACTGGGGGCCAAGGGGCCGGGGCTCTTTCTGTGAGTCCGTCGCCCACCTGCTGCGTGGCCCTGAGGAAGCAGGGGCCCGGGGCCCAGTGGACACTCAGGAAGACGCCCTGCAGGCCCTCCTCGGGGCTGGCGGCTCTGCCCCACGGCTGGTGCTCTGCAGAGACTGGCTGTGGGGTCCTGCCCAGGGCCCCTGACCTTTAGGATCCAGATTCCTAACACGGACGTGGAAGCCCTCGGTTCACGGGTTCACCCTGCAGGAACCCCTCACCCACCTGTCCCAGGGACCAGAGCGGCAGACGAGTAACCAAGGACAAGTGGCAGAAGCAGAACGAGCCTTCACCGCTTCCTGCGTCACCCAGCTTCCTCCTCAGCCCCTCTCCTCTCCAGGGCCGTGGCCTTACCATGCTCCTCGTTAGACTGTCTGCCTGGGGCTGTTCATGAGAAACTATCCTTGAGCCAGCAATGCAGACGGTCTCCATGGGAATGGTCTCCTTCACAACTGCCCTCTTCCTCCCTCCCTAAGTGTGTGTGCATGCACACACACACACACACACACACACACACACACACACAGGCTGGGGCCATCAGGAGGGCCGTGGGGGCCCTGTCCATCTTGCTCTGGGTCTAGTCACACTTTCTCCTGGCCTTCTCCACCCGGAAGTAACCCCTCTCTGGGCAGCTGTCACTGGTGAAGTGTGGGCGGGCGGCAGCAGGGAGCTGAGATATCTATGACTCTTCTCCAAGCTGCGCTAGCTCCAGGCCCCAGAGGCTGGCTTTGGAGAGCTCTGGGTGGGACTTCTTCGAGGCCATATCACTCTCCCACCCCTCCCCAGACACTTGGAGAGAGTCCAAGTCAACACTGGCATCACACAGGTCCCATCTATTCCTTGAAGCAGGGCCGGGGGACAGAGGTGGTGTGTTCACATCATAGCCCTGGGATGCCCAGAATTCCTGGCAGAAGAGTCAGACTTGTAGCAAAGGTGGCACCCATCTAAATACAGGGCCGGGCCAAGGATCGCGGCTGCCAGTCAACGGGCCACTTACAAATGTAACATCAGATACGGCTGGTGGAGACACGGCTGTCAGGCCAGCATTTTCATCTTGACTTTATGATCTTGAGGGCCCAATAATGCCCCACCATCGGAAGCAGAGGCCATGGATTTTACTTTTCAACTTTCCCATGGTAAAGTTGAAAACAAACAGAAGGAATTCGTGCCTGATTCTCCCATGGTGACACTATAATGGGGTTCTTTATTTTAATGTCTTGCTTAGTCACAGTCTTTTGCAAAAGTCACCTCCTTTACAGCTCTCCCCAGGCTATCTGTCCTCATCACTTCAGCCAAAAGGACCTGGCTACATGAGAAAGGCAAATCAGAGCCGTCCACCATGCTCGGCCCCAGGAATCTCTGCTCTGATAGAAAAGTCAAGACCACAGAGGGATGAGGGAGGGGTGTGGAGGGAAGGACTCCCGAGTGATGCACGGGCTTCCAGACCCTCAGCAGGCTCCGGGGAATGATTCAGCAGAGCCCTGAGAGATGGCCCAGTGGCTCCGGGTCCCAGGTTCCCAAGCACGAGCTCGCCCGGGTTGATCCTCTGGAGGAAAACCCGCTCTGAATCCAGAAGCCACTGCTTATGCTGCCCCGCCTTCTCTGAAGGGTCCTCACTCTCCCTGCCCCCCCCCCCCCCCCCCCCCCCCCCCCCCCCGCCCCCCCCCCCCGACGCCCACCCCCAAACCCCACCCCAACCC